>CM060956.1:59858301-60305137 GCA_030765055.1 Mantis religiosa | reverse complement strand
GAAAGAAGAAGAAGAAGAAGAAGAAGAAGAAGAAAGAAGAAGAAGAAGAAGAGAAGTAGAAGAAGAAAGAGAGAAGAAGAAGAAGAAGAAGAGAAGAAAGAAGAAAGAAGAAGAAGAAGAAGAAGAAGAAGAAAAGAAAGAAGAAGAAGAAGAAGAAGAAGAAGAAGAAGAAGAAGAAGAAGAGAAGAAGAAGAAGAAGAAGAAGAAGAAGAAGAAGAAGAAGAAGAAGAAGAAGAAGAAGAAGAAGAAGAAGAAGAAGAAGAAGAAGAAGAAGAAGAAGAAGAAGAAGAAGAAGAAGAAGAAGAAGAAGAAGAAGAGAGAAGAAGGAAGAAGAAGAAGAAGAAGAAGAAGAAGAAGAAGAAGAAGAAGAAGAAGAAGAAGAAGAAGAAGAAGAAGAAATCTTAGCTTTGTTTGCTTCGAAATGAAGGTAAAAGCCGGTTATCTCGTGTCGTAGATTTACACACATAAACAAACCTCAACTCTGATAAAAAGGCTCTAAGCAAAATTAGGTAGTCTTATGTGTCTGTTAAAAAATGGGATGCTGAGATCCAGATAAAAAACGTTCATAAATAAAAATTTAATTTCGGTACTCCTTTTGACGTAGTTTAGAATGACGCAGAAATAAGACGGATACTTTAATTTTCATAACAGTACTATTTTATGAAAATAGATATTTAAAAGATACCTTAAATTTATGTGTAAAGCATACATAGGGGTCAAAAAATGTACGCACTGCTGGATTAAAAACTTTGTACCAAATTTAAATACAAGGCTGATATTTCGTGAAGATGAACTCAGTGTTCTGCTTGTAATCATTTGAGGTGCTGGAAGTACCAATCAATACCATGACAGCCAGATCTAAAGTACGTGTTATCCCATATTCTCGATGGTGTGAACTGGTACACTGTCTTGTAGATAAACCACTTTACTCCTTATAGATATCCAATAAGGGTAAAAATTGACGTTTGTAGCTTTTCAAGATAAAAACCGATGTCTTGTATTCACCGTTTGTCTATGTTGACGTCACAAAAGTAAACAGAATAATCGCTATCAACATATAACCACCTTAATGCTTGGTAGTAAGCTATACCTCCACTAATTTTAGACTGTATTTCAATTCTTAGAAAATTGTTATTGTCAAACAATAGGTATGTTTTTGGGGCACTTGATTTTGTATAAAAATGCTAAAACTCTCACACGTCATAACAATTTCTGAACTTAAACTGTCTAAAGCTCTCTATAAAGAATTGCTTGCAAAGTTCTATTTTCAGTTGCGATTACACAACATATGAGCAAAATCGTATAATGTAGAAAATATTATTATTTTATAAGGCCTTATGAAGATTATTAGTTCTCGTCTCTGTTGCAAATTCTGTGATTTAAAAAATAAATATTATTTATATTACTAATAGTTTAAAGTTAGAGCTTGTTTTCGTCGTTGATATACCAATATTTGTAATAATTTTTAATCTTATCTTTAACTGTTACACTGTTTTGTTATGTCGAGTATATTTTTGAAACGTCACAGCTGTCTTCCTCAATAATATTAATTTAATCCTAACTAATGTTTCATTCTCAACTTAAAAGAAGGAAAATATAGGAAGACATAGTATTAAGAAGAATATAAATAAGATAAATAATAAAGGAACTGTGAAATACATGCTTAAATTAATATTAAACGTCCTTTATGGCAACGTGCATACTTCATTCCATTAAAATTTTCTGCTTCACGTGTCCGCATGCAACATAATAGAATATCCAACTAATTATTATCATTGATAACGACATTTATGGTTAACTTGAAGCCTGCAAATGATGGCCTTTTCTATTCAACATTACAACCATAAAGAAGCACATATTTTCGTAGTACTGAAGAAGTAAGGAAAAAGCATTCCGTATTAATGAACACCGAATAACAAAAGTTCTTGCATATAATATGGCCATGGTATCGCGAGGGAACACAGTAATGAAAAACAAAAGAATAGACACTTAACATTTGAGGGTGTGTTAACCTTGCAGGCCGACCTACTAAAACGTGTCCCCTGGATATGTTGTACTTATAAAGGACATGCTTCGGAAGACTTCCTCCCATTTTCAGTAGTTTGACAACCATCAGCTGAAGATAGGAGTAACATCTTCCGAAACATGTCCTTTATACATATAACGTAAACAGGTGACACGTTTTAGTAGGTCGACCTACAATTTTAACATGTTTGATACCCCCAGTGCTTTTAACTGTTATGCCGTACTATTTCATAAAAAGAAGCACAAAGGTACAACTGTGAATATTTAGGATAATAGCCATTACGTTAAAGAGGTACTTAAAAACATAAATTAGTCTGAGTTGTGGTATGTGTGATTCTTCTACACCGCTACAGCAATTTTGACCAATTTGGTACAGATAACATTTGATACAAGACAAAATTTACACTCTAACTTAAGTTCCTATTTCCATATTATTTTGAACAATTAATCACTTAATTTTAGGTAAAGCCTACAAAAGGTTTCCAGATCATCTCTATCTTTGTCAAAGGTGATCGTATTTCGAATCTTGCCAAGTAATAATTATTTACGATTTTACGGCCTCAAAAAAAAAAAAAAAAAAAAAAAAAAACGGAACAGCAGGGTCATTTAATATTTGTGAGTCTCGCTGACATTGATCATGAAATAGTAACAATGTCAAATTTGGCATTTCTTTTGTTGTAACTTTATTGTGCTCTCTTAGCATTGGTATGTTGGCTGTGTGGCCGTTGTCCATTGTAGTTGAGTTTTCTGGAGCAGGGCGCGTATTAGCTACTGATAATTCTCTGGCCAATGTTACGGCCTCTATGTGGGGCTTCTTTAGGGTTACCCTTCTCCTGAATGGTCTTGACATCACTGCAGTAGACTTAGCTTACAAAGTTTATGTTGATTTCGAACTTAACCAGCATTAAGGAGAAATCATCATTACGAATTGTGGCTGTTAATAGCCATTCTGTTATATGTATTTTTGACATGTGTATTTTACGCAAGACACTTTAAACACTTTAAGGATCTTATGTAATAATTTTAGATGCCTATAAATAAACGTAAATCTGTTAGGAACGTTCAAATCTCCTCAAAATTTTATAGGAATAAACCACAAGTTCACGAGCTACACCAGGCAATTAACCACATTAGTCCTATTTGTATACATTTCAATAAATGTTCCAGGTCTCTTGGATATTATTTTGAATCTAGGTAAACTAATACCTAACACTACTATAAATTTGGGTTAGAGATTAACTACCAAATAAATGGTAACAAATGGTAATTAATTGTTCTTTCACACTGGCCGTGTGTAGGCTAAATTGTGGAAACGTAGAGTCAGACTGGAAGAATCAAAGCCATAGACGGGATTTGAACCACGGATCGTCTGGTCTCCGTCCAGCCGCTCTAACCATTGAGCTATTGTGGTCAACGTGCCAATATGACATTAAATTCTCCAACTGACTCGTATTTTTTCCACTTAGGATTTCTCATGAACACATGAGACAACTACCTTAATGGCGACTCACATGTAAGTACTTTAAGGCCCGGGCTTTATAGTTAACCACTATTAGGTCAATTAATGGAAATTAATTGTTCTGTCACACTTGCTGTAGCTAAATTGTAGGATAAATTGTGTGTAGGCTAAACCAGAAGATCTGTGGTTCGAATCCCGGCTATGGCATTGAATTTTTCAGTCTGACTCTACGTTTCCAAAATGGTAACCAAGTTTGTGTTAGTTGTTTATTCAAATAATGGTTATAAAAATAAAAAGTTAACGTTTCTTAAAATTGTGCAAACGTGACATAAAGTGACATTGTTGTTGAACATTGCTTGCGCATAATGCTTTACCGTTTATTTCTTTCTTCTTTATTTTATTTATTCTTGTTCTTTATCGTGTGATATAAAGGTAACTAACTCTTCGCTTAGTTGTATTAAGTAATACTGTTTAAATACCTCCAAAGAGCTAGTGTAAATGCAATCTGAGTTTAAAGCTTGTGGAATAAATTGTCAAGCCACCGGCAACACTGTGTATTTCAGCTTATATATTATTAGTAAACTCTTCTTCTATAGTCAGCTATATGTAATAAAATGCCACAAGAATGAAAATTACTCAATAGACATCACTATATTACAGAGCGTATAGGCTATCAGTGGACAAATTCTGGCCAATATTCAATATGCCATTATCGCATTTTACTAATAAAGTGCATTCTGCAGCCTATGATGCCAGATTCTGTATAGTCTTCTGTATAGTCTTACAGTCTTCCTTCAAACACAAGCACAATGTGAGTTATGACTGATTCTAATGTTTCTTATCTAATTAGTCTAATCGGCGAAAAATATTGATGTGTTATATGCATGTGTCGTTTCTTACATGCTATCTTCTATTTTTATACTCTTTTAAAACTGTTCTCATGAATGTTCATTTTTCACTCTTTTTCTTCTTGTTAATTGAGTAAATCTTTGGAGAAATAGTTTCACTGCATATTTCTTTGAAGGTATAGGGGGAATAGAGTAAATACAAACAAGAACGAGATGTTAATTTAATAGCGATATGCTAGTGTTTAACCTCCACATTTTTTCCATGACATCTCGGGAAAGAATAAATAAAACAATAAAAATTACAAAATATTCAAATCAGTGATTGCGAATATCTAAGGAACGACTGACGCTACAAAAATGTTATTTGAACTAAAGTGTGCATTTAAAACACATCCGCTATCTGTTCTGTAGACGTTTTTGTCTCTTTCTTATAATGTATTCATTTTAAAAATGTTATAATGTTCCTTCCAAATGGATTGGATCTCATAGGCTGTTCCTAGAAAATTTAATATATAGATACATTTATTTCTCATGTACATGTACTCACTAAATGGTGTTGTCAATACATGTATAGGAACGTTTTGTTTAAAATGTTTGTGTCGAATCTTTGAAGCATGCTGAATTTAAGTAATAAAGTGACACACACACAAACACACACACACACACACACACACACACACACACACACACACACACACACACACACACACACACACACATTTGAACCTTTACCAAACGTATATTATTTTAGTTAGGAACCTTTAAAATATGAATTTCTAATGAAACGCCAATATTCAATTCCTTTTGTGTAATAAAGCAGCTACTAGTTACGTAGAAGGTGAAATAAAAATCTGACAACATACAGATTACATTACTTGCACTGATCACAACTCACATAAAGCTCCTAAATGTCAACTATTCTTATTTAAATAATTTAAAATTTAAATCAAGTTTAAATTCCGTAATTACATACTGCGAAATAAGCTGTAATGTTGACTTGATTGTATGCAGGACATAAAAATAAGACACATCTGTTAACTCGAAACTTACATTTTGTTAGAAATTGTGGGAAGAATATATCATAAATATCTTACAACTTACAAAAACAAATTATATGTAATAACAGATATTCCCAAACGACCTTAAAGCCACAAAAAAGCTATTGGAATAGGCTGTATGCTTTTGGAGAAATTGGGTTTCTTATGTTTTCCAGGTTATGTAAAAGTGAAATTTCATGTTCATTTTTATACTTTGTAATTAGTGTTACTTTGATTCAAATTCTTTGAAGTTGAGTTAATAAGATAAGTTAAATATTTTAAACTTTTTTTATCAATATGTGGATTAATGGCAATTTTGTATGTACAACCGAGATACAAGAAAGATAAAGCTCTGGACTATCTAAACGAAGACGTTTATTTTCAGGACCATTCTATTAGTTATTTCTAAATGTGTTTGTTGCTCTCTTCTTTCTATTAAAAGCAATAAAGATCAGTCATAAAAACGTTTCGGTGCACTCTTTGTTGCCGTACCACTATGGTGCAGAATTCGTTGAGGCACAGACTAGGTTGAAATCCCATCAGGACCGTCCTCCATGCTTGGCAAATACAGTAAAACCTGGCTAAAGCGGAACCCTTTTATGCCGGAAACCTAGAAAAATGGAAAATAAATTTAGCAATGGAGCTATTGCCCATGTGAAATTATAAGCCGGAAAACCGTCTAACGCGGAACCATTTGCGTAAATAACCTGATTAAAACGGATTACTTTAGGTGTAATGGGTTACGACGTACGTATTTAAAAAAGGAATAATTTTGAGGAAAACTGCACTTGCACCGAAGTTCCATGAACCATACAGTCATAAACTGTAATCCTTCGAGAAGAGGGAAAACAAACCATTTGCTCTCTCAACTCTCTTCCAACACACATGGTAGGGATACAACTGTTTTGTAGTGTGTTCATTCTGTTTCGTTGTTACAAGTGATCAAGTACGAGTGGAAGAAAACTTTGAACTTTGATGAGTTTTAGAAACATAGTTTGTGTGTACACAAATTCTGAAAAACGAGTTCTAAGCATAAGACGTTATCACTGGAGGAAAAATAAGATTATTGAAGAACACGAAAAGAACAAACGTCCAGCTAAAAATAAACTGTATTATTTAAAAGTGGGGAAAACTCAGATATATGAGATTTTGAAAACAAAATAACAAAGACGAGTGGCTGAAGGGAACAGCAGGGCATGTGAAACGCATCACAATATCTACAGAGTATGGCAGCTAAATCGTGCTGTGTTCTAGTGATTTGTTATTGCGTGTAACACTCTAAACCTGTGCGACTATGGTTTCTGTAATTCCTGTATTCAAACACAACACTTTATAAGACAGAAACCTTGTCAACGGAAAACAAATGCCGGAACGATTGCTTTCCGTTTTTGAGGGATTTTACTCTACTAGTATTATCAGCATAGATCTGGAATGTTTCTAGTCTAAATTTCGTCCTTCAGTTATTTCGTTTCCAGTCTACTGACTGTCCCGTCAACGTGAATCGACGTTCACATTACTCAAAACTACGTAAGTGTTATTACAAAATTCAAGATAAGGCTAGTGATGGTGCGCATCCTAGTGATTCCTTGTCGCCATTCTATTCACATCCTCCATTATTTACCTATAGAAAATAGAGGACGTTGATTAATGCACTTTTAATGTCATCTCCAATATCACCTTCTTTGTTGAATCTGGCTACTTAGTACATTTATTGCAGGCTAACAATGGGCTATTTACGGTTTTAAAATGAGAAGCTGAGGTTGTAATAAGTCGCCGAAATGCTTAGCAAAGCATTCTCTTATGGCGACTGCTAAGTGTATACCTATATAACTTGAGCGTGGTTTATAAGCGTTACGGACTTCCGCTAATGGATAACGGCAGGAAGATGTGAATAAAAGAAAATAAGGTCATGAATTTTAGGATTACGAATAAGAGTCCCGCCTACATATAACTACTAAAGTTCCTACTTCATACGTTGCTAAACCTTAAATTATTATTCGTATGAAACATTATTCTTACTTTATAAGTTTCTAAATTCTAATAATTCTTTGTCTTTCTAATTTATGAACATTATACAACTTCATGTTTGCAGGCAATTGTGAGGAACCTGATATCTGAACACGAATATAGCCCTAATTATCCTGACATTCCATTATTTATATTTCCCCTAAAATGCATAGCGATAATTCACCCGGAATACATGTGTGTGTTTGTGTGTGCGTATGTGTATATATATAAACTAAAAAAAAAGTTAGTTAAGTACTGGCATTTCAAGTTTAATGAGAAAGTCAAGAAGAAGGCAGGCATAACCGACGTAGCTTCATCGGCGCAACAGCTGAAATAGAGGTGGCAAGGGCATGTTACCAGGATGCACCACCTCCAATGGACACAACGAATTACTTTGTGGAACCCCAGAATAGGACGTCGTTGAACAGCAAGGAAACCAAAGATGTGATGTACAGATAGCTTCTAAAATATAGCAGGGACACAGTGATCAACACCAGCTAAGAACAGAACAGATCTACATGGAGAACAGTGGATAAAGTATTTACGCAGGTGCTACAAACTAAATGTGTGTGTGTATGTGTGTGTGTGTGTGTGTGTGTGTGTGTGTGTGTGTGTGTGTGTGTGTGTGTGTGTGTGTGTGTACAGCAACGGTATATGTGTTAAGTGTGTTACGTAAACAGTGGTAGTGCTAAGGACACGAAAGTACGTCTTAATTGGAGCGCAACAGCTGCACAAGGCTCTTAGGGGTTGCAACCCTAAAGAGCTTTTCAGTTGCTTTTCATGAGGCCTTTGCCCTCAAAGGCTTTTCATCCGTGAAAGATAAAATGCAAATTTTTTAAGAAAATTGCCCTACTGAAGAGTACCCTTTTCATGGAAAGGGTTTCGCTATTTTTTATTTCAACAAAAGCAGTGGTACCATTGCAATTAAAATACCATGAAAAACAAAACAAAATACGTATACGGAATCCTCTTGAATAGCCCATGAAGAACTCCTCATTCTAATGACTTTTGAATAAATTTTGAACCATAAGATATTGTACAATTTAAATTCAACATAAAGTTTTATGGCTTTTACCATTTCCGAGATATTCTTTGTTCCTGCTTTGAATATTCAATCACCTGCCCTACTTTCAAATTTGAATTTAAATGAATGAATTGTCAAGTAGTAGGTCGCTGTGCTATTTGTTTGCTGGTGATCTTGCAAGAGATATAATTTCAAAATTACCACATAAAAATATGCTTTCCAACAACCTGCCCTTCACTTTAGCCTACTGTGTTGTTGTTATATCTACAAAGAATGTGTTAATGTATAATACAATATTTTCTAAATTAGCAAGGGATAGAGAAATAAAGCTCTAAAAGAATAGTTTATAGAAGGAGATGGCAATGACAATATAAGTGCAACTTTTATTTTCTTTATTACAGCCAAACATTTACTCTCTTTGTGCCGATTTAGTTGCCATTTTGCTGTCAAGTGGCCGTTGGGAAATCGTATAGGTTCAGAAATCGCAGTGAGGATGGTCCGAATAAGGATATTAACCTTGCAGTGTGTTCTAAAATGCAAGTTAGATGTAACGCCTACGTGCATTGCAGCTGAGTCCGGTTTCACCGTTTGATTATTATTTACTCTCTGCTAGAAATTTTCAACCATAAATACATGTAATTATTTACTTCATAATTAAATTTACTTGTTACATAGAAACACACATGATTAAGGAGTTTTCTGACTTTATATTTATTATTTTAATTATCTGGAACTGCTCCATGTGTGTTATGAAGTAAGCATGTGTTTGTTCTTTGGTTCTATCTCAGTGGCATATCTAAACATCTGTAAAATATTTTAGAGATGTGATAAAGATTAATGAGCAGAGAGAAAAAAGACATAATTGTGCCCTAACACGTCCTTCATTGAACGTCATATAACCATAACTAATGAGGCTTACTATTATCTTTCCAATTATCCTATAGCTCTTAGCTATAACAATATCAGCATAGCACAACAGGTGCAGCTCGCAGTCACCAGGCGATTAAACTTTCTCAACTTCTTGATCCGCTGCAATAAGGAAACAAAGGTGGAAAAAATACGAAATTAAAGGCTGCGCTTCCTAATAAGGGATATTAATTTATAAACTATCCCAATATGCATAACCGGATCCAAAGCAGATCGATTTAAAAGGGCGACTGATAACAAAATTGTAGTTAATAAGGTAATTTTAAAAATAACATCTGAGTTCATCAACATCAACGGATAGTGAAGTGGTTCCAAGGTAAAGTGGAAGGATCACGTGGTTTTCTGTGTCGTTAACTAGGTTGGTAGGCATATTCTGGAGTGATTCTCCTTACACTACGAAGTCCCCATGATTTCCTTTCAACGGTTCGATCTTCCTATTTTTCAGGTTTGTAGGATCATGCGACGGAGATGGTATAATGAGGAGGAACTGTGAAATTCGTGCTGTGTAAGGATTTCTTCCTGCGCCTGGTACCCCGGCCGGTGCCTTGATCACTAGTTGATGAAAATTTAAGGGTCAACCAGGTGCAATTCTGCGATCCTTGGAGACCCTATTTTTGTTAACACGCATTTGGTAAGCCGACCATTCTTTCCTCGCAGGGTAACCGAAAGGGATGTTCCACAATCGGGACGTCAGGTTTCGATTCGGCATGGCCGAACTATCTGATCCATGGATTTTTCGGAGACTTTCCTGTGCTGCCAGGAAAATGCTGGGTAAAGTAATTACATCCCCCGAATTTAATATCCATTCATCTCCATTATCATTTCACATCATCTCTCATCTGGTGGTCTCTTTCAGGGTAGAAGTGTCGGCGGGAGTTTCGGCGCTGCTTACAGGATGATATGCTCTAGGTAAACACTTTCTCCTTCGGTAGGACGGCTTCCGGTCTGCGGGCCGTGCTGGAGGGCTTACCGTAGGGGAGGGGATCCGTCCCCTTCAGCTGCCGTGGTGCGGGCGCTGTGGACCCTTAGCACTCGTGGTACCTCTGACGTTACTAGAGGAACCTCGGGCCGAACAGCCGAGCCCCTCCTTCGGGAGTTGTTCGGATTGGGATGGCTTCGAGTGGGCAGTGTGTTCCCGATACCCGTGGGAGATTGGGTACGTCTTCGGACGGGGTTGAGGGAAGCCATTAATTCTCCCGGGTACTAGCCTGCAAAGCTAGTAGAAGGTGTGCTAGATCACCAGGCGGCGCACTCGAGGTCATATCGGTAGTCTTCACCTTTGGTGTTGGCGCGCGTAAGTGGCGTATCCACTTCCATCCCGTCTTGTGTCCATAGGACCAGATGGGGGGGCTTTTTAGGCAACCAGGTCTTGCCCTGCGGAAAGCCCCACGGAAGATGCCGAGCGCCCTTTGGGACAGCTCAGATAACTCCCTGGTTGAAAGAGGCCCGGGTCTTGTTCCTACGGGTTCAAGACTAATGGGAGTAGAACCTCTGGACTCAGCTGCTGGAGGGCTGTTTCCAGATCCGGTGGGATGCCGGTTTTACTGGCGTGTCGGGAGAGTTTTAAACTGGCAAATTATAGTCACGACCCTGCCTTCTGTCGTGACTCTTGGGGTTAGCCACCCTTTGTCTCCTCTTGCCTCATCACTCCTCCCTGAGAAGCACCACTTGGGCTTACGTACAATACCGTAAACCCTCCCATGGTCGCGGTTAAACCTATGGGCTGAATAGTGACCTAAAGTGGCGCTGAACTCTGGGCTAGGATTAGGATTTCATTACGGAGGGGATTCAGTACGTAGGCCACCATGCTGCGCCCATTGTTCCTATGTCCCCAAGTGGGGGCACCCCCGGGAGGAAGAATGAGGAGAAGGAGGTAGAGGGCGGCCGACACAAAGAGCCACGACAGTACAGAGGGCAGGGTCCCTACAGTTTACTTGGATAGAGACCTTCCCCTAACACGCCAGGACAACGAACTCCCTCCCCTACAGTAGGATGGTAACGAGCCCAGCAGCTGAGCCCTAAAGGTTCCAGGCAGGCGATCCGAGCCCCAGAGGTCCCTGGCTGGCAGTCCCGAAATGTCCCAGAAGAGGAGCGGAGACTAGCAGCCGACCTACCGGAGGAGGAAGTAGTTTTCCTCAGAGCATATCATCCTGCCATGCACTGCCGAGACACCCTGAAAGAGACCACCAGATGAGAGATGATGTGAAGTTATAATGGAGATGAAATGGAGCAACAGGAAATTCGGGGGATATAATTAACCTACCCAGCATTCGCCTAGCGACTGGGAAAATCCCCGAAAAAAAACATGGGTCGGGTAGGTCACCACGAGAATCGAACACCGTTCTCCCGAATGCGGACCACAGACGAAACCACCTGAGCCTTCTCGCCCGGTTATTCTAGACTAACTTGCATATTGGATATTTGTGAAATAGATAATTCCGTTCTACAGCATCTATGTGTAATAGAGTGCAGAGTGTGAATCAGAAATCATCACCTAAGTCATATGGTTTGCTTAATGTCATTCTTTTCATCAAGCAAAAGGAGACTCTGGTACAAATCTCCTTTATTTTCTAAACTACACATTGTTTAAATATCTCTTCCATTTATTAATTTATTTTCACCTGCTCTGCCTTTCATGACTTCCACAGTGGCACACGCATTCTTGTGATCTCATTTGAGAGAGTTGAACCGGACACTCTCAACCTCAACCTTTTCCTGGTTTTCTCTATAGGGTATTTTAGTTTTTCTTCTTTGTTTTTTCCAAAATTAAACCTAATGTAACCTATTTTTATATTATATCAAGTTTAGAATGGGAGAAACTAGTAAAACTTTAGGTTCCGAATGTATGGTTTAACTGAATCTACGATTTCTCTGCTAGCTCTGCAAAATATTTTTACGGAGGTTAGTCTTCAGTTTCAAATTAATTCACAAACCTTACGGTCAGAAATACAATAACCTTCCTTCAAGAATATCCTCTACGTCAAGCTGCCTTTTGTACGACAAAATGTTCAGCTAACCTCATAATGAGCCAGAGATGTGACATTTTAATAACTCAGAATTGGATGACAGTGCAATATTAAATCGCTTTCCAGTTTCTCTTTACGTGCAATAAGTAATGGTAATACGCATATAGACCTACTGTCGTTGAGTATCCTCACACAAGATTCACACCATTTTCAGTGCAATAAAATTGTTAGGGAGTTGGTCAACTATCATGCATTATCTGTTGCATGCTTCCCATGTTTTCCATGTTTCCTTATAAATTTTTTTCACATGTGTTAAAACATTACAGTCACAAATCTTCCTTTCTTTCTAACTTCTGTTTCTTTCCTTTGTCTATCTTTATTTATTAAAATGTTTCTTTAATTTCTTGATCATAACATGACGGATCTGTTATAAATTATATCCTCTGAATCGATGCATGTTGATTTGGGTCTCATCCCTGGAGCATAACATCTCGCTTCGGCGGACCCCCAACTCCCTGCTTGTACTTCCTGATGTTAGCAGGAATACGCCTCTCCCATAGGCGAATCGTTCAGATTGGCTAAGGCAATTTTTCTTATGGTTTAAAACAGTTATACGAAATTAATTTGAGAAAAGAACTTTGGCAAGCTATTTTCAAAACAAAAAATACATTACACAGAAAATGAAGCTATTTACAGTGAAGTAACAAACACTACACAAATAAAAATATTTAGCAAATATTTTTATTTGTGTAGCAAAAAGTACATGTTAAATATGCATGTAAATACCTTCAGCGTAGCGTTTTTTTAATATTTATCTTTATAGATATTTTGGCTCCTGTAATGGGTAGTTACACTAAGGTGATATTCTACGTGTAGCACCCACCTGAAACTGCAAATTGTGTACTCATCCGGTTGTTTTAAACCGGCTCAGTTTTAAAAAAGAGATAACAAAATTGAGGGATATTTTCAAAATATGCTTTCGACTCAGGTCACCTCTAAAATGTAAATGAACTGTCGTTATTGAACTTTTGGGTGAAAATTATTAACCTTTTGTGAAGGGATGTCTTTTTTTTCTATTTTATGAAGTGATAATTATTTTAAATTGATCATAGGTTATTCGCAGAAAATTCAATGTATAAATTTTGTGCCTCAATTGAGAAATGCTGTGAGGTATTTTAATTCAAATAATTTGTATTCTGCGAAAAAAATGAAAACGAATTCCTTTCGGATAATGTCTTTTCAGTTATCGATCTCATCCTAAAATATTTATGTTGCATTCTTGTATGATGTAGAGCCTTAGTATAAAGTTTGAGTTATATTTTAATATTTACCCCAAAAGGTAGATTTTGGAAGAGCAGGTGGGGAGATTCCAAGTGTACTTTCGGTAAAATTTTGATAAGGAATTTTTAAAGTAAATTCATAATTTCGGCATAGGTAATTGGTGAAAATTTTATAAAATCAGTATCCTTTTAAGGGTGTAATTGTTTCTCCAAGTTAAATATAACCGGAATATGTGTCTATCATTCACACAATTGCTCTGTCCTATTCAGTTTTAGTGTGTCGATGTATTTATTATATACTTGATTTTTGATTCGAAGATGAAGTATACAGAAATTGCCTTTAAGCACTCCCCTCACCACTTTGTCCTCACCCCCTCTACTATTCCTGCATTATGCGTTTAGTCTTGCTGCAGACCATTGAGCTTGTAAAGCCAGCCATGGATGTCCCCGAGAGCAGCCTAGGATATTGATGAAATGATGGATGGCATTGCAAAATTCACCGAGGGATTGTTAGCCAGTAAATTGTCAGATGTTCTGCCAAGGAAAACGTACACGAGAATCCAATAAATCGTTTAGGCTGAGATCATGACTCACCACACTTAATGCAGGTTAAACAGACGTCTGTGAGGTTCTGAAGGCCCTCAAAATATAGGCACCAAAGACTAATGTGTTATTTAGTATGCTAATTAATACTGTTTCACTTAAACCCATCTCAAGTTTGACTCAATGCTGACGTAATAAAATCCTTATAATGTTCAGAATCAGCTCATTTGAGCACTATTTCACCCATTTCATTCATCGTCCGATATGACAACTTTGGAGCATGTAAATAAAAAGATCACATAGTGAATATCATGCCTTCTTTATTACATATAGAAAGTAGCAGAAACATTTAATTTGCACCGACAAATTTTATATGTAGATTTCACTGACAGCTTTGGGAAATAATGTATAAAAGAGGTTATCCAGAATACTTGATAATATATCAATAATAATGACAAGAAAGTTAAAATAAATCCAGATGTTAAGACAGCATTGTTTAGTATAATTATGTGTCATCGATGATATAAGGCAATGGCAAGAAAATTTAACTGTAAGCTTTATTATAAATAGCGACGTCTTAAGCACCATATTGTTTGCAGACGATCAAATAATAATTAGCAATACAGAATGTAGACTAAATATGGCTGTACACAGATTATAAGAAATAGCCAGCAATTACATGAGAGTTTCAGAGATGAAAACAAAAGTTTTGGCATTCCAAAGGAAAACCCACTTAAAATGTAAAATAGAGTTAAATAATAAAATATAAGAACAATTAAATAACGTTCAATATCTGACAACTAACATATTGTGACTTTGTGGGTTCGTAAAATTAAAAGTATAGTTTGCAGAAATTTAAAATGCTCTAGATTTCAAGTAAAAAGGACAATTTGTACAACCCTGCCAGCAGCAGAATGACGTAAGACACACAAACGTAGCCCTGAAGGTCGTCTGCCACACCTCCACACAGCTGCACACTCGATTAACAATTGCGACTCGCAACTCGATTAACAACTGACTGGCAACTCATACTCTGCCAGCTTTTTTACCTCTAGTCATTGTTCTAGAAGCGCGCTGACGCTTCAATGCCTTTCGTGGCGCAGCGAGAGCACAATGGAACTATGTCTGTTTCTCTCCCCGCTTCTGTCTCTCTCTCGGCAAGCGCCTAGCACTTGCCTGCTCGCGGGCTGGCAGCAGCACAATAATGCCTCAGCGACAATATCCTACTGCCAAAAGAATGATATTAACCTAAAAATAAACATATTCTAAGCAAATGTGAAACAAAAAGAAATACAATGAGAAATAAAACATTAAAAACAAACTCAATTAAAATTCTATACAACTATGGCAGGTCCCATGTTAACTTGACAATTAACACTTATAAGAACAACTAGTAGAAAGATAGAATGAGCAGAAATGAAATTCTTACGTTCTTTAGCGGAATATATACTTTTTAGTTATAAAACGAAACATGTTGAGGATATTAGAACACAATTAAACATATTTAGCTTAAATTACAGCATAAATCAAATAGGAAATAACGGGTTAGAACACATACGAGGGCTCTTCAATAAAGCATGACCACTTTTTTTTCCACAGTGTACCACCCATCCTCAATTTTGATAGTCCTTCTCAAAATAGTCTTTCCTGAATGCGATGCACTTGTCCCAGCGTTGTTGCCAATCTTCAAAGACATGCTGGAAACTATTTTTGAGGGATCCTTCAAAATCACCTCCGTAGCCTTCACCACTGCTTTTGATGATGGATAATGCTTCCCACGAAGGCGTTTCTTCAAGTTAGGGAATAGAAAAGGTCACATGGGGCAAAATCCGGACTATAGGGAGGCTGAGGAATGTACTTCACGTTGATTTTAGCAAGATATTGAGCAACAACATTGGCAATATGCGGCCGCGCATTATCGTGGTGCAGCATCCAGCCTGCTTCACGGAAATGTGGTCTTTTGCGCCTCATATGGACTTGGAATGTTTACAGGACATTCCTGTAGTATTGTCCAGTTACTGATGTGTGTGCAGGTACAAAACGCTGATAAACCATTGCATGAATATCAAAGAATGAGATGATCATAACTTTCCCAGCAGAAGCAACCACTTTTGCTTTTTAGGGGTTTGGTGATGAAGGAAATCTCCACACTGAGCTCTGCTGTTTGTTCTCAGGATCAAAATGATGTCGACAAGTTTCATCAGCAGTGATTACGTTTGAAAGAAACTCCGGATCTTCCTCTAACATCATCTTTAACTGCGTCTTACCTCCATTGCAGCGTAGGCGATGCTGAACATGTCTGAACGTTCCTGGTTCTCACAGGCGGGAACCAGGAGTACCAACAATGAAACTACTACGGCGTGTTTGTTTCACATTATGCTAAGAGAATATAATAATGTTTATTTTAGTGCAAAAAATTATGAACGTAAAAAATTATAATTCTTTATTTAACAGCTCTTGTAGAAAGGATGCGGCAAAATACATTACCTCAGCTATTACTTCAGTACCAACCTAAAGGTAGAAGAAGAGTTAGACGCCCATTATTGGACGCCAGATCGAATAACTCGATCTATTGATGTGGAAACATATCAAAGGAATAAATCAGTAAAGAAGAATATCTCACTGGAAATATATGTTCATTGGCCCCGTACCTTATATCGTGGCCTCCAAGCAACGTTGGGGATAGGGGACACTTCACATGTGCTAGACAGAGGTTAAGGCGTGGATATGGAGACTTCAAATCTCCAACCCCAGAGCCGGGAATCGAACTCGGGACCCTTTGCACGGGAGCCACCTCGTCCCCCCTCCCCCAAAATAAGTCGCTTAGAGATGGTTCGTGCCTTTTTGCGTGCCCTTATGACTGAACAGCATAATTTAATAAGAAAAATTTTTGTTAGAGCCCAAGCATCTAAGGATGTAACACGAATAATTTTCACAACATCCTCCACCTTTCCTTCATATGGAACTTTTTTTAAAAAAAATTGATCTCCATAAAAAGTTATTCCAACAACTTTAATCAAAATAACACATTTATGTTGTTTTCGTAACAAATTAGATGTGGTGACACCTTTAATATTAATTCTGAATGGTTTTTCATTATTATCGGGGGTCATAAGAGAGGGATCAAAGGTTTCTACATAAAAATTGCTTGAACTTTCAAATGTGAAAGTTTCACTTTCTAAAGTGAAAAATGGCTATTAATGTTTTCTCGTGTTTATATTGATATAGGTAAGGCTCAACGTGGACTATTGATAACTTAATAAATTGCTCAAAATGAACCATAATATCGCCAGAGTCAACAGGAATTAATGAATGGTTTCAAACAAATGATTTAATTGCATTTATTATTAATGCATTAATTGTAATAATTTAATGCATTTCAAAGGCGTCACATAGCAACCAAGTCATAAAAATCACTTTACTGTAGCCTACTGTATTCCCCGGTTCCCATGTACGTACAAGAAAATAGGTAACTCATTTCTGTTACTATTAATCTTTGTTAATGAATATAAAGCACATGGAAGAATAGCAGTGGTTTACTTACGAGATGAAGAAATTTGCGTAAATTAACTCATCTGATTATTTTCTTTTTCAAGTAGATTCAAAGAGCATAAAGGCAACATGGCCGTTTTGAGTGGAGTATGTTTATTACGCCTTCCTAATATGGACAGACACAACAAATTAATAATAAATTATTTATTCAATATTGCATTATACTTATATATCACAAACTTTTAGACTGTAATACTCTTTATATTTTTATACCAAAAGTAATTTGAAGCATGGCGAATTATTCTATTTGGAAAACACCTCATTACTTTTCGCCCCCAAAGGCTTAACGTTGAAAACGAAGAAGCACTTTAACGAATCATTATAGACAATTTATGATGTAAGTTCATTAAAAATCGGGAAAGTTTATGAAATAAATAATGAGGTGCATGTTGGAAGCAGATAGTAATGCAGCATGATCCCGAGGGTAACATAAATGTGTAATGACTATGCTGGAGGGAGTTATAAAATGGTACCGTGTCACGGACAGAGGCAAACTCTCTCGCTCCCTTTCACGTCTCTCTCTCTCTCTCTCTCTCTCTCTCTCTCTCTCTCTCTCTCTCTCTCTCTCTCTCTCTCTCTCTCTCTCTCTCTCTCTCTCTCTCTCTCTCTCTCTCTCTCTAACACAGACGGATCGGGGATTCGAACAGGGGGTCCGCCGGATGAGAGGCACATGTAGCCCGTGTCCAAGCTGACATGACGAATTTATCACCGTGAGAGCGAGGCTACAACCCGTTGTGTACAGCTGCCGAGCGAATCCTCGCTTTGTGCAAAACTGAGGGAAAAACTAGTCAAATGTTGCTCCAGCTTAAAAGTTACACACATGCTTTTGCAAAAAAAGTTTGACAAAATTAAAAAGTTATTTATGTACATATTTTCGTCATAAGCAAACGTCGTAGCTCGAAGGTTATAAAAATGACGTCAGACGTTCTCTGCCTCTCTTTTAAAATGAATTTTATAAATTCTTATTCTTCTGCGTGCTTCATTATAATTGAAAGAAGCTTTTCTATCAAAAATTGTACTTCCAGTTTTGTTATTTCGAAAACAATCTTAAGCAATATCCTAATGCATCTCAATTCGATGGTTTTGAAACTGTTTTGTATGGCCAGAGAATAAGCAAACAGCGGCTTACAACTTTATAAAAATATTTGAAGGTTCAAAACAATAACAAATATTTTCTCGTAAATGTTTAATGCCAAAAAGATTGTTTTGTCTAAATTGTGTGGTTATAGCGAAACTGAAATTTTACTTTTATCTCTTACGGTTTGATAAATATACAAGTCATTCAGAAAGAAAAAAAGAATTTCATAATTATTTTTAGAATACTCAAGACTTTGCCATCAAAACATCTTAAACATTTTGCATTTAGTTAAAATTGCTAAGGTCATTTTATGAATATAAAAAATGTCTAACGCAGAACTTTTCTTTTGGAGTATTAGAGAGAGAGAGAGAGAGAGAGAGAGAGAGAGAGAGAGAGAGAGAGAGAGAGAGGGAGGGAGGGAGAGGGAGAGAGTGATTTGTTTTCAAAACATTTATATGACTCCTTAGTGGAACCTGAACTTAAATCATAAATTTGAGAAAATTTTCGTAACTGATTTATGCTGTTCACACATGCGCTCACGCATGCACACCAATAGGCGCACCTGTTTTAGCAGGAATTCTCTTTTTGGATTCAGGAGCGTTACCAACTTACAGTGTCTACCAACTTTTGTGACATAATATTTAAAAAAGTAGTAATAAAACTATAAGAACTCCCCGCTTTTACCAAAATAACTAATATGTCATATAACTATATTATAATTGGTGTGTAATTTATTCACAGGAGAAGTTCCATAAAAATAGGTTTGGTCACATTCACATACCTATAAAAAATGTCTTAGAAATGCTTTCTTGGGCTCAACGTAGCCCATAAAACACATTAACCTTCACCGGAATCGGCCATCTCGGTAGCGTAGATGGTAGCGTGTCTGCCTCACGTTCAAGAGGTCCCGAGTTCGAATCTCGGTCAGGGTAAGTTACCTGGATTTCCGGGGTTTTCTCTTATCCTGATTGACGAATGTTGCGTAACTCTTAGCTCCATGGACCCCGGACTCATTTGAGCATCATTTCACCATTTCATTCATCGTCCGATATGACTTAACATTGGAGGACGTAAAATTGAATGTGTGTGTGTGTGTGTGTGTGTGTGTGTGTGTGTGTGTGTGTGTGTGTGTGTGTGTGTGTGTGTGTGTGTGTGTGTGTGTTCAAATCACGGTAAAGGCAGATATAAAGCACAAACTAGAGCATTAATAGAAAACGGAACATAACAGGCTCAGTTATGTATTCTGCTATAGTGCGCAATAAACATATTTACTGATTGAATCATTACATGTGCATTATAGAGTAAAATATTAGTTAAATAAATATAACAAACACCTCTATTAAGATAAGAGAGCATTAAATGATATGATTGCGTTTCTATGAACCCTTTTGTGAGTCACCTTGGCCAGTGACCTGTCACACGAGACATATTGGAGAATTTAATTAAGAGGATAAAAGCGCACAAAAACTCGGGATAAACTCCATACACTTTGTTTATACAACCCCTTCACACTCACTACTCCGGTGTGAAACAGTGCAAACTGTGTGCTTTTGTTGATTAGAAGCCTATTAGATTTATGTACAGTTCAATTTTATGCCCAATTAAGCGAAAAAAAGTTTGATTACTAAGTATTCCTCAATGTATACACTTGCGATAGTGTTTACTCATTATCATAGTTATATTACCTATATAAACAAAGTATTCGCTGTACCAGCATTTGTGCGTCTTAAATATCGCAAGTAGTCATTTTTCCTACTAAAATATCGGCTTGAAAATGTAACATAATTATAATATAACCATTCACACTTTCATTTTATTTTAAGATTGTGTATTTCAGATTGATTGAGAAGTTTAGAATGTAGGATGGAAAATATTCAAGCAGATAAATTGCTCAGATGTTTCGGATTCTAATCCAAAGGTCTGAAGCTTAAAATATCCTTAATTGTTTTAAAACGCTGGAAACCTTACATTAGAGAAACATTTGTTAGAAATATTTATTGATCTTTCAGAATTTAAACTCTCGTACTTTAAACAGTGGAATGTTAAAATAAGACAGGAGGCTGTTAAAATACTAATTTTCTTTTAAGAATATAGTTAGGTAAATTAGCTGTTCAGACTACGAAAAACACATTCGCTTAATGTAACTATGGATCTGATTAATCTAATTCAATTTCCTCTGCCACTCAGCTCTCGTAGTCGCTTAAAGTATTGAACTTCACCCAATAATTGAGTATCGAAATTTATTTGGAATTGCATATTTATAAAACAGAAGATATCGTTCAACGAACGCGCACGTGTCTACCTTTACGAGAAATGATCAACTCAGCAATTTAAAATCAAAATATTATCAAATTTAAAATTTTAACGTGGTACTATTTAATCATACCATTAATCATAAGATGTTGGAGAAATCACAAACATCAAAAATGTCGTTTACATAAAATCCCCTCATTAGTTCCGTTTTTCAAAAACACCACATAATATTTTACTTAAAATATTGTGGGCTTGACATTTTAGATGAAAAATGCATAACTTGAATTATCAGAGAATTGCTCCTAGCAGTGTGTAAAGAGTGTTGTGTAATTTTGTATTACTGAACTTAAAACCAACAGTCGAATAGCATTTTTAAAAAAATTTAAAGGTACTTTTTAACACAAGTAAATCAGAACTAATGTTCATCAAATGGGCTATTACCAAAATACTGAGCAGAAAAATATTTATATTAACCCAGTGTTATTATAATAATTCCACACAGTTAATTTTGCCCTTAAGAGAAAGTAAAAGTAACATATTAATTCATCGATTCAAAGAAGAGTTTGTTGAATTTCAAATTAAGTGTTATGCTTTCTCACAATAACTTATTTAGTAGAATATTTGTTTACATGAGCGGTCAACACTTGTGACCCACACCAGATTTAGCTGAATGGTAACAGCCGCTTAAGAGACGTTGTGTGCCTCTCGGTTCACATTGGCTGATTCTATTGGGTCCAGATGTCGCAGCCCTCACGAGTTGGCTGAGCAAACATTTAACTTTGCTGTGATGTATAGGGTCCGGACTAGGCAATTACTGTTTCCTCATCTCTAACCGGTCTTGCTGTGCTTGATGATAAACCTGATCGCGATTTTATGTATTCATTTATAATTGATGAACCTTAAAAATCAAATTTTAAGTTACTAAAAATTAGTATGTTAGTTTAACTTTTATCACCAAGCACATTTATTTCGAGGAATTAGGTCGAGGAAATATTCTTGTACGAGTAATACTTACGATGAACCTTTCTTTATAACCAAATATTTACTGAAATATGAATACTGATACCCCCGATATTTGACAAATACCAGCACAACTGTAGAGCTAACATGTATGTTCAATACAGGAAACTAGAGCTTAGTATGCAAAATGCTTTAATTAAACAAAATACATAATTTCACTGTAACTTATCTTTACAATTGATATCTATCACTTTTAAGAAAATCTTAAGAATTAAATTACCCCAAAATTAACATATGTGCGGTCTCATTAATTGGAATCACCTCTTTAATTAGATTTACGTACCTTATACTTTTAGGCATAGTATAGATACTATCTCATAAGTAATGTCGTTCTTTTTTTTTAAAAAAAACAATTATTTGAAATGTTTCTGACAAGCAATTAACTAATTTTCAAAGTATAGACCATTAGATTCTACGGTCTTGAGCCATCGTTCAGCGAGATTTATTATCCCACTGGGTTTTGATGCGAAGAATTCAGTGGCACTCACTTGCACTATTTCAATGCTCTCAAAGTTTCTTTTACGTAGAAAATGGATCATGGAACTAAAAAAGGTGATAATCTGATGGTGCTAGATCAGGGCGGTATGCTGGGTGTGGCAGCAGTGGCAGCGGTTCCTCCCAATTCCTGAATTTTTTCCATGGTTGTTTGTGTAATAAGGGATGTTGTATTGTCCTGTGGTAATAGAACTTTATTTTGGTTAACTAATTTTGGGTACCTCCGTCTCAAACTTTCATGAAATCGTTCCAGTTGTTGAGAATAGAAATCCGCATCAATCACCCGCCCTTTTTGGAACAAATTCCCAATGAAACACTCCTTAAAAATTCCATCAGATATGCAACATTACTTAGGGACCGAAATGATTTTTTTTAAAACAATGATTTTAGCAGATTTGTGCGGATCAAGCCACTGTTTCGAGGCATCAGGGTTTTGGTACTGTAACCATTTTTCTTCACAAGTGACAATTTTCCTGATAAATCTATCATCCATGAGATTACGGATAAGCTGACTGCAGGTATCTACTCTACCTTCAGCATGTTGAGGTGTCAGTTCATGTGATACAGATTTACAGCTTCTCTTATGATTTTCAAAGTGTCTTGATGTGGCGATGTATGGTATCTTTTGATGCATCAAATTCTTCTGAAAAACTACAGGTACTTTTAGAGGATTTTCTCGTAAAAATTGGCGCGTGTCCTCAATATTCCGTACTTTAGGTATTCCAGAACGTGGTAAATATTTAGTGTTTACATCTCCATTATTGAAACGTTGGAAGCACCGTTGTGCCACACGCTTACTAACGCCACCTTCTCCTTCCACTTAACATATTCTTGGAGCTGTAGCAGCGGCTTTATAATCTTGTTTCCAGTAGTGTTTTAGAAGGACTCTGAATTAAACTTTGTTATCTCCACTTTGTGATTTTTTATTAACAACTGAAGGCTAATACATGCTCGGAATGCACGCAACATTGCCATGGTATACTCTAAATAGCATTGTCAAACCAAAGAAACCCAATAAATTTTCCAAAACATCAAAATGAAAATACCGACTTTACTTATGAGACTATCTAATACGAGGGATGTTCAATAGAGAATTATCACAACTTTTTTTTTCACAACGTTCCCTTACCCATCCTCATAATTGTGATGGTATTTCTCAAAATAGTCTCCCCTTAATGCGATGCACTTGTCCCTGCGTTTCTGCCAGTCTTCAAAGACATGCTGGAAACCATTTTTCGAGAGATTCTTCAAAATCGCCTCCGCAGCCTTCACTACTGCATCTGATGATGGATTATGCCTCCCACGAAAGCGTTTCTTAAGTTAGGGAATAGAAAAAAGTCACATGGAGCTAAATCCGGACTGTAGGGAGTATAAGGAATGCACTTCACGTTGATTTTTGCAAGATACTCAGCAACAACATTGGCAATATGCGGCCGCGCATTATCGTGGTGCAGCATCCAGCCTGCTTCACGGAAATGTGGTCTTTTGCGCCTAATATGGACCTGCAATGTTTTCAGGACATCCCTGTAGTGTTGTCCAGTTACTGATGTGTGTGCAGGTACAAAATGCTGATAAACCATTCCGTGAATATCAAAGAATGAGATGACCATAACTTTCCCAGCAGAAGCAACCACTTTTGCTTTTTTGGTGATTGGTGATGGAGGAGATTCCCACACTGAGTTTTGCTGTTTGCTCTCAGGATCAAAATGATGTAGCTAAGTTTCATCAGCAGTGATTACGTCGGAAAGAAACTCCGGATCTTCCTCTAACATCAACTTCAACTGCATGTTACCTCCATTGCAGTGGTAGGCGATACTGAACATGTCTGAATTTGCCTGGTTCTCACAGGCGGGAACCAGGAGAACCAATAATGAAACTATTACGGCATGTTTGTTTCACATTAAGCTAACAGATTATAATAAAACTGAATTTTATTACGAAAAATTATGCCCGTAAAAAAATTATGTTCATTTTTTATTGAAGAGCCCCCGTAATTCTATTATAAATATATTCTAACAATTGTGACGCCTGTGCCACTTTTTACTCTGAATTCTACAACACAGAAACACTTATTCTTCAGTCCATTTAATGTTTATTGAGATAAATCCCTGTAGAAATAATTTTCACTACTTCCCTATAAATACAAAAGGAAAAAGAAGTATGTTTAAGCAATAAGGTGATCACTATGTGATGTGATTCTCTTTACATGTCCAGAAGAAATAAACTAAAAAATAAACGACTTTTAATTAGAGAAAATGTAAGAATTTGAAAATTCGAACAGCCAACAATGAATATCTCCGAAATGGCTAACTCCATAAAAATGTTCTTGACTTAATCCTATGTTTTAACGCCATCTTTTTTCACTTTTTCGTATAGTAATATTTTGTTTCTTCCTTAGGTTCATCACATACGTAAAGGTCGTTCATTTAAAGGTAACTCCAGAAGCCATTCGCAGAAATGGCAGAAACGCTGGAACAAGTGTATGACATTCAAGGGTGACTAGTTTGAGAAGGACCATCAAAATTATTAGGATGAGTAAGGGTACGTTGTCAAATAAAGTTTGTGATCATTCTTTATTGAACAGCCCTCGTATTATAATCCATTAAAACTAATGTAGTGCCCCATACCACCCCTAATAGATGATCATATAAATGGCGAAAGGTAACTTTATAATAATATGTAGTGTTGAACGTCCGCTTTTACTACATACGGCACCGCAGGCGGTGACACTGATGATACATGAGATGAAGATGGAGCACCAGTGGAATCAGTTGGCGGGAAAAACCGGTCATCCCGGAGAAAAACCACCCAAGCGTCGTGTTGTCCACAAAAATCTCACTTTGCTGTCACCTGGGATCGAAACCGGACCACCTCAATCGGAGCCAAGCGATCTAACCACTCAGCCACGACGCGGCCCGAAGGGTAACTTGAAAGGAACGGTTAAAACAACAAAAATTTTTTGGTTAGTTTCGTTTTTGTTTCTCATACAGTGTGTTTGAATATGGCATTAATTTTCTTAATTTCAGGAAAATGCATTTATTTAGAAAACTGAATGCTTGTTTATATATACCCATAACGCAAAACAAAATAAATTCTTAAATGAGACGCTTGAAACGATATAAATACAGTAAATGCTAGTATATATGACAAAAGAGTATACATGCAATGTACAATGTGCTTAAAGATGTGTCTTCTTCTTGTGTGTTAAATCACTCGCTCTGATCAGTCCCTTATGTGATCACCAAGCATTCGCTTATTATATTGTCTCTAGTACCTTCTTTGAAACAATTGTAAGTCCTGTTGGGACCTGTTCCTCTCAATATGTACCCACATGAGACTTGAAAACTTCCAGCTATAGAGTCATTCTGCACCCCACTGAACTCTAGTGCTTCAAAAATCCTCTACCACATCAATTGTCATTCTGTAATTACCTAGGAAACTCTTCGTAATATCCCTGAAGCTCTTCCGAAGCTTTCTTTGGTACAATCTTGCTGATGAACGTGTCATCGCTATGTACTTTTTTTTTTCCTTTGGGGGACCACAAAAATTCCATTGTTCATCTTAACCTCTGATAGTTTGTGGAACACATTCTGCAGGCACTTCATTGCATCTGATATTGGATCCATTGCATTTACGAATTGCTTGAAGATTCCAAACGTAATATGGAGGGGTGGCAGTAATATCTTTTTCTGCTCGACTTTACATTCTTCAAACGAACACTCTGGAAATGTCTGCCTATGTCCCTGCTATCCCAAAGCCAGAGAAAGAAGAGAATCCTTGTTTCCTCCTTGTAATCCCGTCAAAAATGTAATCATTTTGAAATCACCGATTACATCCCACTGATGTTCAGCATATTTTAACACCTGAAGGAAATGTTGAATACTTGAGCATTCTTCCTTTAGTTGAGTCGAACGAGCGATTGGAATTGAGGAATACTTTTTTCCGTTATGTAGGAGAACAGATTTCAGAAGCTATCAATAGGTAGTAGCCAGTCCTTTGGATCATAGTTATACTCTATTTCTTTGAAAAGGCCTAGCACATTGTGACAATAGCACAAGGCGTTTATCAGAGTGAAGTATTATGACAAATAGTCATGGCGTTTTCTCTTTAGTCTCAATGATAGAATTTCAAATTTGGATTTTGTAAGCCCTAACTCATTTTGTGTGGAATAGTGAGGTGCAGCATTTTCATCCTCTTCTTCGTGATCGATTTCCATATTTGATTCACTAGTGGTGTCTTCACACTCTTTCAGTACTGAAGAAGGAGGAATTGGAAGCTCCTCACTGTGTGGAATGGGTCTAAGAGATGATGGCAAGTCTGCATATAAAATAAAAAATAAAATAAAATAATATCTGCATATCTAATGGCTCGGTTTCTAGAATATATACCAGGCCTTATTATGCAAACCTCATTTTTAACTTTATTAATTTTAAATCAAATTACACAAAACAATTTACAGATTTTACAGATATAATCTACTTGCTACCTTAATTAACTATATAAACCTACAGATTACTGGATTCCAGTAACCTTACAAATCTACTCATTTTAATCTATATAAAACAGTCTTTCTTCTACTTTATTTCTGCACCAACAATATAAAGCAAATCTACATTTCTACTACAGTTTTAATTGCTGTAACAAATTACGAAATAATTTTTTTTTTTTTTTTGTAATTTACTTCCTCCAACGTTAAGTCATATCGGATGATGAATGTAATGGGTAAAATGATGCTCAAATGAACCCAGGGTACATAGAGCTTAGAATTACCCGACATTCGTGTTTCAGGATAAGGGAAAACCCCAGAAAAACCTTATCCAGGTAACTCACCCTGACCGAGATTCGAACTCGGGACCTCTTGAAGGTGAGGCAGACACGCTACCACCGCGCTACCGAGGCGGGCCTTCTGCAGCAGTATCCAAAGCTTCCTCCTACTGGTATCCATCTACTAAAGGGACTGGCATAAGCAGATGGACATGGTTCATTAGTTCCAGACATCCGGGTTTTCATCTTTCTTCTTCTGCATAATCAGTTGTGTATGTCCGCTCTGATACTCTCCATATATTTCCTCTGGCTCTGCTGTAATTCTCCTTCTTTCTATGGTTTCTTCTCTTCATTCCGATATCCATAACTGGCGTCTATTTGTCGGTTGTGCGTCTTAAATCAGGTCTTCAAGTCTGGTAGTCTGTATCTTCAGTTTCTCTTGGTCCTATTTCCCTCCGACGATCTCTTAAGTTATATTTTTTTCGTAGGTTGAAAAGTTGCTACATTTATTTCTTGAACTCTTCTGTCGCGGGTCATATATTCCTCTAACGCCTTAGCGGATATTACCTCAGGCATATTTTCTAAATGTGCGTAATCTTTTGCTTCCCTTAAGATGTTTGATAAACATTTTCCTTGAAGTTTCCTTCGACAGTCTTCTACTAGTTCACTATATTTATTGCACTCAAAAATAACATGTTCAGGCGAATCTAAACAGTTACATTGCTCACATAAATCTTAGTTCATATTCCCTATTCTTTTCAAATGTACATTATATGGGCCATATACTATAACAAAGAGAAAGAATCCTTTTCTTGGTTTTATATGTTCAAGTGTTAGCCTCTCTTTAATGTTCGGAAGTAAATCATGTACTCTTCTTCCTAGGTGTGCATTACCCCACTCCTCTTGCCGTTCCTGTAATAAAGAATTTTTCATTTCTTTCTTAGTATTGCATCTTTTCCCCATAATTTTAAAAATATTCCCATATTCTTTCTTCTTTAGCCAGCAAGTTGCACCCCTTAATCTGATGATATAGTCAATAGGCCAAATTCCCGCTATTATTAGTAGGGCCAAAGCAGATGTCGTTTTTTGTAGAATTTTCTAGTCTGGTTATGCAAAAACATGGGCTTTCTTATACCTCTTATGAGACAAGCCAATAACACAGAAATAGCAGTTGGAGAGCTGATATGTTGGTTCTCGCCAAGTTCTAGGTACACCAAATTTCATTTTTCTGTTTTCTCCTGTATACCAGACCTCAAGAGAGGATCTGCAACTCCTACATACAACATAGGTTGCCCAGTTCTTGTCTTGGTCTCCTACAGGCGTACCAAAATAATGCATGTATGCTAAGCAGATGTTATTAGAATCCGTTATTTGATGGTTTACTGTTTTCGATCCCAAGAAGGTGCCACACACACAACAAAAACAGTCTCGATTATGCTTATAACAGGAAGACACCATTATTCATCAATAATTAATCTGGGATAGTAAAACATAAGACTGGAACCGTTATTCATCTCATAGATAAATTATTATTAGCTAATATAATTTTAAACTAATAATTTTATATTCCTGGACAGAAAAACCGAAGAAGCGATTATATAAAACTAAGAATACTCATTGTAGTTTAGTTCTTCCAAAACAAGTTTAAGCTTCACATAAACAGGAAAAAACTGCTTTTGTTACATGAAATATTGATGTAGGACAAATCAGTTATCAAAATAAAACGTTCCAAGAGGGTAATTAAATCCTAAAGAAAATATTTAAACTATGAATGTAGAATTAATAAAATTAAAGGCTGTTGACGAGAGCTGGGTTAGGTCATGCTTAGAAGTTTTTGGGGGGAAACTGCCAGAAAAAGGATACTTTGAAAAAAGTAGTGAAATGAGATCATTGGTATTCTACAACAAAATAAAAGCAAAATTAAACAAAATGAAAGTAGGTAGAAAGTGGTAATAAGGGGGGAAGGAAAGTATTAGCATTGTTTATACTAAGGGAAAGAAACTTTGGAACTCAAAAATAATTTTATGCAAGGAATAATCGGAAAAGTTTAAAATGGAATTCATACTCTAATACTTTGTAAAGGAACAAATTAATGGAGTAAAATATTTATTAGATCAAAATGGCTTAAGAATAAAAGTATTTATAACATGCATATCCCTTATAGGGAGAATGGGAATAGGCGAATATAGTAGACCTAAGCGACAGCCTAAATTTTTAAGATCGTTCGGTATGTGATGAATTTTACATCTACAAAACACTTATTTGGTGTACGAAATCTGTTTTAGTGATAGCTACAATTTTGTGTAGTAAGGTATTTCTATTCCTTAAGACATGCATGTTATGGAAAAGTCGCCCACAATAAACAGATCTTCAGAAAATATTCACAACACTGAAGATATATTTCCTTTACTCATAAAAATATCTTAAAATAGTTAAAATATTTGTTTTCAAAAACCAAAATGTTGCGAATATTATTCTTATAAATGGTAGTTTAAAAAGGGGTATTTTTTGTAAATTTCCATGAGGTTTGCTTGAAAGATGTTTGGCATTTAAACAAATCTTCGTTTTTTGAGATATGCTGATCACCGATGCACGCGCAAGCTCACCTATTTTTAAAGATACTTCTTTTCGATTTAGAGGATCTTCAAATTTGTGTTTTTGGATGGAGTACAATATGAACCTTCTCAGCCTCTAGTGTTAATGATAGAGAATTTAATAAATAAAACCTTTTAGAGAGGTTTTAGGTTAGACTTTTAGGAGTATATTTGTATAATGTGAGAAGGGGATAAAATTTTAACTGAGGGAGTTTAAAAAAGAGAGAGAGCGAGGAAAATTCTGATTCAGTTCAACAGACCTCGAAATATCTATTAAATAAACAAATGAAACATGATAATGCAAAAATAGTGTGTGAGGTTCATAACAGAATCTCCGAAACAAAAATGGCATATCGTTTTGTTTCCGAAACGTTTACGCATTCTGTAATATTGCTTTTAAAGCATTCATATTGCAATATACAACTTTCTCTCCACTAAATTACTCCAGAAAATTATGGCTTATATTAAAATAAATGAAAGTAGATAAAATATAAGATGCGAAAGTATGGTTAAAATATAAACATACATTTACAGATATACGGAGCCTTTTAGAAAATTAGGCTGGATAGCAAGATTCTTCAATGCTGCCTAAGTCCAAAATAGAGCGTTATATCGGTAAATTTACTGGTGCATGGAACAAACCTGGATAAGCGAGGCACCGCTAGCACAGTTAAATAAATAAAATAAAATGTAAATATGATATTTTAAAGGTGATACATAAAAAGCATCTCCAACCATTATTCTACAAATTGATTTTACAATATCTTATTTTCTGTCTAGTTCCTGCTAACGTACGTAAATGTTTGTAGAAATGGTTTCATTAAATATTTGTAGATACCAGGAAAATACCCTGCGAAATAAAATTTATTACTTTAATTTGCGATGTGAGAGGTGATATTAACTTACTTTGATGTGCTAAATTGAATGGTCATGAATAGTCGTAAGCTTTCAGGGCCGGAGTTTAATTTCTAGATAGACGAATTTTCCGGGCTCAGGAGCGGTGGTCTGCTAGAGTTGGGACACCCAGACGTTTCGTTCACGTCTGCGGTGAACATCATCAGTGGTGGCGTGGTCTGAGTCTTCTATTTGATGGTTCAGTCACAAGGTGACTGGAATTGGAAGGTTAATTGGAAGAGCAGCGCTTTTGGCCAAAAAGGCATCAATATGTGTTTAATGATTTCTATTAATATCAGAATAAATTATAATACTACAAATACTGCGGTATTTTGACTTCATAGACAAAGCTGAATATCATAAAGTGGTCATTATTTTCAAACTAAATTGATTCTGCAATAGTAGCAAGTAAGGGAGAATTGGTGTACAAATCAGCCTTTGTAATAACAGCCAGCTCCAAATAATGCTTCTAGAAGCCTCAACTTTCTGCACAATAATAATAAAGTACATATCGTTGCCAATTCTACAAGGCCAGGAAGTATACACAACACGCACAAAGTATCATATAACATAGCATAATATAAATGGTATAACGAATAATAATCAAATGTATTTCCTCTGTTGTTGCCAAAATACGTCATTGCACAAATGTGCGTATTAGAAAGGCATTATTGTTTTTCCATGCAGTGTCCTAGAGCATAACCAGCAAACAAAACAATGGAAGAGAAAATGAAAGAGGATGTTTTTTGCCTGGAAGATATACGACCGACATAAACTCAACAATAGTGCATCCGTTTCTTTGCTTGGCTGAACGCAATACATCGCCAGCACGTATGTAATAAATGCAATAGCACTTTTTCTACTGACACCATAAAATATCCTGCAGAAATATAATTTATGATTTCATTCTCACCTTACTCATCCCTTTTTACTCTATAGAATTTCAAATTTGATTTTTAATACTCCGCAGCTGTTCTAGATTACGCATCTATTTAAAAAAATTGCAAAAACTGAGAAGATATTTTCAACTTATTTTTTATGGGTGTGACACATTAAAAATTGCTGTAAGCAAGCTTTTACTTCTCTACGACTTACCCATACTAAATAGAAGAAATATTGCATTGCACCCTGAAATATGTACGGAGGTTAAACAGGAAATTTTTTGCTACATCAACAATTTGCAATGTATTCTTTGTTATTGCTTCCATTTTCAAATTCTAATACTTTATTAACTATTCAGCTTTATAGTTAACCACTATTAGGTCAATTAATGGAAATTAATTGTTCTTTCACACTGGCCGTGTGTAGGCCAAAGTATGGAAAGGTACATTCAGACTGAAAAATTCAAAGCCATAGCCGGGATTTGAACCATGGAACTATAAAGCCCGGGCCTTAAAGTACTTACAGTTTGTAAGTCGCCATTAAGGTAGTTGTCTCATGTGTTTATGAGAACTCCTAAGTGGTTTACCGGGAAAACCAAAGAGTCTATTGTATATTGTTTGCTGTACACAACATTTTAATAAACAAATGAAGAATAACATCTAATTAAACGCATATTAAAATTGTGTAACAGTGTAAACTAGTACATCCAATTTCAAACTAATAGAAACATATAAGTAATACTGGATGCCAAAGGATTGGCTAATATATAAAAACTATTCCACCACCGAAGCATTTTCTTTCCATGTCATTTTGATCATCATAAATATTACCCAGAAATGCATACAGTTGTAAGAATTAATTTTACTATGCTTTGTCATGTTAAAAACCATACGTTATGTAAAAAGTATACGTTGAAATGTTATAAAATGATAAGAAATTCGCTACTATTTTCGTGTTTTTCCTGCTTTGCAGAAACGTTTTACTGTTACCGGTTATTGGCAGTCTTGGTGTTCTAAGACCGTGCTTGGGTAATACGTATTTGTCGATTTCTATAGGAAGATTCTGTGATTAACATTTAGCTGCCAAGAGCAACTTACAGTTTCATTGTTATGACGGAATTTAATTATTTTTTTGAGAAGTTTGAGTGTACAATACTCAATAGTTGCTATTTGAAGTGCTAAGAGTCGGAAATAGTCTAATTCTATACCCTCAAATGTATCTTAAAATAGCCATTATCAACTTCCATCAAATTTATCAACCAACTAGCATTATATAATATCTCGCCCATCCATGCATATTCCTAAAAGAATATTCCATATCTCAGTTCTGTAGCAGTTGGAAGCATATTCATCAAGACCGAGATAATGAAGACGCCATTAATGCTCCATTCAAGGGAGATGATATCACAAAATGTACATAATTAAATCTTATCATAATTAAACGCTCGTACTATGTAATGTTGAATTCAGGGGTGGATTTTGCTAGGAATATTTACTGCCTGAAGCATATAATTACACCAATTAAAATAAAATAAAAATTTTATTTTATAAATTATTTGAATTTATTGCATACCAAAATTATAACGTAACCGAACTTTAGTAATCTTTAATAACTTTTCTTAGTTTCTTTAGCTCAGATTTAGAATTAGTTGCGAATAAGACTTGTGAATTAGTTTAAATGGTCTCATCTTAAAAAGGTTACAATGTTAAACATAGTATCTCTCACTCAATGTACGGATTCATTGATATATGCCTCTGATAGTCTAACTTCATCGATGTTTATAACATAGTTCTCAATTACTAAATGCTGGAAGTCTTTTCTGTAATATTCATTGTTTTACTTCAAAACCGCTGTTTCGATTCGACTAGGGACTAAGAAACCCATTTTCATGTAGCACTTACAATAGGTGGTTGGTACAAACTGTAAAAATGGTGAGATTTGCTGATATGGAATTTAGGATACGAGTGTAAAGCAAACGGTGTAAGATCTGATGCCACATAATACGATTTGAAACAGATAATTCCCTAATTAGTTTACTGAAAATATAAAAAAGGCGTACTCTTTGCTCTGTAATTATCTTAATGAATCCAGTTGCTTATATTATTTTTTCTTAGGTGACATAATTGAGGGCTTTTGTACCTATCCCTATATTTAAAGTGCGAATATAAGATAACTGGTTGAATGTGTTTACGTGTTATATAAAATATGAATTTATGGTAAGGTTCGTAGGCAAAATTTCGTATTTTCGAAGTCTGTTTTAAGGTAAACGGTAATGGTAATTCCTTTATTGTGTGCCACAATGAAAGGTATATCACAGTTGCTTTGATTTCGTGACCCAGTAAGTGTTTGGCTGTAGGTATTCAACATTTAGTATAAAGATTCATTACATTTTCACAAAGAAAAAAGAATATTTTGCCTCCTTCATGCCGTGGTTGTATTAGTCGGTGAGTGTAAAAATACCTTCCAAATAGGAAGATGGTTTAGTTAATTGTTCCGTGAGACACAGGCTTCTATTAGTTTATTAACTATTTATATGCAGATTTTCTTCATGTTTTACATTGACAGAACGTGCATTTAATAGTAAACGTGCTTCCACGTTACTGTCCTTTATATTACATAGTCTTACAAACAACATCTTGCAAATGTGTTTTAGGGTTCTGTGTGATAGATCACCATGTTATACACTGCATTTCTACTGCGATTTCTACTATACAATAAGTTACGAGAGAGTATCTGTTAATGTTACATGCTTATGTTGGTAGTCATAAACTCATAATTTAAGATTTAATGAAATTTTTATACCCATAATTATTTAATATATCTCCTCTTTTTGTAACTTTAGCCTATTTTTCAGTGATTCTAATTTTAAAAAATGCATTGAAGATACGTAAAATAAAATTCCTATCTTTTGGGAATTATAGTTTAGGGTCTAAAGGATGTCTTTAAAATGCCTACCTTTATAACTCTGAAAAATGTAAGTGTCTAACTATTTGTTTCAAAGAACTAATATCAGTAATTATATGCCTAAAATCCAAGATCTAGGGGTAAGTTATTGTATAAATCCATGTACTTACACATGGTTTTCCTTGCGGTTAATAATAATTTAAACATAATCTTGACTTAAGTGCACATTTTAAGGGGTAGCAAGTAAACGTAGAATTTCCGGGAGTATACCAATGGATTTCAGGTTTTTAAAGCTTCTATTTGGGTAAATAAATTCCAAATGAAAAGCATGATTGTCATTTAGTCAAGTATCCAGCGGTTATATTGGAGGATTGTGTTTTAAATGATAACCCTGTGGGTTATCTTGAAGTCCCAGTTTGAGAAGCCATCTTGAAGCAGGGTTATTTGGGATGATTGTGTTTGCAGATTAATTTCTCATCTTTGGTGACGATCTTGAAAAAATTTAAAAGTTTCTCCTGCAACTCTGGATAATTAGGTGCATCTGTAATTGTTGAGCGATGAGATCGTTTTCTTTCCCAGGATCGTGGTAACGGGGCTGATAAAAATAGTATTACTATCTTAAAAGAATGAATAATGCTTTTCTTGTTCAAAGATTGAAATTTAATTACTCATAAACAATTTTAAATTATTTGATACAATTACAAGTATTATTAATATAGTCTTTTTACAACCACTGCTAGATTCCACGGTGAACTATTTCTTTTCTTGGGCAAACGCTACTTATGCGTCTTTGATGCACACACAAAATTGTTTCTGCACACACTCGGATAGACAAATATACTTCTTACCCTAAGGCTTTCATAGGCAGAAGAACAAAATCTTTTAAAGCATTTAACGACTTCTTATATTACGTTGTCATGGTTACACCATTACCTACTTCACATTACTTCATTATTTTATTATAAATACTAATATCTTTGACTATTCCCAACCAAACATGAAGTATAGAAATAACTGATACAAGTAGAAACTTATTATAAATGTATTTTATGATTTAATAATGCTCTGATCTTCCACGGTACCACTGCGTTAACCATTACACCATGAAGATACTAACATAGAAGTCAATGTAAAAATGTTTTACCTAGCAATTTAAAAAATAAATAAATGGGCACATTCCTTTTGTATTGTACCAGTTGTGACAATAAGCATTTGTTAACCTCAATGAAATTACGCAAAGGCTATATGCCTGCAACCGTTACTGTATTGGCTCACTGAAACGAATTATAAATCAGATTGGTCAATTTTGAGTGCATTCCAATTGATAGTTACAGTTGCAGTGCATTCAGAGTTATAATTCTACCACGGGAGTATAAAAGTGCGAACAACTCATTATAAGGCAAAATTACTTTTAATTATCGAAAAAATTGTCTAATATAATCTGCAATAAAACTGGGGTAAAGTGGTTTACATGCAACATAAATTTTGTATTTAAAAACCAAATTATTTTTCGCGTGCCAGCTACACCTTTTCTCGTTCTCTTTCTTTAGTGATGAATATAATTCGTGGCTGTGAATATGCAGAGCATGCACTAGCGTAAGAAAGGTATTATGTTGAGGAAGCTAGTGTCTGACAGGTGCATCACACTTTTCTGTTGAATAGCCTCGAGGAGTTTTTTGCCGTCATAATTTACGAGCCGAGCAAAAGGGAGATCGCCCTATTAACTGCAGGTAACACCGTCGTCGGTAGATAACGCATGAGCGTGGATGTGTTGCGAAAACAAAGCAAAAAGGAAGGATGTAACTGACAAAACAAAATATTGCAAAACTCAGGTCAGCTTAAGATTTTCCCTTAGTTCATATGATAACTGTTATCCTCTAGTACACTTTATAGCAGTAAAAAAAAAGATCTAAAGCTCAACTTCCTAGAATATAGAAATCTAGAACCTGGATTCTATAATCTGAAATCTTACGAATAGTTCCTGAAGCAAAATGCATAGTTCTGGCTGCAAAAATCAGAGTTGTCATACCATTTAATGGTTAATTACACTATTATTATAAAATATATTTACTAACACTAGATCTCGTACTTTAAATTAAATGTCTACTTTTAACTGTAATTTTTTTTAAAATTAGTTCATTGTATTAACGTTTTGAAAGATATAAAATAGTGAAAGAAGCGTTTTGCGTATTTTGAGCAATGGGACATGTATTAAGGTTTTAGAGCCGAAACATTATTTTTTCATGCTCAATGAAAGCTCATCTTGATACCGTGAAGTTGGTTTGATTCAAGGAATTAGTAATAGTTGATTCTAGGAACGGAACATTGCTGGAAAAGATTGCTTCATTTTAGCACTTTAACAGGTATATTCATTTGTTTTGAAGAAAGAAAAATGAAACATTGGCCGCTCTGGATTTCGATATCATACTTCGGAATTGGTTGATGATTGCAGTAAGGAAGAAATCCCTTTCAAGGAGCAGCATGTTTTAACTGTTGCTTCTCAAATATACTTCAAGCATTTCTTTAACATTTACGGCTCTCAACAATTATATTAAAGTTTGTGGACCATATTTTTGGAATGAATGTACAGACGTGTACAAATTATTAGACTCATTTTGCTTCAGTATAACATTTAAAATAATAGCTATTTGCCGCCGTAACCTATTTCAATTTGTCGTAATTCTTTTCCTTGCTATAATATGAAGCATATTCAATGAAATTTCTCTCTTAATAATAGCTGGGGGGTTTAGTTTACTTATAGTAATATGGTGTTAGCTCTGAATTAAGAGCAGCCATTCTTTTCATGTCTGTTTATCCAACTGTTTGACGATATTGCTTTCATTTGGTTAATTTAGTAACTGAGGATTGTTAATCTTTGCCTTTATTGTGTTTTATAGCTAATATATCCTCAGTATTCATTATTAATTGATCTCAAGCCAGGTAACGTCACGTCACATTGATTCAAAAGTGAGGTTATGGATAAAACTGCTCATTTATGCCCAAGGAAAGTAGCTGTAACTGAGAGTCTTTTGAAGGAAACTCTTTATTCACAACGTGAAATAGCTAAGAAATTGTGTGTTTCACAAAAATCTGTTAGTTGCATTAATCAAGCTTTAACATTCGGTGAGACGTTGACCTCACAAAGGGATGGAAAATGCGGGAGGAAAATAAAGCTATCACCAAAGATGCAAAGAAAACTTATGCAGTTGGCAAAACAAAACAGAAGAACAACCAGCATTGACCTCAGTAATCAACTAAAGCAGTACGGTACAGAAAAATCATCCTCAGTAATTCGCAGAAGATTATGTGAAGCAGATTTATCAGCATGTAGGCCTCGTAAAAGGGCTAAACTGACGCCTGCAATGGCAAAAAATCGTTTAGCATGGGCCAAAGGGATGCAGAAACATCCAGAGGAATTTTGGAGAAAGGTAAATAGTATGAAAATTGTATATAGCATAAAATTAGAATATGTGCATGTAAATTTTATAGAAATTAAATAAACAGCCTAAACTTTGTTTCTCTCATTGCTGGTTTTGTTATACTATATCTGAGTAATTTTAAAACTGTTTAATATTAATAGAGGTTTTTATTGTTTCAGGTAATTTTGTCAGATGAATCCTTGCTTGAAGTATGTGAAGAGAGCAGCCAATATGTGAGAAGGACAGATAAAGAACCATTTTCCCTTAGTGTGTCGATCAAATAGTAAAGCACCCAACATCAAAAATGGTCTGGAGCTGTATATCTGTCCATGGACCTGGAAGATTAGGCGTAGTTGTGGGATATATGGAGCAGAAACAGTTTAAAAGTGTATTAGAAACAATACTATTTCTGCAAAGTGAAGAATGGTTTCAAAATGGTGATTTTGTGTCCATGCATGACAGTGCTCCCTGCCATAGAGCATAGTCTGTAACCCAGTTCCTCAAAGAAAACAATGTAAAGGTACCACCATGGCCGGGGAATAGCCCTGATTTAAATCTAATGGAGAATCTGTGGGGTATTGTTAAACAGAGACTGAAAAAATTGAAAACAACAACAAAAGTTCAGCTTATTGAGGGCCTGATAAGCATTTGGCACAGAGATGAAGAAATAAAGGAAAACTGCTCCACCCTTGTAGAGAACACGCCTAAATGCATCAAAATGGTAATAAAGGCTAAAGGAATGCATACAAAATACTAAGAGTTGAAAAATATTTTGTAATATTATTTCTGTTAAATAAATAGAAACTGAACGGTGCATGTTAAAAATTTTACCATTGAATCTAATAATTTGCACACGTCTGTAAATCAGCTCTAGATATATCAAGTTGTATAGCACGATCCATATAAACCTGAACCATTTCAACCTTTGAACCACGCGCAACTTTTGGAGAATATAATACACAATTGGGAGATTACATTACACTATTTACATCTCAGAGAAAATGTTGGAAGTGTCCTCCACCAGCATCTATACATGTTTGCACTCGTCTCACCATATTCTCTGAAGTTTTACGTAGAGTATCCTCACCAATGTTACTTATTTCGGTTCGAATGGATTCCTTGAGAACATAAATTGTCCGTTGCCTATTATTGTACACTCTATTTAACCTCCACAAGAAAAAATCACGATGATGTTAGGTCAGGGAATCTGAGGGGCCACAGACCTTTTGAGATTTTTCAATTATCAAAGAAACTCGTTACAAGTTCCATGGTGTCATTAGATGTGTGGCACGTTGCTCCATCTTGCTGAAAATAACCTTCTCTCAATTCTATATCATCCAGCTGCTCCACAAATGTCTTGAAGATACCCATATAAGCTTCAGTGTCTATAGTCGTATCAACGAAAATGGGATCAACGATACATAGATGCTGTGGAGGACCCTTCCCACATTTTCTCTGAGATGTAAATAGTGTAATGTTATCTCCGTATTATATATTATGTTCTCCCAAAGTTGCACGTATGCCCTATCCTTGGTTCAAAGGTTATGGCTTATTGAAATGGTTCAGGTAAATATGAATCGCACTGTATCTATTTTGCGATGAATTTTCAGCATTAATTATTTCTAAGTTTCTCAGTATTTTTATACTTTATAACCTTGTATTAGCAACCATAGATCTATATTTTAAAAACAACCGAAATATGCCTAGCCATAATAATTTACTGCATTTGTTACTTCTGTTAATGTGTAAGCTTTAATAGTTACTAATTAAATGAATTTTTGAACTTTTTGAAAGTGGAAATGTATTTGAGGTATATAAAATCAAATATTTAACCTAGATAGAGTCAACATGAAAACTCCAATGCCATGGCCGGGATTTGAACCACGTATCTTCTGGTATCCGTCCAGTCGCTCTAACCCATTGAGCTACCATGGTCAAATTGCCGTCATTACATTCAATTCTCCATTTAACTCGTATATTTCCCCGAATGACTAACAAAAACCTTAGCCTATATACGGCTAGTGTGAGGAAATGATTAATTTCCATCAATTAACTAAAATATTTAACCTGTTTAAACCATATTTTAGGTTCCTGAGGTTTATATTTGGTGCCTATTTTCATAATTTTGAAGCCTATTTCAGATATCTAATTAAGCAGATACCTGGATATCCAAGTTCCAATTATGTATCACATGGCATAGTCTCTTAAGAAAACATTCTGCAGCAGTTCATCTAGTATTGTTGTGTTAATCACCTTCATATGCGTTTATGATTTAAGCATATTTTTGTGGCTTATTATCGTAACTTAGAACTTATTATGATCGCTTCATTATTCACTTACTTCCGTTTCCCTATTCATTCTATCACATCTGAAACTCAAGGGTATGTGTATCTCACTTCTCAGGGTTGGGAACTTTCGAAAACAGCTATTAAGCGAAGATTGTTTTCTGATCGCTAAAAAGTTAGAACAATTGTGTTTATTGAGGTTTTCCCTTTTGAGTGTGGAGAAGATGTATGGTGCTTATAAGTAGTATGCCTAGATAATATGAGGAAATTTTATTTAAGATTCTACCACCACCAATTTTGGTGCGAATTATGCTTCTCTTTTTGATAGTCGCAGACTGTGTGGTTTCCATGGAGATAAACTAGTTGATCAGGTAGTCCAGAATCATCATATTCACCAACTTCGCCTCCATTTAGTTGCATGTTAAGGTCGTTTGCATTATATGTAAATTATTTAAAGCATGTTGTGAAGGAAAATATTTTTTCGTTGGATTGTACAGAGAGATTCCTAAATACAGTCTTGTGGATAGCATGGACTTCTTTGTATCTATTGTTAAATATCTTTATTGCGTGTCTCTGTAATGCTTCATTTCATAGAATTTAAATCTCTTGATGTGTTGAAGCTGCTACGAGGTTGCTAGATGGATGTCGGTAGTTTTTTAGCTGTGTCAACTATCATTTCGTGTCCTTTGAAGCCAACAAGTGACAGCACATACTTATTTAACTGAGTGTTGACTTTTTGTGGGTAATTCCATAGAGTAAGTAGCGTAATTTGTTTTACGGATAATAGAATATATTTTGCTGTTGTTATTGTTCCATAAGAACTACTTGCCCACCTGGGTAGCGTAGATGGCAGCGTACCTGCCTCACGTTGAAGAGGTCCCGAGTTCGAATCTCGGTCAGGGTGAGTTACCTGGATAAGGTTTTTTTCTAGGTTTACCCTTATCCTAAAAAGAAGAATGTCGGGTAACTCTAAGCTCCATGGACCCTGGGCCCATTTGAGCATCATTTCACCCATTCATCCATTCATCGTCCGATAAGATGAATACGTTACAGGACGTAAATTACAACAAAAAAGTACTTGAAAGATTAAGAGAAAAAGTCGAATATATATTACTCCAAGGAATATAGACCTATGATTACTGCACCGTATTTTTGTTAAAATGCAACACTACCCCTATAGGTAAGTAGCAGGGAAAGTAAACACAAATAATAATATTGCAGTAAAAATTAAAATCATTTGGATATGTGTAAAGAATGTAATCAAAAACGGTGAAATAATTTTAATATAGAACTCTCTGAAGCTGGACTAAGTACTAGTTCGAGAAACAAATTGTAGGATGATCTAAGTGTGAAAGCAGTATATTCAAGAAAGAATGTTACAGAATAAGGTAAATAAGACCCTGATTGTTCCATAATCTTGTCAATTGGTACAATAGTTAGAAATTTGTGCTGTAAGAAAAAAAGACCGAAATTGAATATAGGCTTCAGAATCAAGATTTTCAAGATCACTAACCGAAGCGAGATTTTATAATCATTAAGGACAAAATAACAGAAAATGTGGGACTGCTCATAAAATTAATCCACTTAAAATAGAAATAATCTTCCTGGTCTGATAATCTTCTTGCGATGATCAAAGATATTCTCATACAGTTCTAATTATTACAATCCTAACACAATTATTTTCTTAGATTTCTGTTGTCTTTACACACACGCGATTTCTTCGCTTTTCAGACATTAGTTTTCAGATATGTAACTTGCAGTATATTTAAGCTTCTACTCACGTTTATGAATAATTATAATTCTTCTGCAATGGTTAACAACCTGCCTTTTGCTAATACATGCAGCATTCTGCCCGCGCGTCTTTTCACCTTGAGATCACCGCGCAAAAGACGCTAACTCCTTTTCATTTGTTGATTTTTACCTTATCACCATGGTAACTAAATATATTAGTCCACATCACTTTTCTCTGTGGCCAATACAGTAATTATGAATTACATAATTTTCTGATTTTCCAAATATAAAGTCCTAAAAATATGTTTTTATAATTTTATCTTTCTACTTAATTTATTACATTTACCACTTATTTAGGTTGAACATTAATATTTAGCTTCATCTGTCTGTGACCTACTCTATCCGGCCATGGCCACCTAAAACTCATACCAATTCAAAACAAAACTCTCATCATTTTAAATATATCAATATGAAACAAATGAATAAAACCAATATCGCTCTGGCACTTGAAATATTAACAACTGTATCAATATGATTTTTCACAGAAATTGACTTGAAATTGAAAAACTATACCACCTTCATGCTAGTCCTGAATTTAATTGAATGCATGTATATGAATTACGTCAAGAAACCTTAATATAATATTATATAATTTTATGAAGTAGCAAACGCATTTGATTAACCTATATATTGGTCTTTAGTAATCACCACTGCGGTTGCCTAGATTTAACGCATTTGATAGTTCTTCATTTGTAGACATGTTTCCCAGCGAACAGAATGACAAGAGATAACCATATATATTGGCGGTATATACAAGAAAGAAAACCATAGACGTAAGAACAGAAAGTCTTGGTGAAAATTCAGTTGATTCCGTTCACTTTATTCAGTAATTTCAAAATGTTTTAGTTTAAATATATCGCACAATTCATATTTAGCGAATAGAACATTCTCTTGCTGAAAACATTCTAAGAAAATGCGCTATTTCCCATCCATAACATTACAAGTATTTATTGCAGCTATGTTTTCTTACCCCTGTATAAACCATAACATGTAATACTTTGTGTTCTTTTTAATTATGTCATCTGTCAGCTAGTAGAACTGACTTGACATGTGTCAGTTCTGTATTATCACCACTTTGTGCCATAGATTTCTCTTGATTTGTCTTGAAATTGGCGGGAAGATCTCAAACAAAGAAGCTAACATTATTTTAGTGTCCGATTTGCAGATCAAAGGGAATTTAAATCATACTGACAAGATGATGGATGGTGATGCAATTAGGAAAACAGGTTTACTAGTGAAAAAAGTCATTGTAGACCGCTATTCCAGGAGCAACAGCCGGTAAAGAGACAGGATCTTTTGTCTTGCATCTCAAATCCAGGTTAGTTCTGGACAGTTGCCGCGTTTAGGGCTAGATTTGCTCTATAACATGAAAACTCACCTTCCAGATGCATATTGGTGGCTTTGGCAGTCCAAACTCACTAACAATGTCAACATTTAAAATGTTTTATCAAGATCGCATAGAATTTTAGATCACTTTTTACCTTACATACACTCATGATTTTCTCACCCAAATGTTGTTCATTGATACAATTAATTTGAGGCTGTTGAATCTACTTAGTAACTTGTATTTTAGTGGAACTTTCATTCATTAAATGAGTTATAATTAGGACTAAACCTCAACATCAATTGTTTTAACATTTAGACAGTCAAGATGAATCTCCATATATGTAAAATACTAAAATTTACATATTAAGTGCACACTATCGAATACCTTATCTTCTCTGGAACTTAAACCATACAAGAGAGCCATACGACAACAAATCTAGGTATGATCTTAGACACATTAACTTGGAATGCATATGTTTAACCCAAAAATTAAGAAACAGAAATCACTAGACAACATTCTTAATCAAATAAAAGTCTTGCTCTCTCTGAAACTCAACAAAATGCTTACTAAGTAATAATTTGATCAATTTTTACTAAATAATGTGATAAGTAGGGCTCTGGCGCAAGATAGGAAATATAGAAAATATCCAAAATCGGATCTTAAGAATGTTAGTTTATCCTCTGATTCGTTATTAACGATACCATCCATAGAAATCTTCAGCTTCCCCAAATCGTCGAAGTTCTTAAAGATCCATTGATCTTCTTAATGCATTACTCAATGAAATTACAACACTATTGTTAGCCGACAGAGCGTTGAGGCGTGTCGATCTTTAGGTGATCACTGCTGTGATCGTCTCTTATCGGGTCTTATCTGGTCAATTAGAAGAGTGAAATATCAGTAAATTGATGTACAGTAAGTTACGAAACACAAATAGAGCGATTCTGAGCGGCATGTGTCTAAGTGATATGATTTCTCGCGCCTGCCGATGTATGACACGTTGCTGTCCAGAAGACATGATTATATCTGAACAAACTATAATACTCTGGACTCACCGTGTATGTGCGATAAGCTGAATTAAACGTCTCTGTGTTGCGAATTTTTCCCGATACGCCTGCTTGCTTTGCCATGTAGTACCTTGTTCTAGAGAGTAGTACCTTGTTCTAGAGAAGAAACAAGATTAAATGAGAAGAGACCCGCAGATTGCCTCATTTTCCAGTAGAGGATCTGTGTTTCATGTTATCGTGCTTTTTAATGCTGATGAAACTGTAGTGAAATTTGTTGCAACAAAATTAGCTAAATTAAAGAATCAGAAAGAACTAGAGATGTGGCCTTAAATTGTATTAATTATATTTTAATACACCAATAGAAATTTTCTCTTATGAATACCAAAAGCACTAACTTACTAAGGTAAAATTAAAATGTTTGCTGAATATATTTAAATTCAAGATGACAACTAACCGAAGATTTCGTGTATGAATAAGTAGCAATGGTTTCTGATTTTCCATTGTCTTTAATATTTCTTTGGAGAAAGGTCAAGTGTGATTTGTACTAGCGGAGTAACAGTTTCCAGCTCTGCCTAGGATAAACTGAACTGCTACTTTAAAGTTGCTACATTTATTACACAAAATAGGAGAGGCGGAGTTTGTGAAGAGGAGAGAGAAAGAATAACTATATAAAATATATTTCAACATTGAAATGCACTGTTATTTCCGAAAAGTACTGAACTGTAATACACTTATTTCAACATGTGAATTACTAAATAGAGTACTAAAAATAATTCATAATACTTACACACTACAATGCGAAAATGTGGACGCCCTAAAAGGACCCGCTTTTAAAGGTGGCCTCATTTTTAATTTAGAATGTCGTGAGGTATAAACGGCTGTTTTTGTTACTCCGTATAAAATGAGTAAAAATAAAACAAAAGACAAAACAAAAGTACTTCATTAAAGGAGACAAAGGTTTAGCAAGTGAGACAACAGAAAAACAAAAGTCTTTTTTGCTAGAGGAATTTTTACATGAAGGTTCAATTGTATAATTAACACTGTATTCTAAAAGCGCAGATGTACATAGAATTTTAAACATCTTGTATACTTTAGTTATACTATATATTACCTGGCAGAGTTTCTTTAATAGCTCTAAGGTTCTGCTATACTTGCTCTTTATGTTATAGTCAAACTCGAGCAAAATGGAAAAGCTATTCACCGTAACATCAAAAGCTGCTCAAATTTATAATTAAAAATTAAATTGATTACCTTGTCGTTAGTTTGTTAAATTTACAAAAATCTTAAATTGGAAGTGTGAGGATAACAAATATTCATATTTCCAGTTTCAGCCATATTACATTGAATATTCATACTGTGGATTTCTGTATTTTTTGTGCGGAAAAGCCGTATTTATTATATATAATATTTATTTTATCGTGGCCATACTTAATTACATAGAGTCACATGTGTCAAAGTCACAGAGATTCTTAGTAAATAATTATAATCTGTATAATATAAATCATCAACTCTATAAAGCGCATTATTCATTTAAGTTGATAAGACTGATTTCGAAAATATAATAAAGATAAATTTCTAATCTGCACTGGCTTTTGTTTTCACCCTTTCTCGTCAATGCTGACGATAGGAAGCGCTTGGTTTCCCTCAGAGCGAGGGAGCCGAAGCATCTGACCTGAGATGAAATCAGGGTTGAGGAGTCGGTCCAACGCTGAGATGAATCATTGATGGAGCAATTGGTGGAATGATGGTGGGGGAAACCGGTGAACCCGGAGGAAACCCAACCCAGCGCTATGTTTTCCACCACAAATCCCAATTTTCGGTCGCGTGGGATCGAACCCGGGCCGCCTAGTTAAATGCACTGGTAAAAAGAAACCTTGTGAAAAAGTATAACGAGTTCTATTTCTGTAAAATTTTTACTATATATTGACACATTGAGGTAGAGAATCAAGTTCGATAATCTTATAAGTAAGGTAACAGAATGAAGATCAGGCATTTAACATATCATTTAATATCAGCTAACTTAATTTGATCATTAAAATAGTTACTTCATCCGAAATGTTTTACTTATAGACTGTACACCATTTATATGATTTTGAAAACGTGAGAGGAGGTCAAAGAAATAAAAAATTAAACAGCTACCCATCGATTTTTAACTTATTATTTATCATAGATATATCGAAATTATCTTTATGAGAGAGACCATGAAAATCGCGTGCGCCATTAAACAATAATATCATAAAGCATCCTGGGAGAAACTTAATTACATTGTCATCCGAATTTTAAAATTTTATAGAGAAACACCAAATATATCGCTTAAAGGAGCTTACCACAAGATGGTTAACGAATAATGAAAATAAGGTGTAAATATGTTGTGCTTTTTACGCAACAAAGAATTGGATGTTTTGTAGTAGAAACAGAAATTTAAGTGAATTCCTAAGGTCATATCGCAGACGTAAGAAACTGCATGTTTCCACGACATAATTACTAATAAGTATATGTCTCATTATGAATAATACGTTCGATAGCTGGGCGATGGATTGAAGACCAAATTTTGAAGTACTCAGATAGACGCTCTTAAACAGAAATGTGGAATCAATGCCAGACGTTTAAAAATAAAATAGCGAATGGATCGTAGTGAGAAGGCCACAACGGATTCATATATTTTCCAGCATTGCAAATAAAAAAGTATATAATGTAATATTTAAGGATAATAGTAAACTTTTGAAATATTTGGCGAAAACCAATTAGACAAAAACTATTATACATGTACTAACAAAATTTAAATTATGAATTAAATTGAGACAGAATTGAAGAAAAACGTTATGTGAATAATAGGATTTTTAAAATACACAGAGATTCATTGCTAAGAGTACGATGGTCTCCTTTAGATGCAAAAGCATTAAAACCGGTGGTATTGTGCCATAAATTTACGGAATTATAATAATTATGTCTGGTGAAGTGGCCTATTATTAAACTTTTTTGGTCTGTCATGCCCAAAATAAAATTGGGACACTGTGAATTGCATCCATAAATAAAAACTTTTTATTTTATAATTGATTATAGTTCACTAAATATTTAACTTATATTGCACCAGATAGTTTTGAGTATAGATGTCTTAAAAGTGAATAACAGTATACGGTTCTTCAGTTCCACTTTACTTTTTAAATCGCGTTCTACATCTCAATATTAAAAGAGCAAAACCATAGTTTTAAAGTTATTTTGGAAGAAATAGGAAAAATATCGGTTAATATAATAGACATTAATAACATTTAACAGTTTTTAACAGTCAAGTTGCTCCAATTTCTTTGCTGTTCTCAGATATTAAAATATAATACCCCAAAGAGAAGTATGATGCTATTATTACCAAAACAACTGCATTTTAATTGTACAAATTTAGTATATGTATTTCAACACTGCTCCAGAAATATTTGTTTAACAGTTATTGCCCGATTTCACCAACAGATGTTAAGACTTAACACGAGTTTAGCAATACTTATAAAAAAATTGCATTTCACCAACAGGTGTTAGTTAGCTCAACACTCTTGTTAAATCTCTTGTTAAGCTAGCAGGCCAAATTTCTGTTGTATGCAGTTCTTAACAATTGTAAATAGTTAAGATGGCGGGCGTGAACGGAGCTGTTGTCAACTATCTATATTAAGACCGTCTAAATGGTATTCGTAATAGAGTACGGCCTATGAGGAGAAATTATGTTGAGGAGCTAACAGAAGAAAATTTTCTACAGGGGTGAAAACAAGTTGCTTGAAGGTTACTGCGGAAGTACAAGAACATGCATCGAAAGGAATATGTTGATCTCGCCTTTGCTTCAAGTATTAATAACTTTGCGATTGTATAATTCACTGAATAATGTGTCCACTTCCCGTCTTGAAACGTTCAAGTCACTCGTCACTTGTCCTTCTACCCCCCTCGTTTTAAATTTACATAATACTGAGTTAGAATATGCATCGAAAGGAATATGTTGATCTCGCCTTTGCTTCAAGTATTAATAACTTTGCGATTTTATAATTTACTGAATTATGTGGTTAATACACTGTCCACCTCCCGTCTTGAAGCATTCAAGTCACTCGTCACTTGTCCTTCGCTCCACGTTTTAAATTTGCGCAATACTGAGTTAGAACATGCATCGAAAGGAATATGCCCATCTCGCCTTTGCTTCAAGTATTAATACCTTTGCAATTTTATAATTCAATGAATTATGTGGATAATACAGTCCACCTGCCGTCTTGAAACGTTCAAGTCACTTGTCCTTCTTCGCACTTCGTTTTAAATTTACGTAATACTGACGAAGTTGTTTCGTGCTTGCAGTAGTGACACATGAATTTGAATTAAATTCGTTTCCAATATTTTCTCACGTGACATCTTTCTCTTTTACATTAGCCGCATCCGTCCTCTTATTTTCCACGATATCCTTACGCTTCGTCACCTTTTCAATTAACAATTCTTTCTCCATCGATGAGAAATTTGTCTCACGGCTTTTGTTTAGGATTTTGTTCACCCGCCATTGTTTCAGCTGTGTGCCGACGAAAAAGAAAACAAAAGCACATCGCAGTACGTTCATAAAATAATACAACTCATCCATAGCTTTCTATAGCTGAAATATTTAAAGTCTTTTGGCGTTAACATGTGTTTGTTAACATTTTCAGAAAACAGGTTGGTAAAATGCAAGAAATTTAACAATACTGTGAGCAATTATTACGTTACAATTGTTACAATTGTTACTTTACATTTGTTAACGTCGTTTTTAACATCTGTTGGTGAAATCGGGCAATGTGTGTTAAATTGAATTAACTATAGTTATAATAATTACTACAATCGAGAACAAAGGTCCAATGTTACATTTTTATTTTTATTTGGAAACATTGCCTTTCTGAACATTACAACTTTTATTTGAAACTGTACATTTTTATTTCAGTATTAAATGCTGATGTGGATGACAGCTTTCATACAGGATATTTGAAATTACATTTACATGTTGGAAATGAAATGTGTAGTGTTTAACGCCTGCTTTTACTACATACGGCACCGCAGGCGGTGACACTGATGATACATGACCTGAAGATGGAGCACTGGTGGAATGAGATGGCAGGGGAAACCGGAGATCCCGGAGAAAACCCACCCCAGCCGTGTTGTCCACCACAAATCTCACTTTGCGGTCGCCTCGGATCGAAACCGGGCCGCCTTGGTGAGAGCCAAGCGGTCTAAGCACTGAGCCACGGCGCGGCCCGTAAATGTTGGAGGTCGACGAGCTACCAGATTATATTTGTAAACTTTAATCATGGAATCCAGTAATGAAGTGTTATGCTAAGCCGCTTAATATAAGAATAGCGTATCCATTTGTCCACAACAAAGATGGCTGTATTTGTTCAAATGATTTACCGACAGTAAAATATAAATATTTTGTTCGTTTTTTGTTTCCCTTGAATTTACTATAATGTTCTTAATTTCTCTATCACCTTTACATGGTGGTACAGAGGGTACTTGAACATGCAGGTATCAGCCTCAAGGGTTTATAGATCTGGCATATAAAATAGTGCATACGCGCCAATAAATATTATAACTACAAATCGTATGTGTTGCATTTAATTGCTCTCTTTCCCACACATACTATTCTTACATCATATTCCTATACTTCTTAGTAATATAAATGAACTTTCATTGCGCATTTCAGTTTCAGTTTCACAACTAAAGATCATTCAATTGACAGAAGATATTCATATGTTTAAAATATCTGACGCGTTGTGAGGGCTTCAAAATTGCATATTCTTTCTATGACACAAAAAGACAAAACACTTAACACGAATAGAATGTACATATTCAAACATCAAACTAATATCCAAAAATATCTGGGAAATTTAATGCCGCAAAATATATAAACTGCGCTTTAAATAGGTCTATATTTTTGTTCAGTAACGTTTTTGTGTATTTCTTAGGGTTTACTAATTACAGAAGTGTTGTAGGATGCGGAATCACTACGTTAAAGAAACATCAGAGCAAATCGCCTAGGTTTCCTCATAGTTGTTGTTAGTAATAAAAACACTTAGTTACGGATTATAAATAATAAACCTTGATATTGTAATCTATTTAGAAAATACGTAGTTAATCTTTATGTGCATGGACCTTTTAACACTCCTGAGTAGCAATTTGTTCAACCTTAAAATTGTATCTGCTTTCTTCACACTTCTTTTGTTATTCTTAATTCTGGTGCACTTTTATTCAACTTTCCATAAAAACTCCCTGCTTTTCTCTCTGCCTTTTTCTGTTATGATGAAGCTTACAATTTAGTGATATTATTTGTTCACTTTTTCTCCGAATAGTTTCCCACATAGCGTAAATCTTTACACTGTATCAGATTAAAACGTATCATTAGATTTTAGTGTTTATTAGGAGTTAATATACTGATGTTCTTGTGAATAATAGATCGATAATAAAAACACCCGTGTCTCGACTTTCTCTCATCTAGGCCTAAATTTTACAAGATAAAAACTATTTACAAATTACAGTGATTCACTAATAATGTGTAATTCCTGCCACATTCGTTGTTATTAAGGGATATTCAAGATGACTTGCAATTTTTATCGCTTCAGCTTTTTCTTTCTGTGCTCTCTCTCTCTCGTTCTTTCTATCCCTCCCCTCTTCTTTCTTTCTTTCTTTCTTTCTTTCTTTCTTCTTCTTCTTCTTCTTCTTCTTCTTCTTCTTCTTCCTTACGTCCCTCTTTCCTTTTCTCCTTTTCTTCTTTCCTGTCTCCCTCCATCCCTCCCTCCTCCTACCGTCCTTCCCTCCCTCCTTCCTTCCTTTCTTTATTTATCTCTTTATTTGCCTCTTTTTCTCTCTCTCTCTTACTTTCTTTCTTTGGGTATCCATTACTGCGAAAAATTTAAATGTAACCACGGCCAATTTTCTCTTTGCTACATGCAATCTTAATTGTAAATTGTTATTAGCGTGCACGCAGTTGCAGCCGCGGAAAGAGGCAACGTTTGTTATCCCGTCTTAGGCAGCTGTTCTTTGAGCGGAACACAGACCTAAATCAGCTTTGAAACTTAATACTTCAGAATATTTTCCAGGTGAAAAGGGATGTTATGGAAGAGATATTCGAGACAGGTTAATTTCTGTTTTCGAAGTATTTTTATTATAAAAGAATTGCTTCTCTGTCTGCGACTTGAATGACAATGGCGCCTTGTTACTACCTATCCCTCTTCCTAACTCTTCGTCTCTTAGTATAACGTGACCAACATATGCATCCAAAATAAGAAATTGAAAGGAAAGCCTAACCAGTAATTTTGTTAAAGTGCGCAAGAAAATAACTGCGGGTTGTCCAGTATAAGATGAATGGAGCAACATTGTAAGGCATCATATTTGGACTGCAGCTGTTTAAGCCTTGATGAAGATGAAAGTTAAAGCCTTACCAAAAACGTGTGCATTTGGTATTCACCCTGTCCAACATATCAAATGCGAATAAACACTAAGTCATTAATATCCTAGTTACATTCACGATAATAGCGGAGTAACGGAAGGCTAATCATGCCCTTGGCAAAAACCAGTTTTCTTTTTGCCTCCTTCACTGTCCTTAAAAGGTGCACATTTCAGACCACCAACTGTGTTTTGTCGTATACAATTTGGCCTCGAGCACTAGTACCAAAATTTGTGAACAAGTTCGCTCACTTATACTGAAGTACGCACTTCCTGCTATAATGGCTTAATATTTGCCTTCTTACACCTGTGGCAATCCAAGTGGCGCATCTTTCTGCCTCATAAATACTTGATAACTAACATATTTCGAATGAAGTTTATATGTTACCACTGTTAAACACATGGAAAACAAACATCTGAAAAACAACTTCAATTGCATAGTGAAACCATTGTTAAACTATCCATTTGTATTTGAATCGGTCCACAGGAAACCTTTTCCTTGGATAAAAAAATCAATTTTAAAAAAGCACATTTCAAAAAAAAACCGGTTATAACCAAAGTTGGTACGTAATTTATGCATCTTTCCAGGATGCGACATATTTTCAGTAACATTCTCTCCATTTCAAACCATCCTTTCCATTGAAATATTTTGGAAATCTTATTTTTTCAAAACCGTTTTTAACAATTTAAATTAAAAGACTATATTGAGATGAAAAATTAAGTCCATATCTTGGTTTTTCTGGGAATTATCTCCTCATTTTAATGACTTTTGCATAAATGTGGCAAAATGTAAACCTCGTTAAAGCCCACAGGTTAGGCATATCAAATAAATTGGTTTTTGTAGAGTTCATCCTTTCCCTATCATTGGTCCGAGTTTTGAAATACTTATACCTCGTTTAAATGGGTTATCGCTATTCACTTATTCTCGTGATCAATAAAGAAAATGGAATTTAAAAGCTATCAGATAGCAGTGCACCGTAAAAGGTTATATTAAATGCCTTGCCTAATATATCTTGCGTTGATGCAAGAAAGTAAATTTTCATGGTAAACGAAACTGAAAGTTTATCTGCACTAACAAGAAATAGCCGGAATAACAAGTTTCTGTAAGAACAGTTTGTACAATAGGAAGTAAAGAAATAATGTCAATGTAACGCGCCAGAACTTCTTGTAACACTTTAATTAAATAAAACTAAGCATTTACTGTCTACAGTATTCAGAGAAATTCTATATTCTACGTGGTTAGTAAAAATGAAACAAAAATTTGTATATTTTTCTTGCTACCTTTAAATAGGAACCATCAGGCAATAACGTTATTTTTTCTGTGACGTCTATTCCCTTTGATTCCCTATCTTAAGTTTATTACATCTCCGAATACCGTTAGTAAGTAATCAAAATAGGCAAACAAGCTAATTCCGAAGCTCTGGAAATGTTACCAAATACAATCTGCATCAAAAATTTCAGCAAACTCTAGGTAGTACCACATAGTACATTAGTTCTATTTTTTCAATCACTTACAATAAATGTTTTCTGTTTGTTCTCTCCATTTTGGCTCTGTATCTCACAGTATATTTTGGAGGATGAGCGCATTTAAGTACATGGTCCCTGACAAACTTTTCCCCTTGAACATGTGTTAGGATTAGGATTTACTATGGAGAGCATTCGGCACGGAGACCAGTCGTGATCCATTGTACCTATGCACCCAAGTGGGGCTCGCTCAGGAGGAAGGATGACGAGAGAGGTGACAGTGATGGCGTCCCAAGGAGCCACGACAGTGCAGAGGACAGGGTCTATATATTTTACTTAGATGAAGACCTCCCATGGCAGGCCAGCTCAACGGACATGCCCCCCTACTGCGGCACGGAAACGTTCCCGGCAGCCGAGCCCGGAAAGGTCCCAGCAGCAGTTTCGAAGACGGCAACCGACCTACCGGATTTAAAGTAGTTTTCTTCAGAGCATATAATCTTGCCAAGCACCGCCGACACTTCTTACCCTGAAGGAGACATTAGATGAGAGATGATGTGAAATGATAAACGGAAATGAAATGGAGGGACAGGAAATTCGGGGGATGCAATTATTCGAATTTGCCCAGCGACCCGGAAAACCCCCCGAATAAAGCCCATGGGTCAGGGTTTTTCGAGAATCGAACACGGGCTTCTCAAATGCGGGTCACAGACGAAACCGCCTTAGTCATTCCACTCGGTGTAGCATGTTGCATAACGTTGAATTAACAAAACATGCAACTTTATAAATAGGATATGAAACGTGACTTTAAAAAGAGATCTAACATAACTTATACATTGTGCAAGTGATTCTGCACAATTAGTTTGAGTTCTTCATAAGATAATTTGGTACTGACTTACAAATTAACCTCTAACGAATCAAGAGCTTTATTCCTAATATTTCTTAACTTTGCTATGTCGTATTTTGTTTTAAAATATTTATTTTCATTATAATATATTTTAACTGCTACTTCAACTTGTGTATCTCTTTTCTAATGTGATATAAAGATTCTTTGGCGATAAGACCCATTATAGTTCTCTTGTTCGTCTCTATTTTAAATCATTTTAAAAAATTATATTATTTGAGTTTTTCCACTAATCAGTTATCCAAGATATTTAAGATCTTATCAAGAATTATTTATTTATATTATTTGTATTAATCACATTTTGAACATTGGTTTACCTACAGTATCTTATTTACAGCTACATATATTGCACTTTTTTACTCTTTTAATGGAATCAATGTAGTTATAAATAAAATACTGTAGTCGGCTCGCACATATTTGAGATTATATATATATATATATTCACATTGTGTTACACGTTTTGCTACTGTGTGTTGAGCTCTAAGAGAACTTGAATGCAAAAGTAATTCAGAATAAAAATTATTTCACACCTATTGACAAAAACTTGTAAGTGTACGTTTTATTTGTGATGATAATATGGGACATGATGATATTTTAATCAAACTTATGATCAAATGATCAAACGTTTGATCATGTAAATAGGAAAAATTGTGGGAAATCATGAGTCGAATAGGCTTCCCAAATCATCTCTTTAAAGTTCTAAAATCTATATATAAGGATACAACAATCGACATACATATTGAAAATGGAATGTATAATAAATTGATACATACAAATCAAGGTGTAAGACAGGGTTGCAGTTTGTCTCCTATCTTATTCATAATTTATATAGATGATCTGATTAGAGAGTGGATGTTTAAGATTAACGGAGGCATTCATCTTGCACCAAATTTTATTCTTAAGACGTGCTGCAAAGAGCAGTATATATTTTACAGAAGTTATGTTAGAATTATAATTTCAAAATTTCCACAAATAAAACAAAAACAATGGCGTTTTGAGGTAAAGACACTATTAGAACCAAAATAGTAATTGATGATATTATCTTAGAGCAAGTTACGGGTTTTAAATATTTGGGAACATATATCAGTTATAAATATGAAAATGATTTTAAAAATAAATTACCAATGTTTCAACGAATACGCGGCATAATAAATAGAAGCCTAAAACCTAAAACCAGAAAAGAAACACGGATGAAATTTTATAAAGTAATGGCTGTGCCTGCTTTTCCTTTTGGTTCTGAAACATGGACATTAACAAAAGCAGACAAAAACAAGATACAGGCTGCCGAAATGAGATTTTTAAGAATATTTAGAAATAAGTTCTTTAGAAGAAAAAAATAATAAATTATAGAAATGAATGGACAGAGCATATTGAGAGAATGCCAAGAGATAGGATCCCAAGAAGAGTTATAAACTATAAACCTAGAGGAAAGAGCCATCCGGGAAGACCACGAAGACGATGGTCAGACATGGTTTAAGCCGGAACAGGCAGCATTGCCTAGCCCTTGGAGTGAAGAAGAAGAAGAAGAAGAAGAGGAAGAAGAGGAAGAAGAAGAGGAAGAAGAGGAAGAAGAGGAAGAAGAGGAAGAGGAGGAAGAAGAGGAAGAGGATGAGGAGGAGGAGGAGGAGGAGAAGGAGGAGAAGGAGGAGGAGAAGGAGGAGGAGAAGGAGGAGGAGAAGGAGGAGGAGAAGGAGGAGGAGAAGGAGGAGAAGGAGCAGAAGGAGAAGGAGGAGAAGAAGGAGAAGGAGGAGAAGAAGGAGAAGAAGGAGAAGGAGAAGAAGGAGAAGGAGGAGAAGGAGAAGGAGGAGAAGAAGGAGGAGGAGAAGACTTATCAGAACCAGGATTGAGAAAATCAAAAATAAGTTTTTCCCATGCAAATAACTTTGAGTAAAGATAGTATTGTTGGAAATCTTCATGTTGAATAGGATACTGAAATTAAATAACAAGCTTGATATTTATGTAAATTTTTGTTCAAAGAACCTTTTTCTAAAGACGCTTTTTTGTGTTTAGAGGGGCACAAATATATATTTTTAGTGACATCCAATTCTGGACTATAGTAATTATTCCTCTACATAGTGTAACTTTGTGGTAGAGAAAAATTGTTATTTAATATGCTTTATTAATTTATAGCTATGCTCCTGAAACGAACGAATTTTCAAGAGAAGTGAAACCTAGCGCTGCATTGGGTTATTAAGAACATACTTCGGGGACCTTTTTGTCTGTGCTGCCCAGCGCACATTACATAATAACAAATGTTGTAGATATAATACAGTATAAAAGCAACCATGCAGGTGCAAATGTAACTTCTTTGTAATTGCATCGCAATTTTCTTAAAGATGTCCGCTCTTATTAACTGCATGTTCAGCTTCGCACATTTTTCATTTCTCTAATAGCCAGAAGACTTGTTTTAGCGCCATTATTTCTATATTATTATATTAAAGGTTTAAATTACGAAATATTAATTCTTGTTAAGACTGCAATGTGCTACAACTACAACATAACATTTATATTAATTGCGTCCAATTACCTTTATGAAGTTTTAGGGGCAGATGTGATGAGATGTGAAAATATTCACTTTGCTTCCGTTTTAACCCTGGTAACTTTATTCTAAATTTCTTGTCTGAAAAACTAAAACATATTTAATTACGATGCATCTTCCATCGATATGTGCATACTCAAAGATGATGATCGTGTGAATTAATGTCATTGAAACTTTTATTTACTCCACTTTGCAGGGTTTTTTTTTTTTTTCGTGGGGATTGCTGAAAGTTTAAATTTTTCAAATTTTTTAAATTTTATTTATTTTCTCTCCTTAATCAAGTGTTGGCTCTAGGGAAATAATATTGCTTGATAGCAAAAATAATAACAGGGAAAATATATAATAGAAAATATTAGGAAAATGAGAATGAAAGGGCGAAATAAAAGAAAGGGAATAAATATACAAGTTTTTCCTATTAAAATTAATATAAAAATGTGTTTAATATGTGCAGTGCTTAACTAATTTCGTAGCACTTTTAACCATGCTTTCAACATATGAAGACCCGATTTTTAAACACTTTATTTTCATTCCAAAGCTCTTGATCTCTCTTACTGTTGCCATAGTGGCATTACTTCACTGTGGGCTTATACTAAGCTATGGCTGGTTTTTATTTTTTATCCTTATATATTTTGTTTTTCGTAAAGCTCTTTAGTATTGTTTTGGGGCTCACAAGTTTAACTGTAAGCTGTAGCCGGCCCTCGTAGCGATGGTCGTTGGAGAGTATGTCTCTAGCGTTCCGTCGCGTAGAGGGTCGCGCCTTCGAGGCCCACCTCGGGCATGGGTGTATTTGTGTGTTGTGTATGTGTCTGTGTCTCGTGTATATATGCATCACGAGATAAAATAGCTTACCTTCGATGGCCAAACGGGTCCTTCCCGAAGGCAAAAGTGTGTGGAAAAATAAAAACAGTAAGGTGTAAGGTATTTTTTTCACAGTTGAAGTCTATCATATCTAGGCTTTTATAATGGATTTAGGTTAATTATGTTTCTTTCTTCTTCTTCTTCTTCTTCTTCTTCTTCTTCTTCTTCTTCTTCTTCTTCTGCTCTTCATGAACTAGTCATAAACGCCTGTTCCGGTTCAAAATGTATGACGTCTTGGTCTTCTCGTATATCTTCTTCCTTTCGGCTTGTAGTAAAATACTTTTCTTGGGATCCTCTCTGGTGACGTACTTTCAACGTGTTGTTTCCATTGATTTCTATAATGTCTAACCTTTTCGTCCGTAGAAATCATTTCTATTTCTTATCTTATCCTTCGATATTATGTCTAAAACAGTGTGTCTTAGAAATATCATTTTGCAGATATAAAGGAATTACATTTAGTTCTGAACTACTCGTATAAAAGGTTTCAGCTTAAACACATTGACAGTGGTGGTTCTTATTTGGTGACACCTCTCTCGTTGCTGTGAAAATAAAATAAATTTGTGATATCTCTGTGGTGAGGAGGTCACGTTTTCGATTCCCAGCTGGAGAATTAGAATTTTTGTTTAGCCAGAATTGTTTTGGATTATTACTCGCCCTGTATATAGCATGAACTTAATTTCTGCTGCCATTGTTCGTGATCTTTCTTTTTGTGTTACCCATGACTCAATGAATCAGAAAGTCCTTAGTTTATACAATTCCATTTGTTTCTTATCTAGTTTTGCTTCCCTAAGTGCTTCCAGTTGTTGCTCAAATAGATTGGTATCTGTTAACTTTCTTCTCAATATCTTTGACATTTTTCAACATAATGCCACTTCTTAGATAACTGAAGTGGGTTACTTGTTCTAAGATTTTTCCATTTATTAATATCTTCAATCTGACTGCATTCTTCTCTTTATAAGCTATTATCTGTTTTTCCTTGTAGATTTGGTTACATTGTGATATATTGCAGTTTGGTTTACTCTAAAAAGCACTCTTTGTAAATTATTTTCTGTTTCCTGTGTAACTATTTTGCCATCTATATGGTAAAATATTAAGTGGCGCGCTCCTTCCTACTTTTATCCCAAACTATAACTATTTCACCTTTCCAATTGTAAAATACGAGTCGGTTTATAAATTACCTTTGTAAATAAGTTTTTTATTCTTTAATTGCGCTGCCAATTGCTGGATTATATCACAGCCGGAATTTCCTCCCGCAGGAGTTCTCTAGCATGCTAGTAAATGCACTGGTTTTAAGGTGCATAGGGAAACCTCTTAATTTCTGACATATTTCAAAAAAGGGTCTTTTTATCTTACCAAAAACTTTTTCAATACTAAATTCGTCTTCAAACCAAGCATTTGACGTTTTCTAAATGATTTGTCTTTTTATAAATATATTATCCCTACGAAAATATTCTGGTATGAAGTATCAATGTCCATCCAAAGTTATTTCGAAAGTAATAATCTATTTGTAATTAGGATTTGATCCTTAATTTAGTAAACTTTCCCCCCTTTTTTCTCTATCCTTTCTATGCCATTTTGCCTCTTCTATCACAGAAATGATTTTAGTGTATTCCACTCTACAGGTATGACACAGTTCTTCCAAACCTGTTTAAAAATGAACGAAGTGAAATCTTAATGTTATCCCTCAATAATTGATTATCTTTTTATTTATTCCATCCGGATCAATAGATCTTCTAGTTTGAATTATGTCAATTTCTCTGCAATAATAATTTTGTTCATTCTTATCGTGTAAGTCCAATTAATTCAAAATTCAAGCCAGCAACAAGGAATAATTCGTAAACGTTTAACTTCACGGAAGAATGTGTACTGTATAAATTGCTTTCCCGAGGATACTGTGTAGCAAGATTTGGTCTATCTCTTACTTTTACAAATATACAGTCATCCGGAATGAAAGGGCTACTGAGTCTGTTGCCAGAAAATTCAAGATATAGATTTAATTTCTCGTGCAAATGTTTAAAACTTGTGGTACTTCAATCTGTTTGTGGAGAAAATCATAGTTTTCGAAACTTTGATCATATAAAGAGTGGTTAAGTAGTTTAGGGTGAGAAAGTTTTCCTGAGAATCTTCGTCTCGTATCTTTGGAGGATTTTGAACTTCAGTGCCAAGTTTGTATCTAACTGACGTTTCTTTTTGGGTTATACTGTTCACTCACAAACAGCGGGTGCGCGCGGGCCATTTTTAGAAAAGCCTTACTTTTTATTCATGGAGCCTCAAAATCGCAGGTGAAATTTTGGTATCGAATATTTGTGTGGAATAAAATACCTCCTATGCCTTTTATTATTTACGTGGCAGGGAAAGCAAAGAACATCGAGAAAGGAAGGCATTTAGAAGGGAAACATGTTATCCATCTGCTGGTTTTGATAATGAAGGTAATTTCTGAGAAAGCTGTTTCTTAGAAATGAGAGCTTCTCTCCCAAGTTGTGTGGATAGAAGATAAATTAACACAACTAATTCACTTCTTCATGGCTTCTTTATTCTTTATCTATCTTTATATTTTCCTCTCTCCCTTACACAATATTTTGTGTTTGCTAAACTCCTATGTTCAAACGAACTTCTAAATTACTAAACTTGTTTCTATCGTCCAGCATTTTTCCTCTTTTGCAAACCGTTACCTTGAGCTTGACGTAGCTGACGATGAAGTTCCTGCAACTAAATCGTGTACTTAAGTCACCGAAACACTTAAGAGGCATCTGAAAGTACTGACAAGGTTAGTACTGTTCGATTTTGAACTCATGTAATAAATGAATTACTATTCCATGACTTTCAGTATAGTTTTACCTTGTTTCCTTTCTAGTCACATGCGTTTTATTTTAATTGGTTCACTTGACTACTTCTAGCGTTTGTTTATAGTTTCCCATATTTTAGAAAGTTAGTATATCTTCATCAGCAGTATCACATTATTTGCGTTTGATTACACTTTCTGAACGCTCGACTGACTTTTAAATAATTAGTTTTTCCTTTGATTGCTCAAACGTTTAGATTTCCACGTTTCTCTCAGCTTGTCAACCTTTGTCTACATTTTCCTGGAAAGACTCTAACATTGATGCACTGCTGCTCTCTTCGTAACTCTGCTTCTATGCTCAACATATTGCACATAAAATTCACTGCAGAGACAGTTTAATGTTAATTATCTTTTAATAAGTTCATTTTCTTTACTGCAGTATCCTAAAGTGCGTTCTTTTTTCTCATGTTCTTTACTAAACGTTTTATTTTTCTTGTATTCCCTGTAATTGCCTTGATGGGATGAGTTTAAATCACTTCTAGGTCCATTCTAAACCATTTTAAAATCAGTTTACGCAGCTCAAATTCAGTCTTCAATAGTCCAATGTTAGTAGGTTAAACAAGTTTTTGATGGGAAAGATTCGAACTAAAACTTTACTCTTAAAGAACTATTTCACACCAAAAGTCGTCACGCTCCTGTTGTCACACTGTACAGCCCGAAGTGTTTCCAGAACTAGAATGTGGACAGCGTAGTTCGTAGTCTTCTAAATTGGCATGTGAATAAATATAACAATATGTTTAATTTTGAAATGTTTATAGAGTAAAAGTCGCACATATTATATCAATTATTTTAGTTCAAAATTTCTATGATGTATAATAATTACCTTCCAAGATACTGCATATTTTATGAAAGCCAATGCAAATTTTTTATAAAATTTAGAAGACTTTACAACATGAGAATTAACATAAGCCTGTCGACAGTTTTAAGAATAGTTCGCCTTGTTACTGACTTTCAAATGAGTATTTACCTATTGGGGTACTAATTTTTCCTTAGATTCAGCCTTATCAATAAGGTTTTACTGTATTCACTTTTTCCAAACCATTAGCATTAACGAGCTTTGAGAGAGAGTTTTGAATGTGATTAGGAAGATAAAGCACAAAATGTTCATTTAATGTGGACCACAGGTGATTGGAAAAATTTGTGTATATGATGATAAATGCCTGTTGAGGGAAAACTATAATGTATGATGCATATATATATATATATACATACATATAATCAAAGTCTTGGTGTTTTGGGGCACTTTTACGCTGGTAATAAGATGTAGCGTAAAGGATTATGAATGTTTTGGGATTAGAACAGGAAATTTTTAATGAAATTTTTTTTTCAATAATTATGGAAATAACACTTAAAAACATTTAAAGATATACAAAATATAATGTAAAATGAGAGTTTATTACCACGGTTTTATATTCTCTTCAAGATAATAGTGCAGGAAATACAAAAAAAATATAATATCAAATTCATAAAAATGTTTAAATAAAATACCATTATAGAGTATATGAACCTCGCCATAAAGTGCTGTGATTCTCGAAATTTTGGTCTAAGGAACTTTGAAACCCATCATTACGTTCTGGAGTAGTTGGTCACTAAGATGTGCAACATTTCCTCAGGACTGAATAAATGAGTTCTTTAATTTTATCACAATAACTATAACTTAGTTAATCTTACAATGCCTTTTTAGGCACACAGAATTATGTACATATTCCATGCTTTTCCTTTTAAAAAATAAGTAAAGCAATTAGAAGTTTGAAAAACTCACAAAAAGCACAAGTTTATACAAATAAAGATTAGCGGTTAGAATGGCAGTATACAATTTTATAATGTTCTTAGTTCTACGTTCCAGTTGAGTTGCAAGGAATACTATTACTTATTGAGTTCTCATACAAACTAGAACACTTCGGAAAATAGCCATTTAATGTTTCAGGTTTCAATGTGTTCCTGTCCTCTACAGTATACAAATGCTTATATACTCACATTTCATTGTTATAAAGTACAGTACAAATATTTAATTTCTTGCATTTCAGGTAAATGAAGGCTCTGTCAGAACGAAAAGGAGAAACAGTACGGACATTCTACTACACGGGAGGTCGTATATTCTATCCAGTGCCGTAAGTATTCTCTTATTTCTGTATGGAAGCCATTATGGTACGAAGTATAAGGCTTTCCTTAAGGAGATTGTTTCTTTTTTTTCAATACAGAAAAGGTTAATGATTGAAGCAGTTGCATTGCTCATTTTGCCATGTACTTCTGGAAAGCCATGTCTAATAGTGAGATGAAAATTAATCAAATTAATCGTGATGCTGGATTTCAGTTCAGCTCCTCTTGGAAACCGGCCTTAGAAATAGAAATCCGTCGACTTAAAAAGCAGATATCAATACAGATTGATAATCAAATTAAGTAGTTACATTTCTTTGACCCAATTAATGTTCCATGCTCACGCCATCTCCTGACCTGGCATTTATTTTACTGAAAACAGTCTTTTGTTCAGTAATGCGAATTTTGATAGTGTTTTGTCTTTCTTTATATTTGCGTTATATCCAGTGTTTCATTTGTGGTTATAACTTTCCTGATGATGGGAAACATGCACACTCCCGAAACGTCGTCTTTTAATCGTCTTTTCACCTAGCTTGCTGCCCGAGAAGAAATTGAGCATATTTGTCACCAGGAAAGCTTTAGGTCTTGTCATTTACTGAGTTCATGTTGCTGTGGATGCATCCTTTGTTACTCGTATTTGAATTAAGAAACTCTACTAAGTTACGGGGTACTCTTTCCATCTCTTACCGTGCACGCCTCGGTAGCGTAGATGGTAGCTGTCTGCTTCGTGTTCAAGACATCCCGAGTTTGAATCTCGGTCAGGGTGAGTTATCTGGAAAATGTTGTTCCGTGATTTTCCTTTATCCTGTAGGACGAATGTCTGGTAACTCCAAGCTCTATGGACCATCGGCTCATTTGAGCATATTTTCATCCATTTCATTCATTGTCCGATATGACAACGTTGGATGACGTTAATTAATAAAAATCCATCTATCTTTTACAATAATCAAAAATTCCGATATCGTAATTTCACCTAAGATGCATATCTTTGCAACCTTCTAAACATACTCGCTTCCTGGAGTATGTGCTACTAATCTTGGACGAATTACAAATAAGGAGTCTTTGTCATCCTTGGAAAATAGCAACCTTTATTGTTTAGTCGTTCTTTTGCAAGGGATTTAATGTGAACAGGTTTTATTAATTCCTTCCACACATAGTCAAATGCCTTGAAGATTCTATAAATAAACAAAAAAAGCATTTTTATTAACGTTGAATTTTATGTAACTAAAATTTTTTAATATCTTCTAAGCATCATATAGAACCTATACAGTTATAGAATTCATGAAAATGTGAGGTACGTCCAGAAAGTAAGTTCTGTTTGGTAATAAAATTAAATTGTGTACAGATACAGAAAAGTTATTTATTTCACAAAATTCTACAAATCTTAAACTACTTTTGCACATAACTGCCAAAATTTTGCAGGCATTTGTCATAGCGAGGCACAAGTTTTTGAATACCTTCTTCCTAGAAGTTTGCCGCCTGTGTCTTCAACCAGTTGGAAACATTTTGTTTCAGCTTTTCGCCATTGTTGAAGTGTTGACCACCGAGGAAAGACTTGCTAGGAGCGAGGTCAGGGCTGTACGGGGGGTGGTCAAACAGGTCCCAACCATTTCCCTGTATGATGTTTTTTGTCGCATTTGCAGTGCGTGGTCGTAAGTTGTCGTGAAGAAACACAACACCTTTTGACATCGCAAATTTGCTGATAAATTTCAATTGGTTTCACTTTCCTAGCATTCAGAAAACGAATCACAGATCTGATTTCACAAGCGGCGGGGTTTTCAATCAACACCGACATTGTAAACAAGCACAAAAAAGCGTACGTGGCTGACAGCGATCTCACAATGACGCACGTTTCTTCTCCTTGATACAGTGCGTCTACCGCGCATGTGCGGAACTGTGATCGCAGCGCTGCAGTGGAGATAAATTAAAACAGAACTTACTTTCCTGACGCCCCTTGTATATAACTTACGTCATATAACTGTTCTCATGACATTGGTGCTAACAGTACGCTGTTTACATTTACATGTTCTCAAATGTAAGCTCAGTCTAATGTTACAGTACGTTAAATTTTTTCTCGAAAGCTCAGAAATAACAAAACTTTCTTGGAACATAACTGACTTAGGTTGTCGCATTTGAATGTCTATTTTAGATAACACAAGACATAGGTTCATACACGAGTACACACACACACACACACACACACACACACACACACACACACACACACACACACACACACACACACACACACACACACACACACTTGTACGTACTCACGGACGTTTTCCTAATAGATATTTACAGAACTACAAAAGCACAGCTTTAGTAACGAGAGTCCCCAGGTAAAACACGGCCAAGTATAACAACGTTTTGTCTACAATATTTTATCTACCCTTAGAGTATTTTAGTACATGCTCTATATTTAGTATATTTAAAGAAATTATATATTACGGGAACGGTAAGATATAGATGATAACCATTAAAGTAAATTTTACGCTTTATTGAACCTGTGTTTTATGTTTTGATAACGTGTTTGTTATAAATTAAGGTTTTATTACCTAGTGATAGAGATTTACTGATAATTATAATAATAAACTAATTTAGATATTCAGGATAATAAATGTCTAGCTAATTCATTTTCTACACTGTTGAGTGAGCCTGTGGTTTTTTAGGGCCCGACAATAGCACTAGACTGTTGATGTAAACATTATGTGTGCAATATGTCGTGATTATATTAAAATAATGCATTATACATTTTTAAAAGTGCTTACTTTCTCGAGGAAAAAATATATGCATATTCGGTGTATACCAGCAGGGTAAGTAGGTAATATTTATCGAGATTAATGTACAGGTCACAAATACTTCATTTTTTTAAGTTTCTCCTCTGGTTTAGCACTGTATCTTTATGAGAAACGAGACGCAAACGATCGGAGTATGGGCTGTTTAATGTCTGTCCAGGACTTCATCCCCTAACGGCACGTCACATCCTGCTATTTTAAGACGTCCTGTTTGCTTTATGACTAAATGCGAATTCCGTTCCCTTCCTGGCCCACATTGGCTTCCACTTACAGCTGATGCAATAGCTAAAAGCAAAGATTTCAACTCTAAGTGTAATGATTTACATTCAATATTTCGACACTTAACATTCATTTCCTGAGGTTTGCAGTAAATGCATATAATGCACCCTTAAATAAGATCTAAGTGTTCTATTCTCATACTTTGTCCACTTACTCTTTGAGAACACACTGTTTTAATCTGTTGCACGTTAATAGAGTAAGTATAAGAATACTGCAATATGCAGAAGCAGATTGCTGTGTAACGTGTGAAATTCCCGATCAAGAGAACAAACAAGTAAACACTTAATAAATGAAGAGTAAAACGCAATTGTTTTAAAATTGAAACCAAATAACAAAGAATATCGCCGCAAAGATATGTAGTAGATAAAGTTAAAATCGGAAAATGCTAAATTTTATATTTTAGTCGGACACTTAACTTGCTAGTTCAATATTCTCAAGAAAATATTTCCAATTCTTTACAGAAATTTCGCCAGGAGTATGTGTTTGAGAGCTCCTGAATCCATAAAAGCAAAGAACTAGAGAAATATCTCTGTGTTTGTGTGTGCGTTTAACTATCTGTGCACTGCATAACACATAAAAAAATTCGGCTGGATAGCAAACTTAGTATACATCTTCCAAAGATGCGAGAAGAGGAATTTCAACAAAATCTCCCCAGCTCAGACTACTCCTCACAGGGAATGTGCTTCGAAACTTTTACTCTCGCAAAATGGTGCTTAAAATTATTAAAATACATGTATTTCAGATACTTTCATGGCTAAATAAATATATACACTCTTGGATAAAAAATGAGCAGCCTCTGGATGCGTATATTTTTCTAAGTTGACATTGTTTCCACGGCCGGTTTACAATGGTGTCACGGAAGCATCTGTTTAGCTTAGTCCTAAGTGAATGCTCTCGTAATTGCCATTCACTAAACATGTACTGATGGCCCAGCGGTTATAGACAAGTATGTAGGAGCTAGACCTACAAAGGTTCGAATCTCGAAACTATTTTCAATTTTTATTGTAGAAATGCGAATTGTGTATTACGTACATTGTAATATAGCTTCCATTTCAACGTTTAGTTGATTTTATGGCATTTGTGCTCACACATAACAAATGAAACACTGTACTCCGTTTTTAAACTTAATGAAATAAATATTTTATTCCTATATGTAAAACCAAATAAAAATGGAAATTAACTTAGTATCCGGTGTGTAAACCTTCTTCTGCGGGGCATGGGTAAGACCTTATTCTTTGTGAAATTTTCAAGAGAGAATACTTCGCATTATATGCCAGCACCATTCATAACAAATGAATGAGCCCCATTCTTTACACAACATGTCTATTAACATTGCCTTCATTGTGAAAGCAACCTAACTATCGCATAGTTTTGAAATGAAGCCAGAATGGTATGAAAGCGTATATTGTGAACGCAGCGTCATCGAATGTTTCCGATGTTTTCCGAATCGAACTTTGTTTCTGGTAAGTGCCCATTTCTTTGTCTATAAAGCCCTCTTGCTTCCGAAATGACTTATACATAACTGATAAACGAAAAGAGATAAAGGAAATCTTACTGTACACAAATTATATATCCCTAAGAAACAAACATTTATGTCAAATACATTTTTTGTGGAGTCAACCATTTCCGAAAAAAACTTGTTGTTGGTTTGCATTTTAAAATACAATTTCCTCAAATAGAAGCTTGTTATTCATTTTCTGATCCCTTGGCCATGAAAGAAAAGATATTTTCAAACCCTTACATAGCGAACAAGTTTTGAAGGATTTGACTAATGTATTCCTTAATTTGGCTTGTAGCAGTAATGAAATATTTAATGGGAGAATCACTGCAAATTTTTATGATAAACATGACGAAACAGAGGAATAAGCGTTTGTACGAACATTTTGCAGAGGATGTGAGAGGGCAACGCACCAAAGTTTTACTGATATTCCTATGTTTGAAATATTGGCACCATACAATGTAAGTATATTTAATTTTATGAGAACCGTCTCTGAGGTTCTCCTCATTGTGAATGATTTTAATACAATTTTTGTTGATAATGAATTGATAAGTGAAGAAGTCGTTATAACATGAAACTTCTGACAGCTACATTTCCCCTAATTTTGGTCGTTTTAGAAGTATTGAATACGTGTTCAAATACGAGGTTTCCATATTACATAGTACGCTCAAAAGAGTCTAGTTCTTTCTTCGTTGAGACTTCCTGATAAAAGTTTTAACGTTGTTCCAGCCTATTGGATAACATAAGCACTAATACCTATAGTTAACATTTCATTTAAATATGATGATCCATTGTCAGACTGGAAACCATTCAAGACTGTTGTCCATAATAAATTGAATGATTATTGAAACCTCACAGAACAGTGGTTCTAAATAGAAATTTTGAAACATATAATTACACTATTCACACTTGATCTCGTCCTTCTAGCATCCATAGGACATTATCTCTAATGGTGACACTTCATAGAATTTAGTCTCTGCAAAAACGTCATCTTAGAAAGCAACAGTTATGATGCTCGCTGGTAAATAACCAATTCGAATTTGAATTTGTTTAGAAAACAGGACTCTGGTAGCATTAAATGAATTCAAATGTTTCAGATGAAACATATCTTTGCAACATTATTACAAAATCTCACAGAAAATCAACAGATGCGTTAAAACTATGAACGTCATAAACAGCTTTTTCAAACGTACGAGTATATAAAAGCATACTCGTTTACGGTTATATGGTATATTTACAACACTTTCAATATAGCTTTTTAAAATAACGGTTCAGTTTTGAGAAATTAAAAAATATTTAAATCTTGGAATGCATAAAAGAAAACTAATAGGTTTTCTGCAACAACTGGGAGATAATATTTTTAAAAAATCTAAATAATAGCTTTTTTATACAAATTTAGCCTAAACATGCATACAAGATTTTTCTAATTTCATATTTCTATTATCCCAAAAGATTGAAATACTCACTCACTCAAATACAAGTATTTTATAAAACAATAAAATTAATTTAATTGGATGTCTTAATATTTTATTCACAGCTCTCGTCTCTTACTAAAGTTTAACAATAGGAATAAAATATAAGAACGCAGTTCTTACTTTGTTAATTACATAATAAACAAAAAAAATTGTGGAGACAAGCCAAATATTGAATTCCATTGTCTGAGGCACTGTAGACGAAAACAAGTTCAGATTTTTCCTATCACGCTTGGTTTTGTAATTATTGGCAGATCTCATATAACCATTATATACTCTGGTTTCATATATTTCCATGCATTATACACAATTCCCAAATCTGTCGTCAGTCTCCCTTGATCCTCTTAGCACTTGTTTATTTCACACAGGAGAAAAGGTTCCATTTCCTGACATTTAAAAGAAAGTCACAAATAGTATTCTGCTGTGAGTCAAGCTTTAAGGCAATATGAAGGAACGAAGACGTGGTTACAAAAATTCACCAAACATATTTTGTTACACATGCTGTGAATTTACTCCAAAACCTCAATGGATACATATTCCTAATCCTCTAAACATTGCGTATAGACATTATTATGGGTAGCCATTAGGTAAGAAGAATCGCAGTGGGACTCTTCAGGCGAATTGTAAGACGTGTGATATGAGACTGACTCAGTGGTTAAAGGGTAGGAATGTGCATTTGCCTTTTGATTTACCTATGATATGGTGTCCACCAACTACTCATGCAGAGGATTGACACTATTGCCTTACAAACATAATAGGATTTTCTTTAAAAAAAAGAAGCCATAAAATACCCCAACCATCTCCCTTCAGCTATAAGACCAGTCTCACATGGAGATAATCCACCTATTCCTATCCTGCTGCCTCCATGGCAAGAATTACCTGAATCCAACAAATCTTCATCCGATGAAACAATACAACCATCGACTTCCATGGATGCTGCTTATATTTCAGAAGAGGCGAAAAGCCAAACTTAATTTACTGGGTGAAAATCAAAGATTTGGTAAATGATTTATAGCTACTTTAAGTAGTTAGCTGAACTTCTCGGATCTCCTCTTCAACAGTAGATGGTGTTAAAGATACTGAGGTGACAATGTTCAGAAACGGAAATAGTAATTTCTTTCAGTTATTCACAACTACGGAAAGCTGCAGAATAGCACTTATTTATTGACTGTTCTAAAATAAGATTAAAAGCTATATTATTACACAATGACAATGATCTGCCCTCTGTAACTGTGGCATATGCTGTGGCAATAAAAGAAACTTACAAAACCCTATGCCACAGTCTTCAAGACATAAAATACAAAGCTCACTGTCAGCATATTTATGGGGATCTTAAAGAGATTAGTCTTTTAATGGGATTGCAAAGTAGGTTTACTAAAATTCCATGTTTCCTATGTGTATGGGACATTCGTGATACAGGAAAGCACTACAACGTGAAGAAATGGGAAGGAAGATACAAATTCCCTCCGTGGCAACATAATGTAAAATGTAAGCCATTGGTTGATCCACAGAATGTGTTTCTTCCGCCTGTACACATTAAATTTGGACTGATGAAAATTTATGAAGGCCAGACAAAATCGATGAGGGTTTCAAATAAATCAGAACTCTTTTCTCTGGATTAAGTGATGCCAAATTGAAACGAGGACCATTTATTGGACCTGAACTCATAAAAGTAATCAGTGTTAACAATTTTGATAGAAAATTAAATGCAGAGGAACTAGCAGTATGGGGAGAACTTCAAGGTGTTGCTCATGGTTTCCCTGGTAACAAAACAGAAGCAAACTATAAATAACTGGTACAGAACCTTTTTCAAACATACCAGAATTTGGGGTATAGGATGTCTCATAAAATTCACTTATTGCCTTTCCATTTGGACTTTTCTGTAGGGAATTTAGGCTCAGTAAGTGATGAACAAGGTGAAAGCTTTTACCAAGACATTTTGCACATGGAACTTTGTCATAAAGGGAGATGGGATGCGTCAATGATGCTGGTTCCTAATAAGAGAAAATTGGACAACAATAGAAGGAAAAATTTAAAGTGACCATTCCCTTCATTCACCAAAATGTGACTAGTCATTTTATTGAAATTAAATGTTTTCTGCTTAAATAGATAATCAAATTAATATAGTATGAAAGATTTTCATGCTATCTTTATTGGAATAGACATTCTTAGAACTGCCAAGTTAATTTGTATTTTCAGTTATCATCATTTTCTGTGTACCTATTTTAAGCATTGGAAGCTCTCTACAGATGAGGATGTTTAAATAAATCACACTTTATATTTATCAGAGATTCTACTGCTGATTAGCTGACACTGTGATATTTGATGAAGTGAACACTATCCAGAAGCAAGTCAGAAACTACATCCTACATTAAATTTGCCTGAAACGATTTCTTCTGTTTTATCTTGGATGAGCCGAAACCTTTTCCACGGCATCTCCAGTGGTAGTAATGTTAATTGTATATAATTTTACTTTTACTGTCTTCCTCTATTGTGTCTCTTAACAGAATATTTCCCTAAGTATAATAACGAAGCCATTTGGGAGGGAAGCATTTCTACCTTTGACTTAATTATGAATTCTAATAGTCCTTGTGATGAAAAAAAAATATAAAACTTTTAGGATTATTAGATAAACATAATGTAAGATAACTGGTGACTAAAACTCTAATTTTTAAATCTACTTCAAAACATGTTATTGAATTGATTATGCTAAACTTTATGCAGAGTAGTTTATCTAATTACAACCTCTAATTTTGCACTCTGTTAAACAAAATCGTAGATTTTACAACTAGATTATAGGTTTTTATTAAGAACTCAGATAAAATTAAATCATGAGGAAGTGTCATTTTGATAAAATAGTCTTGGTTAAAGCCTCAAAAGTTTTAATGAGCTATAGTTTAGCACAATCTAATTTGAAAAGCAACATACTTGGAATTTTATCCTTGATGTGAATTGTAGACACACCACTTATATTTTAAATATTCGTTTAAATTTTTTACTTCAATGTTATTTTGCACTAAGAATGGTGCACCAGTTCACATAAAAGGTATTGTATTCCCCTGCACACTTTGAAATAGAGTGGTGAAGTTGAGCCCAAAATTTGAGGTAAAGTTGCTGTGCAAATTAATGCTACTTTTGAATTAGGAAGCTTTAGAGGCTGAAGCCATATGTCTTCTTTCTTTGCAAACCTGTAGAGTTTTTTTTTCACTTTTGCTTTGAAGAGTTCTATTCTGTTAAGACATTTTCTGGCATAAGTTAACCATTTCCTTATACATTATTGAAGATGGCTAGACCTAATATGAGGATGTTGAAAGAAGTTGTTGCGGATATACTTGGATATTATTAGCATACTTCGTTAATTTTTAAAACAAATTGGTGGTACATTTAAATCAAAATTGAATAGTTAAGTACCATTAATAGTAAGGAAACAATACCTTTTCTTTAATAAACATCCGCATTTCCTGCAAAATATTAAATTTCATTCTGGATCTTAAATGGTTTCTAACATATTTCAAAACTTTTAACAGAGAACGATGTCGGAATAAGTCATTTAATCCCCTCTTACCCCGCCTCGGTAGCGTAGATGGTAGCATGTCTGTCTCACGTTCAAAAGGTCCCGAGTTCGAATCTCGGTCAGGGTGAGTTACCTGTATAAGGTTTTTCCGAGGTTTTCCCTTATCCTAAAGACGAATGTCGGGTAACTCTAAGCTCCATGTACCCTGGGCCCATTTGAGCATCATTTCACCCATTCCATTCATCTTCAGATATGACTTAAAAATATTGAAGTACGTAAATTAAAAAAAAAAAATCCCCTCTTAAGATGAGACACAAAATGCGTTCAATATGGTCAAAAACTGGACGTTCCAAACCATCTACATGGCCTAGTCTATGAGTTCTTATAATTCAAGGTTAAAGTTAATTGAAAATGTATTGATCAGGCTTTGGAAAATTTAAAATTTCGCTTATAATAAATTTAAAAATTAAGATTAAATATGTAAAATGCTTATTTTAAAAGTTATAAATCCGTATTAAAATTGATTTAATTTCCACGTAACATAGACGTTTTCAGGTACATAGAAGTTAGATTTAAAACAATAAATTTAAAATTCGCAAATATTTTTGTATAAAATGTATTTGAATTGTAAGATAAATGTGTAGAAAGTGTTAAAATTATGTTTTAACGCATTATGTGTATATAATTGTACTTTTACAGGTACATTTATATAAAAATTAGCTGACCCGGCGAACTTTGTACCGCCAATAAAGGTTGTTTGAACTTATCTATTAAAATAAAGCTAATTAGCTATTTATTCTGCAATTAGGGGTGAAGTTCAAATGCAACACAGTTACAATTAAGCTAATCAAGTATATAAAGATGGTGGTTTCCAGATGCGACATGCGACACATAATTGTCCATGAGAGAAACAGGGAAAATCCAAGTTGTTTTCGCAAACTTGCAATGACAGTCCTTGCGATTTATTTATGGTCTTGCAAAGGCGAAAGCACGGGAAATTGTAGACGCTTAAAATAAAAGATCCATAGGAATCATCCGTATACACGGGATCAAGATGTCCTCTCCTTGCAGTCGTAGTTGGTTAATGTTAACGCAGTCTGATCACAACTGATCCCACTTTTAATCTTAAATTGTGGGGTGGGCGTCCAGGTAATTCTAATGAATTTAAAAACTCTGTGGGATAGTTGACCACGTCATTCTAGTTTATAACTGTGTCAACTGATTTATACGAAAAAAACTCCCCCGGAAGAAACACACTCAAAAACGCTCTTCTGACATACGAACACGACTTTAGCATTACCTCCGTATTGCTGTTCATCAGTATGATCAGCGCATGACGTTTCATTGACTTCTACGACCTGTCAGGTCGTCTTCTCCTTGGCACAGTAAAACGTTTTTGTGAACTTCACAAAGTGACAATGGAATTCAATTAAATATTTGTCAATTCGATTCACATTCACGAATTCACAAATTGTAAAGAAAGTCTCCAAGGATTCACCAATATTTGACAATTGTGTCAAATATTTATGGTGTTATAGTACGTTCAGGAATTAATTTTATGTCTAATCTTCAAAAGTATATCTTCAGGCTACGTAAAAGAATTTCAATCTTCATAACAAACAATAAACATTTTTTAATAAAATACGTTAATTGAAATATTTTCAAGACTTTGGAATATATTTCTATTTTGTAATGTTTTCGTTTGTCTAAAATAAAAGAAGATGTATGTGTTCCGTAAATGGTTGAGTGTGTAATCTTATATTTACTTAATAACCCGGTCCATTTTCACTTCAGGTTCTTTTTCTTTCACCTTTTAAACCTTTCTTGGGCTTATACAAGTATTTCAAAATAAAAATTAACAAATCGATTCAGCTGTTCTCGAATTTTTGTGAGGCTAACAAACGTTAACTTATATATACAGAGAGAGAGGTTGTTTCAAAACGACACCGAACGATTATAGCCGATGCGTAGTTTATAACCTAATTAGTCCGAATTTCGGTGTCACAGCTTCGAAATTTTGTTAGGTATAATTTTATTCTTCTTCTTCACTCCATGGTTTGGGCATATCGCCCGTTCCGGCTTCAAAGATCTCTTCAGCCTTTCCTGGGTCGTCCCCTGTCTCTTCTTCTGGATTATAGTTTAATACTGCATTTGGATATCTTCCATCCTCCATTCTTAATATATGTTCATGCCGTTGTTGCCTTCGTTCTGATATTTTAACCTTTAACACTTCTTAAAAGTTTCATTTCTGCAGTCTGTATTTTATTTAAATCCTTTTGTGTTGGCACACAGGTTTCGCTTCCATATAGTAAAGTTGGAATATCCATTAGCTTATACATTTTCATTTTTGTATCCTTCGTCGCTCTGTTTTTAAACGTTCTTTGGATTGTCCTACATAATAATTTATAATTTTATGCAGCATTAAATATTGTATGATTTTGTGATTAGGCAGCGCAGGAACCACTGGTGTGTGAGTCTCAAAAGTTGTTATTGGGACGCACCGGCCATGAAGACAAAAACTTTACTCCCTGCCCTTTATCAATGACCCTAGCCTACCTTTCAGGTAATGGGGCAAAGGGCAGTTACTTGTGCAAAAGTCGACCAATAACTCGGACAGTTGCAAGGTTGATCTTTAGTGTAAAACTACACATTGCGTCCTAACACGGAGGATTTTGCGTGTACTTGGATAGCAAATCCAAGCAATATGGAGCACTATACGAAAGCCGAAATGACGGATATGGTTTTGATGGATAGAAGAGCTGAAGGGAGTTCAACGAACGCATGATTAATTTAGTTTCATTAACAATATGTACTGTAAAAATACTTACATCAATACAATATATATTTAACTTCAAAGCATTTTCTTATGATCTTAATTGTACAGTACTTTCAACAACTTCCTTTTGAGTTACAAATGCTTTATTTAGTATTATCAAACACGTAAAATGAAATGATCGTCTTATTGTAGAAGGCATTTAGTTTTGGTTAAATTATCTACAATTCTTTGAAGTTGTTTTCTGTTCTGTTTATTATTTAATGCTTCCATCCTCAACCTCGCTAACATTAATTTCCCTCTAAAAGGTACCATTTGCATATGTCCACCAGCTTGTTTGACATCATGGACTCCTATAACAGAATTTTGGAACACGTTAAACACGCATAAGCAATAATTAAGCAGTAGCTTCTTTATTGCGGTTTCATAAGCCAAAGAAATTCGTAGTAGTAGTAAGCTACTGCGGAGTATACCGGTGTGTTTGCAGTTAAAGCACGCGGCACGGCATGTGAGGCACGCGTCGTTGTTCCTGTCACTGCCTAATCGACTCACTCTGGAGCATTTTTATGCGGCTCTATTAGAGGTAAAAACTGTATGTGTCACAGAGAAGCTGAGCAACTACTTCTATATGTTCGTTCGGTGACCTTTTGAAACAGCCTGTATATATGATTAGTCTTTATTTTCACCTTTACTAGGGATTACTCCAATAAATCATCAGTTTTCATAGAAGACTGTTTTCTTTCACCTTTCTGCTCATATATCCTTCAGTATCAATAATTTATGTAGTATAGGTACCCTCCTTTCCATGACGTTAAGGATGCTTGTGGTACAGTAATTCTGATAACATTTATGCTCACTAACTCTGTTCGTTGGAAATGATGTTTGAAAAATCTGATGTGTGGCATTCACTTTTCCCAAATAACTCTTACAAAACTTATCTATAGATTTATCTACTTCTCGTTAGTGAGATAAGCATGGTTTATACATTTCGTTATTAGGTGTAAGAAGAATAGAGTATACTAAAACAATAGAGAGTTTTAAAATGGGTATCGCTTTTAAAAAGTATGATCTTTGCATGATCACGAGGAAATGCAAAGAAATTCCACTTTGAAGCCATACTAAAATATCTAGGAAATGTTTAATACAAGATAAATGCTCTTTAAGGTCCATTCTGTACTTTAACGTGATGTAAAGTTTAGTAGTGAGATCTTCATTATCTTACGGTTTAACAGTTACAACAAGTTGTACAGAATAAAAATAACTAGATTATTCATAGCACATTTAACATATGAATACATAAATATCTTCAACATGAAATATTAATCAAACGATATTGAACTATTCTTGAGAAAATTAAAAGGTAGTTTAGGGTGGGGATTTTCTTGAAAATATTTGCTCCAGATCCTTAAAAGGTTCCTAGCTTCATACCGAAGTTTGGGATTTAACCAAATTCTGTTTTTGCAGTTGTATTATTCATAGAAAAACCAGCCAATAGGTTGACACACACACATATACACACTCACATATTGGTCTTTTTTAAAGAAAAATATAATAAACAACAATTTAGGGATTAAATGGTTACAAAAGATGTTCGTAACTAGGCTGAAAACTGGTACTGAATTCTCCTCTATTTAATAAGAAAGTTAAAATGGAGTATTTTCTGTCTATTCCTAATTATATTAAATATTAGAATCTTAGTCTTGTACCTGTACATATTTTGCAGATCTCATGTTCCTTAATTTTAAACAAATTGCATTGCCATATAATTATTAATACTTTCAAAATGTGAAAGTATTGCCAACTCGTTCCAAGCTTATAACTCATTTAGAGAGGTGGAACGAATGCAATGTAACAGCTATAAATTGCAAGCCACAAGAATGAAGTGCTAAAGTAAAAGGAAAATGAGGGCAAAACAGGTTCTTGTGGTCGCCACCACTACAGAATATAGGCAGACATACTGCTTGTTTAACGTCGCAGGTCTTTTCCTAGCATTCCTTTGTCACGATGACCTTCTGGTTTATATATATATAGCAGACATATCTATAGAGAAAAGGTTCATATTTGTGCCTTCTTCCCACAAATATGAAACATTGAAATAATCTGTCTGTTTTACTGTTACTTCAACTTTCTGCTTTATTTTCTATTATACATTTTTAAAATTGCACCCATTTTTCAAAGTTATGCATTATTTTAATAATAAATTTATAAATTACCTGATATCATTTTAAATATGATTTAAATTTACGGTCAAATAACTTTCGGAAGCCAAAAAATCTAAGGCTTTTACTAAGAAGTTCAGTTAAAAGTCAACCACTGGCGCTACAGCCCAAGAGGGCCAAGGCCTACCAACCCGACTGCCGGGCTCACGCTCACTAACGCACGGCAGAGGTGGGTGATCATCCAACCGATACGGGGAGGAGGTGTGGTCAGCATCACGGCATCCTCCAGCCGGAATGTTGGTTTTCGTGATCAGGGCCGCTTACCTAGCGTAAGCTCCTCACTTTCCTCACGATGCTGAGTGGGCACCAGTCCTATACCGGGGTCCTAAAATCCACACCCCTAGGGTGGGATCGAACCCTGACTCTTTCTGTGGCCAGGAACCAAGGCATGCTCCCTTATCCCGCTATGCCACGGTGCGGGGCAAGAAGTTCAGTTAACTTGTTGAAAATTCCAGACTTTTACACTTTTTATTTTGTCTACTTTGTACCTACATTAGAATAAATTTTATAGTCCACTCGTTATCAAAATATACGTTCGAGATTCCTTGAATGTAAGAAAAGTATTTTTAGACCTGTGTGTGTTTGAGCAGTATAACTTAAGAACAAAATTTTGGCATTTAAGTTCAGTTACTCCCAAAGTTACGACACAAATATTCCCAAAAGGCTTCTGTCACCTCAAACTAACCTTTATATGCAAAAGTTGTCGAAAATGTTCATTTTATCGAAAATGGAAAAGCTATTTTATTTGAATTTTTGCATGATTCAGATACTTTCATGATAAATAAGACACGTATTCTGGATTTAAACTCGGCTCTCAAGCCTGCTTCATTTATGATGACTTCTCCACAACAGGTAAAATCCGTAGAATATAGGCTTTGTCTTACAGCATACAAAGGTACCTCTCGTTAAACAACACAACTCATGTATTAAATTGTTTTATGGTATTAGCCTTTTCCGAGATATTCCTTATCGTCGGTTTAAATTTTCAAATAAATCTTATATTTTTTTTCAAACAGAAAATAGTTATTCGGTTAAATTTTCTGCTGGTCATTTAAAGAGAACGTAATTTCAAAGCTTTTACATAGTAGCAACATCTTCAAGGATTAGATCATCACTTAAACCTACTGTGTTCTCCCCATTATCATTACCCCAACAACGTCCATCTCGATTAATATGAAATAGTTGATTAAGCGTTTTCTGGAATGTATTTAATAAGAGTGACCTGACAACGTCACATGAAAGCAACATATTAGATGAAAGCTCATTTTCCCTTATATTATTATCAAAGTTTCTATACCTCTTAATTACATTAAATAGAAATTATTAGACACCATTCACGAAAATATAAACAATTTTTACAATTTTTAAAAAATTATGGCATCAAAAAAACACAAATTATGAAACCTGTAACATGAACGTTCTTGCAACTTCTAGAAAATTACTGTCATATAACTAAAGCCTTAATTTTACAAGAAAGGGTCACAATGACAATGAAAAGTTCATAATTTCTGCTAGTTGTATATCAGCGTTTAAGCATCAGCAGATTATGGATTATTAATTTATATATTTAAAGTTAATTTAATTCATTAGACACAATTTAAATATCGATGATTAATTTATATTGCATACTTTTATCGATCAAGGAATAGTAATTTACTACAACCAACTCCGGCAAGTTTACATTAGACAGCACTGACTAAAGTGTTTTTAAAGGGCTATGCATTTTGATAATACTTTGAGAATATATCTCTTAATCAACTATATTATGCCAATTAACATTTAATTTTGATTTGTCTAGTGCCTACTATGACTTTAAACATTAAATAACCTAAAGCATGATTCACATAGTACCTTAATTGTGTTCAATACATAACATTTAGAATTTCCTCCTCATAATTTAAAATAAGTTTAAGTAAAAATGAGTGTTTTCTGGAATAAATGAGGTACATAGATGGTCCATCTTCAGCTACTCCTATATACTTCTATATTCTTGTTACTGTAATCATAACCATGTCGGTTCGTATTTGGTTCTGAACTTACAAACGTTGTTAAAAATTCTTTATTCCCCTGAGGTACCTCGGTTTTGCTGCTTGTAGCTATATTTCTCTGTTTTAGATCATAATTCAATTTTGTAACATGAAATTGGCAAAATTATACATTCTATTATTTTAACTGATTTTACTCACTATAATTTTCTTTCAGCGTTCCTTTAAGAAACTTGTTATTTTGTTGCAGGTATCTTTATTCAGTGTAGCAGCTAGGGTACTGAATATCTCTGAGTGTATTTTGTTTCTTATTTTATTGTTTATTTGACTAGAAATTCCTTACTTTTATTTTATTCTCTGATGTACTGAAGATGGAATCAAGAAGTAAAAGCCATAGTAAACGAGAAGAAGACAACATAGGAGAACTATATAAGTAAACCATAAAAAAGAATAAGATACATTAAACTCGGAGATAAATGCACAGATATTCCGAAAGAATACAATATATAAACTTTGGAGAAATTTGTAAAAGCTGTTAAAAATTCATTTCAAAATATAATAAAAAGGTCAACATATGAATGAGAAGTGAGGAGCAAAAGAAACCAAATAATATAAAAAGCATATACGTAATTTTTAATAATGAAACGGAAAATAAAAATAACGAATTACGAAGGAAATAGCGCGAGCGACAGTATGGATAATAAAATGGTCCAAAAATTCGACAGTAAATGAAATGTGTAGTGTTTAACGCCCGCTTTTACTTCATACGGCACCGCAGGCGGTGACACTGATGATACATTAGATGAAGATGGAGCACCGGTGGAATGAGATGGCGGGGGAAACCGGAGGTCCCGGAGAAAACCCGCCCCAACGCCGTGTTGTCCATCAAAATCTCACTTTGCGGTCGCCTGAGATCGAACCCGGGCCGCCTTGGTGAGAGCCAAGCGGTCTAACCACTGAGTCACGGCGTGACCAAATTCGACAGTAGAAATAGTAACTTCAGAGATAAAGGAAGCAGAGCCAATTCAAACGGAAAAGTAGAAAAATGAAATATTTTGTTCGTTAATGATATCAAATTTCAGAATGATATCAGCGCCTTCGGTGTGCTAGAAGTTTGTCCCTCATTCTTTCACACGCCGGTAAATCTACTAACTCTTAAGAACACAAAAACCATGATTCTGGACAAGAACTGTGAGAAACTGTAAAGCAACCGAAAAATAAAACAATTGAAGCAGGAGAGTAAATTACAAAACTGTTGTGGAATTTGTAGAACGCAGTTTTAATAATAGCTGAAATTTCATCAGAATGGAAAGAAAATATATTAGCAATGTACAAAAAGGACAAAAGTAATAGAAACGAGAATTATAGAACTATATGTCTGACTTCAGTGTGCTTAAGAGTTTACACAAGAACATTTTAGATATAGTTAAGGATACCCATCGGTAAAAAGCCTAGTATACAATTTTGCTATGTTTGACTTAAAACTTAAAACAATTATTGTTGTATTAACAATAGTTCACACACCAATTTTCAGACCTTTGTGCAAAATAGTTTTTGTGATATTAATATATTTCTAATATTTTATTGTCATTTAATTAAACTGTTGCATACGATGTATTTTAGTTTGAGAAAAATAATAATTTGCAGTTATACTCATAAACACATTGTTAGTGCCTAAATTAATGAGGAAAATTTTGATCTGAACATTGGTTTAGGACAAAAAGAATGATTCAATTCTAATTTTATTAAGTTTTGCTATTTGCTTGTGAAATATGACATTTGTTGTTTAATTTCACAAATACAGGCGACATTACAAAAAGTGACAAATTAAACCAAAATATGATATTGTAATCTAAAACTCATTCACTTACAAGCATTGACATACGAAGATGACAGATCAGTAACGGTAAACGTGTATTGAACCACTGGAATCAAAGTATGAAATAAAAGGAACAAATACAAATCCAAGCAATATCAAGTATGTAGAAAAATAATCACAAATATTAAAAGAAATTCAAATAGAAAACGTTAGAATTTATAGCAGTGTGTAAACATGAAAATTTTTTAGCAATAAATGGGAGTATAAATCTGGAAAATGGAATTGTAATATAATAATAAAAAGGTGCACGGAAGAGCATTACAGATTGTCTACTTGGAATTTTGATATGGCAATCAAATAATATTTACTGACAAAATAACAGTACAATAATAAGATAACAGTAAATAGAAACAAAAGTAAATTACAAATATAAAACAACATATGTATTTACTTTAAAATGTGGCGTAGAAAACTGGTCTACTATAACAACAACAAATATTAAAACAACTGCAGCAGAAATAAAACAAGATAATAAAACAAGCAGAGATCAAGAAAAAATTGAAAAGCGAAAAGGGATTAAAACAATATCCATTAATGATAGAAAACAAACAAATTGAGATATACTGTCAACATAATGTATCGGTATAGACTGCTTAAGAATATTTTGAAAGTAAAGCCAGAAAGGTAAAGAAGCAGCTATAAACAGCATGGATGGAGGCCAATCAAGGCTATAGAATAAAGAGAAGAAAAGCTGAAAGAGAAATGAAATCTACTTAGCTTTGGAGCTAAGTAAATGGAGACCCTTGATCGAGGCCTCACTCCAATAGAATGAGTTATGTAAGAATCATAACAAGAACAAAAATGAATATTATCATATACCTTTTGTATAGAATTAAATTTATGTTTAGAAATTATGAAGTAGGCGTTTTGTATGATTTACCGTGATTTTATTTGGTTCACTAATATATTCCACATTTCCTCCTTAATAAAAGTTTGTTGTGTTTAAAACTTTCTTGTACCATTTGTAAGGATACTAAACAAGACTTTCGATCTAATAAAGAATAGGAAAACCTTCTTAAAGAAAAGCCAGCGTTCGTGTTCTCTAGGAAACCTATTCCCTTTTCTGAAGACTGATGATTTTTCATTGAAATGTTCAATATTTAAGATATATAAACTATTCCTTTGGGAGTATGTAAAGCTAGTGAACACTGTAACTATCATTGAATTTTGTAATATAGGAAATTATAAACGAAATGTTACAAACAGAAACGTACAGTTCAAAAAAGGAACACATTATCACCTTCAAAGGAAAAAATCTTGGAAAGTGTATTTCGGTGTCATTAATTGAAAGTTTGTGTATCTATGTTTTTTCAGACTGCAGAGTTTATATTTAATACATTTTTAATTTAGCAGCAGTTTTAGGAATTAGTAATTTGACATTCTACTACATGTATGTTCTTTTCTGCTATTTCTATAGTTTTAATTAATGAGCTCCCCTCTAGTGGGAGGCCCTTGCCCTTGCCCTTGCCCTTGCCCTGTCGGGCTATTCATTCTCATTCACATAAATTCTTATTTAGTTTAAAAAAATCGAGGTCATTTCTGATCTCATTTCCCCATTTTCCTTGGTATTCTGTTTTTCTACGGCTCCCATTTTTCTTTATTCAGTTTTATGAAGTGTACCATATGCTGCAAAACATTGGGAGTGTCTTTAAGTTATATAATTGTTTTGGTCTCTTTCTTGTAGTGTGAAGGTTTCTTTTAATTGTACATCATATAGAATTCAATTTTCAGATTATATTACACTTGCCCTTTTAATATAAGCCAGAATTAATTTACCTAGGTGGTTAAAATATTCTTCTTTTAATTGTACAATATCCTTGAAATGTGAAAAAAATTAGTGCTATAAATATTTAAATAATTGCGTAATTTATTTAATTTCGTATATTGTGCATTTATATCGCATACTATTTTCACGGGGTTATCAATTTCCTATATGTTGGTGTTTTACGTTTAAATTTTCCACACTGAAGCCTCTGTTGCATGTTAGATAGGATATTTTTAAATAGTGGTCCAATTTTTCCAGAAATGAATTACTTACAAATACTATTCTGTAAGGACTTTTTCTTTTGTGTTTTATAATTTCTAGTGCATATAAAAGTCATTTATCACACTTGTTTTTAGGTATTTATAATAATAATAAAAAACGTAATATACATTATGAATGAACAACTATCGGGAATAGAGTATCTGAAAACATATACATGAGTAGATTCACAAGGCTTCCATTAGTTATATATTTCTAAGTGTTGTATAAATCATTCAGGCGTTATTTTGGTAACTAATATTTATTAAATAATAAATTAATTAACAATTAGTAAATTAACTGAACAATAATTAATCATTTAATTATTATTAACAAATATTTGCTTGTCTTGAAATTATGGACTCATGAGCTCTTGGGAAATAAATGAGTGAATGAAAGACATTACACACCTGTACTAGTTAATATAGTATAGTCCTATTTTTGATTACCAAAGTACGTATTCATCCTTTTTTCAAGATGTCATAAAATTCAACAACAATAAATAAAGGCTTCATAGATTATCTAAAATATAAATATCATTTATTCTGATAATACCTAAAAATATGAATTTTTAATCAAAATATTCATTTTAGGATAAATGTTTCACTGGAATAAGAATTTTTGTGTTATATGTATGGCACTTATAGATAATGAGGCTTAGGGTCCTACAGACTTAATACTTCTTTGGTATTACTGTCCTATTTTACAACACTACATCTTCATAGAATGAGTAGGAAGGTAAACATTTTTAGAATTCTATAGATTGCATTATGCTAATTAATTTATATTTATATTATTAAAACATTTTATAATATATTGTAGGTCACTGTTTGTTTCCTTAATGTTCCATTTGTATAACCAGATATGGTTATAAAAACAGGTTCTGAGAACATAAATTCTCCATGGCAGACCAAATTCTATTCCTCACAGGACAGCACGTATTCAGTGTAGTAAAATGTAGGAGGTTAAAGACAACGTTAGTTTACTTTGTTTAACTTTGCCCCTTAGAAAGGCTTTCTTAACGGAATCGTCCTGCGGTTCACAATTACAATGCAGTGTTACATTTCTTCCCGACACTTTTTTTGTAACCTTTGAATACGTCGCGAGGTTTCGAATGAAATATTCAATGAGCAAATCCTCTTTGCATTGCCAATTATGTACCAATCAAGAAATTGTGATGCGACGCCGCCATGTTCCCTTTCGGTCCAATAGGAAGAACCGGTCTAGAATCGAACCCTGGTTAAAGGGGATGACGAATAGAGCACGACACGCCTCCTCCTTTTCTGCCCTCGTCTGGACTCGAACTCCGATTACGCTGACACAAAGCTGGTAGATTTTTTATTAATCCTAACAGCTACTGCAGCTGAACCCGTTGCTGGAACACGTTCCGGAGATGGTATATCTAAATAATTACTGTTGTATGGATGGGTAGCTCGTCCGAGGCTCGAACTCATGTCCCATCCCTTTTATGTCACACTATAGGGAGTCTGGCATGAACGTTACAGCTTTTAATCTTGACGGTAATGGTTGAAGAATTCTTTGGAAAAACCTGCAGCCGGTTATTGCTGAAGGGGAGTTTTTTCTTTGGAAACTCTACTATTTGAGTTACCCTATAGTAAAACATTCAACCCCCTCCCTTTTTGGTTGTAATAGAATTACCAGATAAAAATGAATACTTTTAGGCTGTAGAACCTTCAACGTCTACTGCAAGGTTCTACCAGGTGTGTTAAGGTGCACAGTTTGAAGGGCTTCCCTACTGCTGGCTGGAAACTTGTCACATGTTCCTCAAGGTTACAATATCAATTTAAACATTAAGGTGGTTTATTATACTTATAGAGGGAAACTATTCTTTATACAATTTTATTTTTTCATAAACGCATGTGCTGAATTATGCTCAGTTATTCAAAATAACTTGTAAAAAGTAGTTTTTTTCCTTTATCCAATGCTTTAAAACTTTGACAATGTATCTGAAATTAATTTTATTTCAACAATAAAATGCATTAAAATTTTCGGAGAAGGCAAAGAACAAATTCCTTTCATATCGATCACATCGATCCGTAATATTTATAAAAATTATGTTTAAAGTTTTCCACGTCTTATGTGAATATAAGGAATTGTAATTACAAAGTTTGGTTCTTGTATTTTGCGTCGTTCTTGAACAATGCATTTTAAAAACAAATTTAACATATATTACATAAAATGTGCATATGGCACAATTTCCAATTTGCAATGTCTGTTATAAAACGAGTTTACTGCGCAGTATATATGTAAATTAATCTTAAAATAACTTTTGTTCTGTTGTGGCTTTCGACGTATGCAAAGTATGCATTTACGTATCTTATTAGGAGGAACGTATTAACATAAGATATTTGTCTAATACTAATAACTACATAATCCTCTTTCTTGGCTAATGTATGTATTGGGGAAGCTATAGTCTATGCTTTAATCTAATGACTTAAAAATTGCATCCTAAGGAGTATTTTAAATGCTAAAAATATTATAGCCAAGATAAACGTACTGGGAAATTTACAATTAAGACAGCACTGAAATTTTATTTAAGTATTTTTGTTGACCTCTATTCGCTTGTATTTGAATTAATATAGATTAGATATTTTAACCCATTTTTAACTAATTTTACAAAAACATTTCTAGAAATTTTGAAATAAATATGAGAAATATAAAAAAGCCGCAAATCACAACCAGGCCCTCCACTCAGTGGTATATTTAAATGATTATGTATCCATTTTCACTCTGATAAAATAATTAAATTAAACAATTACTAGACAATGTAAGGTAATTGTAAATCAAAAAGGCTAAATTGTAGTTTTGTCCAAATTTCATCGATATATGCTTGTGGTAATATGATGACATTTAGATACACAATAGAATTAAATTAGTTACCATAACAATTACTATTATGTGCATTATCATTAGTAGTATATTAAATTTATCGTACACCATTTCTAACCTGATACTTATTTCTCCGTGGTATAATGTAAAATAGGGCTCTGATTTTAGCTGTGTGACAAGAAATAAATAAATGCCGTAGAGTTAAACTTCAGATCGTGCCATTTAGTCCAGTACTACTTACACCAGCAAGTTTAATAATAAATTTTCTGCCAGGTATATTAAGGGATTAATATGGAACACAAAATGTTTTGAATTTTAATAATATAAGTAGTCCTTTACATTTGCCTTAAGTAGGAATTAGAATTCCATTGTACCTATGAGAAAAGTACCTTGACATTTGTATTTTAAGCTTCTAACCTGCTCAGTAATATTACCAATACCTTTATTTAGAAACTTCATCTAATATAAAGTAGATAATTATATAGAAAGAGTCAACATGAAAAACTCAATGCCACGGCCGGGATTTGAGCCACTGTACTTCGTCCAGTCGCTCTAATCCATTGAGCTATCATGGCCAACTTGCCGTTATAATATTAAATTCTCCATTTAACACATGTATTTCCCCGGTAAACCACTAGGGGTTCTTTCATTCGAGATACACCGTTTGTGGCGACTTACTATCGTAAGTACTTGAGTCCCAGGCTTCATCATTTAACTCTTGTTATTTTAGTTATTTGATGGAAATTAATCATTTCTTCATACTATCCGTATATAGGCTAAGGTCTTTGATAGATATGTCAACATGAAAAATTCAATGCCATGCCCGGGATTTGAACCACGGATTTCCTGGTTTACGTCCAGTCTGTCAAAGACCTTAGCCTATATACGGCTACTGCGAAGAAATGATTAATTCCCATCAATTAACTAAAATAATAAGAGTTAAATGATGACGCCTGGGACTCAAGTACTTACGATAGTAAGTCGCCACAAACGGTGTACCTCGAATGCGAAAGCCCTTAGTGGTTTACCGGGGAAATATGTGAGTCAAATGGAGAATTTAATGTCAGGCCGGCAAGTGGCCATAGTAGCTCAATGGGTTAGAGTGACTGGACGGAAACTAGAAGATACTTTGTTCAAATCACGGCCGTGGCATTGAATTTTTCATGTCAACTCTATCAAAAACCTTAGCCTATATACGGTAGGTGTAAAGAAATTATTAATTTCCATCAATTAACTAAGATAATTATGTGTTAAATATTTTATTTTTAATTATAAGTGCAAATTCTTAGATTTTCTCACAAGAATTTTCTGCAACTTGGTACTTCCACCAGTTAATTGGTTTAAATGTCACGAAACTTCCGTCAAATATTTTTAATTCTCTCCTGTCAAACAAGTTTAATCAATTTTAGCTGTTTAAGAACGTGTTACAACACTTTAGAATTAAGTCGCTTTACTCATAAGTACTACTTAAGAAACTTATATATGTATAATATTTAATAATGAGGAAAATGTATGCTCCATTTATCTCTCAAGTAAGATTAATATTGTGCACTGTGAAAAAATGTTAACTTCATTAAAGAAGAATGCATTTAAGGTTAGATCTGAAATTCAATTTAGTATAAATACTGTCCAGTGGAAATATATCTGTCCCGTCTTACTGTAAAAAATATAAATAATTTTCTATTTTGGCTAATCGTTGACATTAAAGTAACTTACTACAAAATCTGGAAAGAGTACTTAATATTTAACAAGCAGTGGTAGTTTTCAGTGAAAGTTTGGAGTAATACCGAAAGTGTATAATTTCCAACCCGAACTGGGATCAGAGTACGAGTCTCTTAGGCTTTGAAGTGATACAATTTAAAACAGAATCCACTGTGACTGATGATATACAATATATAATTTTATAGTAGTACTAATGTTATTTGCTTTGTGATGGTTTAAATAAAATATTTAACATAATATTGGTAATTCTCAAATTACATTGTTTTATACTGTTCCATGGCAGAGTTGACAAATGACTTAGTATCTGTAGGTAAATTGTTTTACAAATTAAAATCTTATAAGCAATTACACTATGTGGGAACAGACTAATATTCTCCAAAACAATCTAATATCCTTATTACTTATAGTAAATTAAATTTACCGTACACCGTCTGTTTACTTACTTTTTGGTGGTATAATGTGAAATAGGCCTCAATGATTTTAGCTGTGCGACAAGAAATAAAGAGATGCCATAATGTCTAACTCTAGATCGCGCTATTTAGTCTTGTATTACTTATACCAACAAGTTTGACAATATATCTTCTGCCATGTATTAAGTAATTAATACGGGAAAAGATGATTTCAATTTGCAATAAATAGATTTGGCTAAAATGTTAGCTAATTTTGACTTAAGCGCGATATATTTTTCGTTTATCTATGCAGCCTATTTATCTGTTCTATTACCTCAACTTTTAAATGGTTGTTCTCCTAATATTCGTCATTTTTGGTGGAATAGATACAACTCGAGCTCACATCTGGAGCTCTCATGTTATTACATCAGATAAGAGTGTTAAGAGTTTTATTTTCCAGTGGGTAGCGAAATTGGTTGGTTTATTTTGGAGCCTTTTAAATTGTAGATTTTACACAATGTGTACATAAAAATGTCAGACTGAAGAAGTTCCTTTTATCCAAATCTGCCCTTTTATATATTATTTTCCTTATTTTATATCAGTTAAGTTATTTTCAGTAAAGTATCGTTAGTTATTAATTTACTTTTATATGATGGTTACTGTAGTATAATCAAAACTAAAGTTATTTCTCGTTTTGCCAAGGTCACTCATAATTCTTTTTCTGCTTAAAGTGAGATAAACGAAGATATATTTACTTCGATGATCATTATAATAATGGCAATAAAACAATAATTGATACGAATTTCCCAAAATTTTAATCTCTGCTTGTTAGCTGAGTTGAAACTGTTCAGTGCATTTTACGTTTTCAGTGATGTCGTTAGAGGGTTCAAAATATATTCAATGTAATAAACGTCTAAAGTAATAGATACAAAGAAAAGTAAAACTATTGGCGGTCATATTTGGAAGCATTAACCTCATTGCATCTAAACCTTTCTAATTAAAGCTCTGATAGCTTTTAATTAACATTATACCAACTTCTTTAAATAGAAATTAAAATATTTTAATCATAGTTCACGAAGTTATTTTGAGAAATATTAGGGAGAGGCTTAGTATGCATCTATGAAAACATTATTAAAAATAAAATGATTTTAAATCCCAAAGGGTGAAAAGAAAATTTCCTAAGTGGTAAGCAGTAAAAAAAGACATGTATAACTAAATTAAAAGTAAGTGTGAATTACGTTTTCAGTAAGGATACAGCACTTCCTTAATATGTACATAAAACATTTTCTTCTATATATAGGCACTGCGTAGAAATGACCTTGTTTTACTAAATAATTATATGAATACTAAAGCTGAGTTATACTTGCAGTTCGTATCCTCCGACGTATAAGGATAATATGCAGCGCCTATTTCTCGAGGTCATGGTTTCAAACCCGGCGAAGAGAGATGCCTTTTTTTCAGTTACTGCAACTATTCTTGGAGAACACTTTTGCGTTTTTACAAAGATTACTTCGTAGCTTGTAACCTTAGTTTTCTTCTGAAACATATGTGGCAATTTCAGCATAGAAAATGTTTAAAATACAAGAGTCTATCTTTTCTCTTGTACCAAAGCCATGTTGTTTATATGTGAAGTCAATGAAGGTTATTCGTCTAAACGCAAACGTCCTTGAAATAATATCGTTTGATAGATTACCTACCTTAGTTATAATTCTCGAAGTAATTAAAAGTAAATAAATGAATTTATGTTGATCACTCCTATAAAAATTCCTTGATAATTCCTTTTAGAAAGTAATTTTATATATAGAAATTAATAAATTGTTTGGTAAGAGTTGTTGCTTGAATTTTTTTATTTTCTAAATTACTGTAGAGTTTTCTATCGAAGTGTTTCAAATAATTACATATCCCAAGCCCAGAAGGATTTTTTATAATAATTGTTATATTTTTATTATATTTGTGCTACGCATTTTCCAGAAGATACAAACAAGAGTAAAAATTTTTTCCATACGTTACCATAAATAAAAGATACTGTAATCAGAACTGTTCATTTTCTAATAAGAGCAAATTAACCGGTAAAGAGCTTTACTAACAGTGCACTAAAAAAGTAGTTATTTTATTTTCAAAGAGAAACATGTCTGTACCATCTCAAATTAATTTCCTGTGCAAACGTTACGTAAAATAATTAAATATTTTAATAATACTGAGCTTAATAGGAGTACATAAGTTGCTTAGTTAATATGAATTGCACTTCGGAAGAAAATAAGTCCATGAAGAAAACAGAACACAGATCATCCTCTCCCGTCACATAGTTCGAAGATTACTTTACGTTACACATTCAACAGATTTAATTTTACCCATGTTCGTAGATAAGCTACTTCCAGAGTAGCATTAACCGATCTAAACATTATTTCCTCGACACTTCTTTGGATTGGCAGGTTACCACGGAAATTTTCAGACTATCCCAACCGTTATATGAAATATTATGAGAATTATTTCCGTGTGACGGATATATTAATAAAACCAGGACTCAATAAATTTTTAAAGCCCAGCTTCAGGTCTAAGGGATGTCTTAACATTTTCATTTTCTCAGAATAAACTGGAGGATTTGTTTACCGAATACTGTTGTGAATGTTTTTAATATTTTAAATGGCTTTTAAAACTTGAATTTAGAGTATAATCATCATCATCATCATCATCATTTTCTTTCTTCTTTCGCGGATTAAGACTTTACCTATTCCGATCTCACATCTGTTCAGGGCAGCGCTTTCTTGACTTCTTACCGATGAGTAGAATCAGTTTTATTTGTATATGTGCATACATACTTGAACACAAGAATAATTCGTGGACTATAACATAAGGCTATATAGGTGCAAAAGTGCTTCAAATATAGTCTTCTACATTGTCGAATACTATTTAACTAAGAATTAGAACTTTGAGAGTCTCCTTTGTATACGGTTCCATTTTGTGGAAAATAAACAGTGCTGAGGCAGAAATGTCTCAAATAAATTCACATTGACACATAATGTGCATTATAGCATCAACAAACTAGTATGTTTTCGTAGACTAATTTTCATTGTGGAATCTGTCACAGGCTTTGGTCTTAAAATTAAACCAAACTGATGACATCCACCCTAAAGAAACGACTTATGTGTATCTGGACTGTTCTGAGTAAAACTTTATCATTCAATATAAACCAATTATGTGTAAAAATGTGTGACATGATTCAATGAAATGTTATAGGAATGAATAATAATTTATGAAAGTGGTATGCTCCGTTTATTTTTAATCTTTCTCAAGTAGCTCTTTTGCAGTTAGATTTTGTTGTTCGCACTAAAATTTTGGGACAAATTTTAAGACATAAAATGTTTGTGTTTGGAGTATTGTAGGTTACATTGCTGTAATATATTTTTGTTTCAATTCTAAACTTCCGTGCAACATTTTAAATAAAAGAATTGTTACTGGAGCATGAGATTTGTTCAACAAATGTATTTCATTCTCTGAAAAGATTTAACTGAGGCAACTATAAACTCCGCTGGATAAATTCTGTCACCATTGTTTTACCAAATAGTAGATAATTTTACTGACTCAGTCAGCCATGATGCACTTATCTTCCTGTTACTCAAATTCCAAAGCTACCTTAAAATTACTGATTCTCTTATACACTTTGTTTGAAAATTAAATTAGATTTCTTAAATAATATGAAATCTTTTACCATTATGATATTTCTTGTTTGTGGAATATGTTCCAAAACATAACGAACATTGTTTCCATTAAGCATATATGTGACAGTACTGTGATTAGCTACTATTAATAGTTTAACAGGTTATCTAAACAATAAATAACGTGATCCAATGCGTGTATCAAGAAGTACATAGTGCAGGTATGGTGTATCATCAGCTTACACTTACTAGTAAATTATTGAAGTCAGGAGGCTATCATGAACAATATTATTTCGATTACACTTCGAGTGGTAAATAGTCTTCTAAATATACCTCACCTTTTGACTTTTAGAAAGTACGTTGTGTATTTAATAATTACTATAGCCTAAACATTTTCAGAATGTTATATCTAAACACTTCGTCTGTTTATATTTAGGTTCATAATAATGTCATTACATTACTCAGAGAAACAGTTGAGTGTAAACGAAGTTCACAAGCTGACAGTTGTATTAAGTACACAATTACAGGATTTTAACTACTCCGATACAATAAATTCATAGAACCTCACAGGCTAAACTAATTTGACACTTAACAGATTGGTATATCTGAGATGTGGTGAAAAGGCCACTCGTATCCCAGCATACTCTTAACTTTTGAAGTGACTGGTCACGGTTTTCTTGCTTCCTCTCTGCCAAAGAGCACAATAAATCCTGGATTCCTTCTACGAAATTGAATTACTTGTATTGAGGACTTCTTATGTCTTTATCGGGATTTTCATCTGATATATTTGAGTGCCACTGGCAGCCAAATTTCTTCTTTTCTGTATCAACACGGTGCTCAAAACCATCTTCTTCAAACTTTCAATGATTCACCATACCGGATTTCCACCCCAGCACCAAAGATAAAATATAATGTTCCAATATCTTTTTGATTTGTTGAGAATAATCATCGTTGCAATAAAGGTAAAATGGGGTTTAACAATAAGAATTTTATCTTTAGGGTTTGCTGATTTAGCTATTTTTCATTTATTAACTCATGCTTTATTTAAGGCTTTGTTTTCTCAGGTCTATCCGCTTCTTTCCTCACTGAAATACCGACTTTGGTGTTCTATGGTCCTACATTCCAAAGAGATGTTTCTTCTGTTTTTGCTTATACTAATTTATTTGATACTCACGAGACCTTTTTATTTTGATCGGGAAGTTTTACTTTGGCTCCTAGCAACATTGTCATCCCGTTCATATTTCCTCCATGTGAAAGTTCCGAAGAACGGCGAAAATGTGTTCGTAAAATTAGGTTAAATTTTATTGTGCTGCATATGCTTTTCAATGCTGTTTTATTGTGTGCTTTGCAAATTCGACAAAGCCAAAATTTGTGTTCAGGAGCAGAAAGTTTGCAGATAACATATATACATATATCCTTAAGAATATTCAACATCATTTCAGTATCGTTCGATATGACTTGATGTTGGAGGACGTAAAATTACACATAAAACAATCATTTAAGTTAAGGTTAAGTCATCAGGTGCAGTGAATGAAAATATTTCAGAAACTAAGTACTTTAAAGTATAAGTTAGAAATAGGCGAACATGTTTATATTATAAATGCTGATTCTGATGACATAAATAAATTTAAAGTTGTTTACTAAAGCATCGTTTTAAAGTATGAATTGCAATCTTTGTAGTGAAAACATAAAGGTTCTTGAGAATAAAGTTAAAACACGTGAATTGATTTTAAATATAAAGAAGCAGAAGTTGGTGATAAACTGGATGAATTTCATCATAAGTATCCCATTCCCAGTAGAGTAATTTCGGCATGTACGTAGATCTGGCGAATCCTGAATTACTGAAAAAATTGTATGACAGGGAAAACTCAAAATGTGAATAAATGTTCAACGTCGCCCAAAGATGCTCTAGGATATTTACCGTCAACAAAGTTGTCTCTTTGCCTGGTAACTATTAGCGAGGCACCTTCTCCCAACTCTAAGAATATGGTGTGTGTCTGTACCTATAAATTATTGCACTCAGTGAAAGCTTTAGGCTGACTAGACGTTCATGGTGTGTGTAAAATATCAACAATACTACTTCAGCTATATATAAAAGTGGCATTAATAGCTACGTATTCTTCATTGAAACTCCTGCTTGCTATTTCGGTCTAGATTAACCAACTTTCTATCCGATACTGCTTAATTCTCGCAGATTAGTAATGAAACAAAAAGTACGGTGATAGCCACATGCTCATAATTATCTTATTTATCCTGCATACTGTGAAATATCTATGTTATATTTCACTCAGTCTAACATTTGTTCGACAATATACATGAACTGAACCATAGCAACTTTTATTCCCGTTTGCTAATATTAAAAGTTTCTCACCTCAAACTTTAATACTTGCATACTACTTTTATCGACTTCAAGTCAAAGCAAAAGTTTGTATCGAGTTGTCAATGTATCCAGGATTCATAACAGAATATTTGAAAAGCTTCATTCTAACAAGCAGATAATTATATCTTTTGTTTCGCAAAAAATAGTCATATATTTTTTATAAATTATTAATTCGACTACTTTAATTTAGACTTTTCCATTTGCGGAAATAGCACAATTTAACTAAAGCAAAAATACCAATACTTCCTTGGTAAATGAATGCTAATTTACTTCTTCCTTAACCCAATTGATAATTCAACATATTTTGTTAAAATAAACATCAGAATCATTATGTTTCATTATTTAATTTTTATTTGGTATTTCTGGTAATTTAAGACAACATTTAGCCTCCAGAATATTTTCGCTATTTTGATTGGTAAATATCAATTACATATGTTAATTTACGGTGCATCGTAAATTTCTAACTAATCTAAGGTATATAGAAAACTACAATAATCACACGCTATGAAAGAAATTAAACTAAAATTAAAATATTTAAACTCCCCTGGCAATCTTCCTGGTTCTGGAAGTGTATATTGGCTTTCGGAGGAGGAAGTACCTCGGTCAGAACAGCCAAATAATTCTTAGGCAATTAAAATCGGTTAAATTTTATATCTTTGTACCTTCATTTTCGTACCATAACTATTTAAAAACATAAGAACTGCATAAGAAACATGTTCTACATAAGAAACCCTTGACATGTAAAACGAAACGAGATTTCGTATTTCTAGGTTACCAAATGAGGAAGAAAAGGTTATTCAAATGTTTGTACATTACATGCTTTTCTGCTGTGTTTATTAAATGGCAATTGAAGAAATAAATATAACATCTAATCATTATTAATTTTCATATTCTTCATTTTGTTTGTACAGTTATTATTGCATGATTGTATAGGTACATCCTTTGGAATAAAATACAATCGGCTTTTCTTTTCATACTTCGCAGAGCAGGAACTATATTCTGCAACATAACTAATTTTTCTGCTCTTGGCGTTCTCAGCTTAAAGTCAAGGCCTACTTGGTTGGTATTTTCAAGTACAATAGCTTTATAAATCTTTTGTTAAATTATGAAACTTGAGAGAGTGCAGTATCCCCGTTCCATCTTGTCTTTCCATCTTCCGGTTGGTCTTTTCGATGGTGCAAAGCTATCAAATCGCTTGAATGGTTTTTAACATTATACCACATAGACAAAAAAAAAATTCTTTTCGTAATATTAGTATGTTTAAATTAGTGTGTACATGTGTATTGTATGTGTGTGTGAGTCTCCCTACAGCTTCTACAGTTATAGAAATTTCGAACAAAATCAACACAGCCTTTGTTATATATTTTTGTGCTCTTTTTATTTTATTTGTGTCGGCTAATCATTACAGTCTGTGGTATTTGAGTTCTTCAACATCATTAGCACTTAGTGTTTTATTAATTTTCTTGTCTTCATAAGCAGTGTCTTGAGAGGTTTAATTAACTGTTTAAGTCTTTTTTGTAATAATTTTTAAACATCTACAAATAAATGCAACATTCTTGGACAATGCAACCTATGGCTAAAGTAATCCTACTTCAAATTCCGGGAAACACCTTTACATGGTTCAACATAAATTTCTTTGCGTGCACCGTTTGTATTATATTTCACGGATGGTTATTCTTCGACATTCTCTTTGTTAGAAGTGTATTAAGTTCATCATCCATAAAGGGAATATAAAATAGTATAAGTGTTGATAGAGAACTCCCATTCATACTTATAAGTCTCCAAATTACCTCTTTCTGAACTGTCTCCCTATATGGTATCGCCTCTGTAGTATGTTTACTTCTATCCCAAAAGTTGTTACTTTTTAATATGTTCAAAACTATACAACTTTAAAATTCTACATCCGTATACACACCGAATTATATAAACATAAACACATTTTAAATTACTAATTTTTAGTAAGTCCTGAAACTAACGAGCGAATAAACGAACATGAATAAACGAAATAAACGTTCCAGAATAAACGAACATGAACGGAGCATTCGCTTAGTGCAACCTGAGACGTCTGGGCTGGTAGAGCATTGTTTTGATAACGACCATAGAGGCAACTTTCGGGAGACGAACATCTTGGCAATATGCAACAGTTACTGGGAGCGGAGAGCTAAGGAGGCTTTGGTCATTTCCTTCAAGAGGAGCACGCTTAATCTTGATGCTGGATTTCAGTTCAGTCCTCTTGCAAACCGGCCTTAAAATGGAAATCCATCGGCTTAGGAAGCACAGATTTACACAGCTTGATCATCAACTTAGGTACTTACATTTCTTTGCCCTAATTAATTTTCTACACTCGCGCCATCTCCTGATCTGGCATTTAATTTACTGAAACAGTCTCTTGTTCAGTAATGCAAATATTGGTAGTGTTTTGTCTTTGTTGATATTTGTGTTATATCCAGTGATACATTTTGTGGTTATAGCATTTCTATCAGTATCCTGATGATGGGAGAGATGCACACTCCCGAAACGTCGATTTTAAATCGTCTTTTCACATGGCTTGTTGCCCGAGAAGACCTGTAATTTATCTCAAGTTATTTTACTTGTAAGTTCTTGCATACATAGGAAGCATCCATTGATAGTCACCTAATATGTATAAATTTACGCAAACTATGTTCAAAAATATTTTAATAATACTAAGGAAATCCTTATTTATAGCACTATCAGAAAAAGAGATATTCAAAAGTTCCATATAAATAGGTTGATTCCTCTCGATGAAATTATTCGCTTTTAAATACTTCCTTATGAGTAACGTTGTCCTGAAAAACGCTTTCTACCTTTCCTAAGCAATGATAACTTATATCAATATATCAGGTAAACAAAAGTTAGAACTTTATTTAAATGGCTATCAATTAATACAGGGAATTATAATTAAGAGCTCTACATTCTACGGAAAATTTTATAGATATAAAGAAGATCAGTTAATTCTAGTGATCGATTAACATATTTACAAACAGAAATTGTCACAAATTATTAAGCAAAACAGTTTTGAACGCCTTGTATTCAGATAAAATCATTAACAACAATAGAAAATTAATACGAGGTTACTCATACAGAAATGAGTATGTCTACAAACTACAAACTTTTGTAGACTCTTTTTCATTTAGGGATGTATAAATAATATTAGAGGTCTTATTCATTTATGTAGCTAGCTATAGTCTCTACTCCTCTTAACACCACGATAGTGATAAAACTAGAAACGTATAATAATAAGAAAGTATAGTCCCTACGTTAATAGTTTCTGGATATATGTGCTCCATACACAGCATGTATGGAAATGTTTCTAAATTCTCAAGCAAATAAAGTAAGTTTACTCCAACAGTGCAATTTTGAAAAGGAAACTATATTTCAAGTAACTAGCATAATGAATTTAGTTTATTTCTAACTTCACATTTTGTTCAAACATTTTGTTCATAAACTTCGAAGCTTTCAGGTGGAATAAATAGCAATTCTCTTGCTAATACATAGTTCCCTGGACACTACATGAGTTTTACAAAGATTTTGTGAAATGGTTTCATGATATTGACACATTTAAACCTTGAAAGCTGCTTCCATTGTAGCAGTCTAGATTGTACCACTCAGAAAATTGTCCAAACAATGTATTTTATATTAAGTAAGGCAATTAATTGATATTTAGGTCCTAATTTTTTATCATATTTAAGTGAAGTAATAGGACAAGATTTATAAACTCCGTAATTCAATGACTGATTAAGAATTAGTGTTATTCTCTTGATGTTTTTTTAAATTTAAAACACTATAGTGTAATATTTTGTATATGCTTTATATATTGACACTCTCAGTGCCTGCACTGTGCCTTACACGATGAAAATCAAGTACGTTAAATTACACAGTTTACTCCGGAAACAATCACTGTTGCTTTGTACGTGTTTAGCGTTTTACGGCAATCCTCCATTCAATTTTTGGACTTTTTGGACCATGATCAAAGAGTCCATGAACGTGTACTGGGGATCTTCCACTTGATCCTGCAACAACTATATACAGAGATATAGAGAGTGAAGAATGGATGTATAGTGTTTAACGCCAGCTCTAAGTACATGCGGCATCGCAGGCGGTGACACTGATGGTACCTCAAATTTAGATGAAGCATTGGTGGAATGCGATGGTGGGAGAAACCGGAGATCCCGAAGAAAATCCGCCTCAGCGTCGCTTTGTCCACCACAAATTTCACATGCGGTTGCCTGGGATCGAACTCGGGCCACCTTGGTGAGAGTCGAGTGGTCTAACCGCTCAGCCACAGCGCCGCCACAGAGAATGAAGAAACTTCAGAAAAGTTAAGGACTAACAGAATTGAGAAGGCGGAAAGTCCTATGTCAGAATAAAGGGATAGACAAATATTGTGTGGTATCAAAACCTGGAGATCTGAAGGCGAAGAAGTGGATGGATAAACAGTAGCAGTAGATACCACTATCTACCTGACAACAAATGGAATAAGAGGGTCTCTAGGTTACTGGTCGCCGCTAGAAGAAAATTAAATTTGTATTTTCTTCATGTTACTTACGAAAGAACAGACTGTGTTCATTGTGTAAATTGGATATAGTGGAAATAACTGAATATATACTTAATGAGTTCTAGTAGTTTTACAATAAAGATTATTTACATTATGTGTGGCTATTTTATATTGTTTCTGTCTTTGTATTATGTATACTAAGTGCAGCATGTTCTTAGAAACTGAAAAAAGGCAAGTTAATTTGTACGAGGGAGGTCTGAGAGGTTTCCGACCTCAACATGAAGATGACAGCACTCGTAAATAAAAGCTAGTGATTTTCGCTGTCTATCTGTTGATAGTTACTTACCAAAGTTTCAACCATTTTGGACGCTCAGTTGCTATGTAACAGTCATTTATGAAAATGGACAAAATCGAGTATTCAGCTGTCATTAAATATTTGCTTTTAAAAGACAATACGCCTACGCAAATCAAAGATGAGTTGGATTCTGTGTATGGGGACTATGCACCATCATTACCACAGTGAAATTTTAGGCAGCTGAACTTAAACGTGGCTGTAAGAGCTTGGGAGACGATGAACGTTCGGGACGTCCAAAAACTGCAATACCGAAGAAAACATTGCCAAAGTTCACCAAATTGTGCTATATGACCGCCAAATTAAACTAAGGTAGACAGTAGAGTTTATGAACATGTCAAAAGAACGTGTTTGTCACATATTAAATCAACATTTAGACTTGAGAAAGCTGTCCGCACGTTTGGTGCCGCGTTTGCTCACGTTAGACCAAAAACGTGTTCCAATGAACATTTCCAACGATCTGTTGGCGCAGTTTAGGAGCACTAAATCCGAGTTTTGGTGCCGATTAATTACTGTAGATGGAACTCGGATGCACCATTATACGCCCGAAACACGCAGTAAAAACAGTGAACTGCAAAGGGGAACCGGCTCCAAAAAGCGAAAGCTGTTTTTTTTCGGCTGGGAAAGTGATGGCGACTGCTTTTTTTGGGATAGTCATGGAGTTATTTTAATCGATTATCTTCAAAAAGTAAAACCTATTACAGGAGCATACTACGCATCATTACTTGACAAGCTGAAGGCAGAACTTGCTGAAAAACGGCCATATTTGCAGAAAAAGAAAAACCTGTTTCACCAAGACAACGCACCGTCTCACACCTCAGCGATTGCAATGGCGAAAATCCACGAATTACGGTTTGAACTGCTTGACCATCCGCCTTACTCACCAGATCTAACCCCAGGCAACTTCTTTTTATTCCCTCATCTGAAAATTGCGCACGGATGACAGAGATTTTTTTCAAATGATGGAGCAATCGCCTTCGTGTGGAATTATTTTGCAAAGAAAAACGCCGAGAACTATTTGGACGGTTTACTGAGATGAGAGCATCGTTGGGAGAAGTGTGTAGAGTTACAAGGAGACTGTTTTGAAAAATTAAAAAAAAAATCTGAGAAAATGTCTTGTATCTTTATTAGGTCGGAAACCTTTCAGACCACCTATGTATATATTCTCAAATTTCTTTCCATCAACTGTATATTTTTTTAAAGAAAGACAAGTCAAAGTAATCCCAGTAACTATAAAATTTTCGAATCAAGTTAACGTATGACATGTCAAATTTCTTCTGTATGAATGGAGGGATTAATTTTGGGAATTCAAATATTATTTTAGCTACAGAACCAACAAATTATAAAAAGCCAATTCTTTAAGGGTAAGTATAAAAATGTAAAAACTATAACGTCGCCCATAAAGACTATTTTAGATACAGAACCAACAAATTATAAAAATCCATTCTTTAAAGATGAGTATAAAAATGTAAAAACTAAAACGTTCCCCCATTTTTAGTTTATTTTCCCATAATATTTAGTAATGAATGTTAACATTCCACATTAAAATTGTGTTTAAAAACAAACTGATGAAGTTATGTGCATCAAAAACACAAACTAAAGATAAATAGTAATTTAAAATATGTTGTAATGACGGAATAAAACTGAGTAACTTAGTTCAAAAATGTGTTTTAATTTTAGTACTATATTAAGGAGATGTTAAAGAGCATTGCTTTCCGTTGAAACATCGACTTGTTCCATTCTGACAGCGGAAACACTCAACCTGCATTTGTATCTCAGCACATCTTAAAGAAATAAATGAACAAGAGAAAATCTGGGTGATGATTCATGAAAGCTTTGAATGAATAACGCGTGCGTGAATGATCATCTTGCGAGAAGGGAACTATTGGAGAACCGCTACTCCCTGCTTAGGTTCCGCAGTTCGATCCCCGGCACTCTCGCAGCCGGTTCTAAGCATAGAAGAGTTATGCCGTGCTTCAGAAGTATATGAATGGAGGTATGGATGGTGATTTTAAAATGTTTTATTGTTCGTTTACATCGCTGAATAGAAATGTATTTTATTACTAAACATCTAATGTTAATGTTTTAATACACGAAAGCTTTACTTATTGGCACATTGGTACAACCCTAGCAAACCATTGTTCAAATATTGGAATTATACTACTAGCATGTGATTATACTCTAAAATGATTGGTTTTAGTAAAGGTTGAACCACGGTGTGTTACTTATCACAGATTATAATAACCTAATAATTATATCTTAAAGAACACATCATAATAAACCTAAATTTAAGTTAGCATTTAAATCTAATACGCAATACTGAACAACTTTTTAATTTAGAGATAAGTAAGAAATTACATATTTACTCCCGAAAGTGAGCCACTGTGTCCAAGAAGGGGAATAAAGCATATAATAAATAGATCTCTAAAAAGAGGAAATGGTTATGAATTTAGTTTAGTTTATAAAATATATCACCACCGAACAATTAATAAATTGTTTAATAAATAGAAAAAGGCTATGTTGATGGAGAAGCTTATGGAATTTCAAAAAGAAAAGTGCACCATGAACAACTTCACGTTGAAGCAAAGGGTTGAAAAACGAAATGGCGTATCTGTGAAGTACAAACGCTGTTGTTTGACTATGTAGCAAAGTTCTTAGAAGAAACTAACGGACGCTGTTTCAGGAAATAGTAATTTCCATCAACTATACACAATAGCAAAACTAAACACTACACAAATCCAAAATCTGCTTAGGGCAGTTTGAGTATTTTTAAGAAAAATAAAATGGATGTCAGAAAATTTCCTGGTGTTGTTTAATTTTAAATTGCCATCCAACAGCGAAATCAGACATTGTAGATTTTGACCACTAAAAACAAATGAAAGAAAAATAAGCTAATAGTCAGCTTTCACAGACGGCCTTATGTTAATGAAAATTCACGACAAAAAGGAATATCTTAATTCAATAAAATAGTAAAAGAATATAAATATGTTAATAATTCTAAACGAACATCAAATAATAGCCTTCATAACCCATACTGCCCTAAGATCAACAAGAATTTTCGGAAAATAGAGGAAGAGGTAACTTATAGTTACCTCGATTATCCAATATCCTATAAAGGAGAATTATATGTTAAACAAAAATACAGGATTTAACCAGATATGTGACAAATACAAAACAATGTCAGAGCTTTATATTTCTGCGGCAGCCAAAGCTGGCATTTAAAGAACAGAATTTTAAACAGAATAATCGAGATGAAATGTAAAGGTAAGAGGAGCATTGGGCGTGTAAGTATAAATTAATCGATAAAGAATGTTATAAACAAAAGGCTACAACACGAATCTCAGTAACAATTTGTCCATGAAAATCTTTTTAAGTCTTATACCAATGTGTTAGCCAAATTTAGGAATACAAGACGAATTTATCTTGAGTTTCATTAGACAAAATAGCTCTATTCTGAAGAAGAAAAATAAGAATATTTTCTTGGAATTTGATACCCTTTACACCTAAAAGTGTACAAACTCTACTTTAGGTAAATTATCAAAGCACAGTTTTGAAACATTTGCATTGAAAAGAGGTAAAACGATAATAGGTCCAGTTATTATACTAAATTTATTAAGTCACTGATGAAGGAAAAATTTGGTTACAGAAAGCTCCATTTAGCATACCAACTTAACTCTCGAAGTTTTCTAATAACTACACTCAAAAGTAGAAGATTTTGGCGCCTGTAAGTACCTTTTTAAGAGCACGGCGAACCATTTCACCTTCTTTTATTTTTTATTTTTAGGCGCTCGTTTTTTATTTTGTTCTTTTTTTTCATATTTGTCTTAAACTTTATTTTATATATTTGTTTATTCATCAATGGGAACGATGTAATGTTTTTTTCAGTATATATTTATTATTTAGGTAATGCTCAGGGATTTTGTCGTTTATTTAGCGTAGTGAGGATTTCCATTTATTGGTCAAAAAGGAGGGCGACTAGGGGTAACATAAGATTCTGTAGGGTCTTGGGTGTCTTAAAAGAATAAATAATTAAATTTTCACTTCAATTACCAGTGTAAGGAGTTCAAATCGGGTGATGTAAGGCTCCATGGAACCGCTAAGGCCAGAAGTGATTAGCTTACAGCGTTCCTTTCTCAGGAAATCACACCATTCTCTCTGTAATGCCACTTTTCCAGGATTTGTGTGAACTATCCAGTGTAGCGTTTCCATTACCAACCAGATCGCACATATTTGGAGTGACATGTTTTTAAAATTGAATCCCAGCCGCTGGAGTCTCCAAAGATATGGTGGAACCTCCAGCGGACACCATTTTGCAGTAATTTCTCTGTGCACCATCCAAATATTATGCACCTGTCTGCAAGAGGCAATCCTATGCTTTTGTGAACAAAATTGGTATATGTTAGATGTTGCGCGCCCATGTCGCATACCATGTTGGTATGGTCTCGTTAAATGTTTCTATGCTGTCTCTTGCCACTGGGTAGGAACAACTTTATTGAAGAGATTCTTCCATAAAATTTTCCATTCTCTATTCTCTTTCTCTTCAATCCTGGGTGTACACTGATATGTAGTGAACAGCTGATATTGTTTTCTCTTTAATTCGAAAACTGCGAAGTATGCCTTCAGCTTGTTGGAAATATTTAGTCAGAATAACACAATTTCAATATAATGAGCAATAAAATATATACCACCTTTACTGAGGTTTTTCCTTTGTAGTAACTAAATTTAAAACTTTTCTCTTTAGCGGTAAACATCTTATAAGTACGATAGCGTAAATTGCTACGATTTCACGTAATGTCTAAATCGAAATCTTTTAATTAAATACCTTAATACACCTCAAAAATGTAAGCAGATATATCAATGTATGATATACTAGAATATGTTAAGACTAAAATTCTAAAATAAATTCCTCCTTTGCGTGAATGTTTTAAAATGTTGCCTTAGAAAAGGATTTTAGTGACGTACAGAAATACAGGATATAAGTAAGAGTTTTCATTTCAGTTTATTAACTTAACTTCTACATTTAATAGTGTCTAAACCCTGATTTGAAATGGTATCTAGAGTATACTTAAACTGCATTTATATCTGATCAGTAATTATTCTTCATTTGTCTACAAGATGTATTCTGAACTTTTGTTTTTACGATTTCTTTCTCGGTTAGAAAATTAACTGTAGAGTATTAAATTTCTCTACTGTTCGAGGAAGGATTCTTTCTGTTATTTTTTGATGACCACAAAGTTAGTTATGAATTATTTAAAATGCATAATGCTTTAAACTTATGCCCACAAACATGAGTTGCATTCGTTTAAGGTAATAAATTTACTCAGAATAGTATTTTAATAATCCACTACATGCGTTATGAATAAATAACCATGGTTTTTACCTCAGCAGTCAAAATAAGCTTCAGTGTCACATAGAGAAAGCTTATAATTATTAGGTATAATTAACTTTGAAATATTAGATAATCCAATGGATGATATAATTTAAGCAGCAATGTTTCTTTAATAAGTTCTTTATTTTGCTGTGGTACACCTTACTTAATACCTTTTAAAGTATTTTTCTCAAAGGAAAGTCGCTTATTTCAGATGGTATTGCTTTGTTTACAAAATGCATACATCATAAGGTCATATGTTATAAGTAAACCTAAAATCCACAATAGCATTATAATATTATATCTTAAACAATGCAAAAGATTATGAGAAGACCTAAAATTTTAAAGTGGCCTCAAACCTTATTAAAAGGAAACTTTGGCGTAGTAATTTATCCATTTAGGGTTTAGCTGATTTGACGTTTCTTTGGAAATAAGCCGTATTTGTTTCGTTTATTTTATTACATATGGCGAGCTTAAAAGATGAAATGTTGAAGTTAAACCTTTTTATTATTTTTTCTGAAATCCATCAGTACTAATGATTACACAGAATTAAGTTTTCGAAATGCTCAGGAAACAGTTTTTCCTGTATAAAATGTTATAATTAGGGGTATATGCCAGTATTACCTGAAATGTATAGGTATTATGGTTTTATGTTACTCTGCACACCTGCACAGTAAATTCTTTGTTGATATATTCAGATTTAAACGTTTTTATAAGCAATGTAGCTGAATCCCTCACAGAAACTTCGCCATGAGGCGGCTAAAACCTTCAGTATGCAACGAATGTGAAATACATCCGGGTATTTGTCTCCAATAACTTAAATTAAATTTTGCATATTCAACCTGCGTGAGTTCCTCGTATTTTTCTTGTACTGATCAGAATATTTTTTATTCAAAAAACTGTTTGCTTTATGTGTCCCGAACTTCATTTAACATTCTGTTCTGAATTTCTATACATGTTAATGAATTTACAGAAGAATTACGGAAATGTTTGATTTTCAAGGCAAATATATTGTCGATTTACCATACATGAGTAGTATAATTAGGTAAAATAATTAGGTAATTTGAATCATTTTGTGGAAATAACTTTCATCCTCGGTTTTGTCTTCAAAAATATTTGCGTAGATTGTTCAACTTCATAACGTGTCAGTTTCGTAATAACCTAAAAGCTTGTTATCCGAATGAAATAGAAGAAATATTTTGGGGGGTCGATTTCCCATGTCACACTTATAGCGGGATTTTAAGTCAAAATGTGCAATGATGGTAGACGACGACGGTATTCCAAAAGTCCTACGTTGTGGCGATCCTGTTATAGCAGGATTTTAACTGGGATGTTGGGGGAAGCTAATGAACTTTTAACCTTTGGTGACGATCTAGACGATATCTAGAAGTTTCCCCTGAATTCTTGGTGTGGGTGGGTGCATCAGTAATTCTGGAGCAGTGAGTTCTTTCTCCCAGGGTCATGATAACGGAGTAGAGAAAGTTGATATTACTATTGCTGAAGAATGGACAAATAATTATTTTCTTGGTCAAATATGTAGATTTAATTTTTCCGAAACATTTTATAACATCGATACAAATTTAAATAATATAAATGTTGTTCTTTAACAAACGATGACTGGTGCATTGATAACTATTACTTTTTTACACACACGTTATTTGTGCATCTTAAATCCACACTCAGAAATAATTCTGCACAACTTCGGAGATACACAAATTTACGTCTTTCTCCTACGACGTTCTTAAGCAGAAGAACAAAATCTTTAAAACATTTAACAACTTCTTCTCATATCAGGTAGTCATGGTTATACCATTATCTACCTTACATTATATTTATTTTTACAAAACATGGAATATCTATTTAAGTGTGTACTTAACACTAATCAGATAAAATGTTGCTTTTATTTTAGGAATCTTATTACGGTGAATAAACCATAAGTACTTCAAGGTAAATAGATTGAAGTTAGGCAGCGCTATCTGAGTTGGTCGAAAATCTGGCATGAAGCTTAGCTTGAAAAGGACATCTCATTGGATTATTTTAATTCATCTGTAAATTGTATTATGTATGTAATTAATTGAAAATCAAATGGGTAAAATATATTTTTATGTTACGTAAATTGACACTCTTATTCTTAACACTAATTGCATTTTGTTTTAAGGCTAATTACGATTTTAGCAATACTTTCACATTATATAACTTACTCTCATAAATCACTCTCATAAGAGCACTGTAATAAGAGCACAGTCAATGGAAGAAAATATTACTGAAGAAATTCAGATTTATCAAGAACGATGGAAAGAATATGTTCTAAGAATGCCCACTTCAAGAAACCCACTGCAAGCCTTATTTTATGAACCTTCAGGAAGACGAAGTGTTTGAAGACAACGGAACGACCAGTTTTGTTAGCTTCGGAACAGGTCTGAAGGCCTAAATATTGTGAGGAAGAATAATAAGACTCTCATAATTATATAATCATCAAATCAAAAATAATCTGAAGCAATAAGTAATGAAAAAAGGAACTGGCAGGGCTACGGAACCATCATTTGCAAGTTTTACAAATATCATACAAGTCTACTGAAATGGGTATATAATTAAATTTTAAAACTAATTTGAACAAAAGCAGTCTAAGTAACTATTGGGTTTGCATTTTACGCACATACCCGCGTGACTACATGGGTAACTCGAGAAATATAATTTGCATGCAGAAATTTGCTTGCTGCGAAGCTGCGGTTTCTTTGGAAATGTATTTGTTCTTTTGTTTCTGCATATAAATCATAGCATTACGATGCAATTTGAGATTTATACTTGTGTCAGTTTAGTATACATGCTCCTATAGGTTGGGAGCATATTTAAGCTGAAGTTAATGTGCAGTTAATGAATATATTACAACTTTGTCACAGCGAAAGCTATATTAACTAATCTGCAGCTACTCAGTCAATATTAAATCCTTAGAGTACAAAACTTCAACACAGACTAAGGCTCATGCACATGCTGCTCTTCAGCTGTATAACCTAACCTATATCATATGAAAACGTTCTTGACTCCAGAGTGAAGACTCGTAAATATAACATACTCTTTTTAAAAGAAAAAAATATAGTTCATGTGTTAGTTCGGGGAAAAAAGAACAATTGTTCATTTGTTTGTTAGTGATAACTGCTCTCCCAATAACATTTAGGTTAGCAGTGAAGATCAAGAGGGCGTGGAACATTAGCAGTCACAAACTGTATTCAGATAGCTCTGCCCATTTGAGTTAGTATTAAATGTTTTATTTTAATGTTAAAATATGTTACATATTATATGCATATGTCAGTAACTGTACATGTGTGTGTTTTCTCTATATACTTCTACACCCTTGCACCGATTTTGACTCAACTTGCCACAGATAATCCTTCAAACAAGGCAAAAACTGCCTTTACTTAAAAATATAAATTCTACTCCATTCCACAGAATTATTGTTTAATTTCAAGTAATATCTGCAAAATATCACAACGCTATCTATGTGTACCTTCCTCAGCGTTAATAATAGTGCCAAAACAGAAATAATTGGAAGTAAGTTTTCTCGTTTCACAAAATGACAAGCCAACAGCGTTAATCTCCTCTCTGACAACAATCACGGAGTAATAACTATTTTATTTCGACCTTTTTGTGTTTTCTTAATAGTTTTGTGTACAAGACCTCTGTTCATCAAACTTGGTATATTCACTTTGCCGTCATTGTTTGTCTTTGAGTTGTTTATTTAATGTGAAGAAAAACATTCACATATGTACATATTGTTCTTCAATGTATATTTATCCCGCTAGAAAGTGCTCAAATATTTATTTTAATAAAAATAAATACAGTGTTATACAATTTAGCAATGAAACTTTTAACTGCATTTCACCTCACTTAAGAACTCTTTCAGTAAACTCTTTTAAGTCAGTAGTCAAGACATGTTTGATGGCCAACCCTCTGTATAAGGTGGATTAATTTTATGACTTAAATGTATATTATTATTTTTATTTTGACTTGTATTTGCTAAGCATACCAATGTTGTCGCAATAAATGATCTATGTTGGTTACCAGTAGTAAACAAGGCCATATACATCATTACCTAAGCTGTATCATTTCCTGCACTGAGAGTCTGAATTGGACAACTTGAAAGGCATTCAGCTACAATAATGAGAAATATTCATTAGAAACTGTGGTATACACAGTTGTTCAAAGTGCTTCTGTCTACTATTTCGTTCGTATTTGCGTTATATTTTTGTCTTTTTAGTGCTACCTGACAGTTTGCCTCCAGAAATAACGTAAAACTTCGGACAAATGCGTCCTAAGATTAAACATTGCAGGCGCAAACCGTAAACCATGGCAACGGGGTATTGCAGCTAAAAGTCTATATGCGATACAGGAGTTTAGTTTGTTTACAGGTATATAATATAATGTAAATAATATGATAATTTATATTCAGTTTGCCTTGAACCCATATGTTCAATTCCCAGCACCAGATACCCAAGGAGGAATCTGAGCTTATAGACCGAAAGGATGAGAAAAATGGGCAGAACCAACAAAACATGTACCGGTGAATTTGGCTGAAGAGCTCAACAGTTAAAGTAGTAGTAAAAGAAGTAATCTTCAACTTAAACATCACTAAACGAATAGTTGAAATTGAGTAGTTTTTGTGATATATTCCAACAAGTCTTTCTCTTATATTTTCTTGTTATGAATAGTAATAATATAAATAATCAAGTTAAATACTCATTTGCGTTTGCCTATAAGCTCTAAATACACGCAGAACATCTTACATTTAAGCTGGATTGCTTACAAAAATTTGGGCAGTTATATTTTTTGTGAGTTTACAATAAGATACTACTACCAAAACATATGTGAGTACTGAACGTGTCTGAACATGAGGAACTAAAATTTGAACATACCTCACAGTAAAACTTTTTCATGTTTTCAGATTTTGTTATCTCTCCTGCCTACGTATGTTGCACTTAGTGGTTTGTTGATATATTTGAACGCAAAAGTGATAAAATAAGTATCTCCAGAATATTTTAAAAGAATTCCCAAGAATAATTAGTTTCAATAGGTCCAATATTCATAAGCTCGGGACTTTGCTTGGATTTCCAATGTAGTTCTTGTTTAACTAAATTTACAAGACCTTTCAATGCAGGATTTTTGAAAATTAAATTGTCAGCTGGTATTAGTATTTATGCTTTCACAGGATTCAGAGTGATTAGCAAATCTCTAAATGATTTAATGTTTAAAAACAACTTAATTTATGAGGAATTCTAAACATATAACTGTATTGCACGGCTTGATTCATCTTCTGTTCAAGTCTTGGGGAAGGTATGGAAACATTTTCGGAGATATACTGCTTTCTTCAACTTAGGTACCTACCTATGTTATAGATTTACTATCTGCTGAGGAAGAATTACGGTAAATGTGCTACAGCAAGTGAAAAATCTGGAAAATATTAATGATTGTCCACTTGCGAAGTCTCTTTTACAAAGCTCATGTTTTTACGCTTTATAGTCTTCAAACTAAATTATCATTTCTAATATAATAGGAACTCTTAAATTTATTTTGGAAGAATCCGTAGCTTGGACTGCATAGCAAAAATATTCTTTTGATTCATTTGTTTATGTTTATTTTTTCATGTGGAAGAGCTAAGCGTACCAATACAGAACTGAATTCATAATAGACATAAATCGAATTTAAATAAATGAGTACCAAATGTAACTGAGTATTAACAAAAGAATAAACAGAATTTAACATATATAAAAGCTAGGTTAAAGACAAGTAACGCATATTTTTAAAAGATATATACAATTAAAGTGTGTATATTCGCTGTAAATTAACCTGTTTTATATTTAAAGTTTCACATAGAAAATAGTAAAATAAATTAACATCCATAAAATACACTTATAAAATAATATATTGTAAAAATATATTTCTGATGACGAATACCTATTCCACAGATATTCTTTCCTTTAACATATATGTATATCTGATTTATTCCTTCCTCTGGCTTACTATTACTATTAAGTAATAGTTTAGAAATAATTTAGATCTGCAATCTTTAAAGTGCAAATCCATCTCTCCGACATTCAACATCAAGACTATTTTGATTTTCGTGAAGCAGATGAAGGTCGGAATTAAAATAGTTTACGTCATAATGTTTAGAGATATAAACAAAAAAACAGTTGCATATCTAAGAGCTAAAGCCATGCTTCTCAATTAAAGAACCCCGAGATGATGGTGACATAAAATGGAAACAATACGTTGGTAGATAAAGTTGAGAATCGTCGTTATAAAGAGTGGTTGACGGTCAAGGTCCGATGGCATTCAGCAGATGGTTGAATAGGTTAGTGTAACGTGTAACTGCTGTAACTAATTCGTTGTCCAGTTATAGTGATTTGTTCACGTCCCTTTTGCTTTGTAAGTAGACTGGGTTGAATATAATGGAGATTTCTCAACTAGTAGTTCTAATTATTTTGGTGTCATTTTAATATGAATATTAAATTGGGACGTACAATCACAATCATACTTCAACAGAATAAATAAACAATTAAAGCAAGCATAAATCATCTTTGAGATTAGTAGTCTTTAACGTTTTCCAAGCAATAAACAAATATTTCTCTTTCATCACATAATTTAAGTTTGTCTTCATGAAGTTTGCATAATGGCCTGGAAATATACAACGTAAAAATGTTTTTCCCATTCTTATTTTACCTACCGCATTTTACATACAGAGAGATCGAGACTTCACAGGAAATGTAAGCTTATAAGACATCTGAATTAAAATTTTAAGAGCAGTTTTAAAAGTAAGGCAATCTACATGTTGGTCTGTCCGTCTCTATGTACATCACAACACAAAGGTGGGGACAAATATAAACATCAAAGTTCAAGCATAAATCGGGTCGCTGAAATGGGGTCCCATTCAACATACCAGCTTTTCTTTGTGCTCTATTGTATAACATTTCTTCTAATAATTTTTATTGAAATATACTTAATACTTCTATGAAAAATAAATTTATAACTTATTTCACTGAAATTTTATGGATAGTAAATCTTAACGGATGGACAAAATTCTGAACATTTATTCTTGAATAAAACAGAAAATCAACCACTTCGAAATCCTGCTGGTAGTTCGTTTGATTTTGAACAACTATTTGCTACGTTTTTCATTTCATATACGGAAAGTGGCTAATCATACTACTAATATCTTTTGAACTGCTAATTTAGTCTCCACATCTAGCGTGTTCCTAAGTACCTATTTCATTTTTATAAATAGATTTAAGTTATTAACAAGAAATATTTCCAAAATAACAAGCGCTTATGCGTAAATCATCTACAAAATAATGCAAATGTATTCGCTCCAAAGCATGATAGTATAGCACCCAAAGTTAGCCATGAATTATCATAATGTTAATCAGTATATGTATCTAATTGAAATAGCAGAGTGTATATATCCCATTAAAATACAACAACTCTTTTAATTCACATAAATATAATTGAACTTCTTTCTACTTTCTAAACCTCCGTTCTTAATAATTTTGTAAGACAATGGCTGAAATTCCAACTTAAATCTATTTTTCAGCAGGATATACTAACGTTCAAAATACACTTAAGACCGAGTGAATGAGATATGACCTGCACGATATAAAACATAAATATTTTATTACAAATTCTGCCTGATATTATTCAAGTACTGTTGTGTAGAGTGATTTATGCAGAAGTGCAGCAATATAATAAGCAGACACTCTAGTTCTCACACGTTCTCACATGAACTTGAAAATTTAAATTGGGCATTTTACGTCAGCACAACATTTCTTATCTGTACACATTATATTCACTGGGCTCGCTTAAGTTTAATAAATAAAACGTCATTAAATTACGATGGCTGTTCAGTAAATAATGATAATTTTTACGGTCATAATTTTTCGCACTAAAATTCAAACGTATTATTTTCTGTGAGCTTAATGTGAAACAAACACGCCGTAGCAGTTTCGTTGTTGGTACTCTTGGTTCCCGCCCGTGAGAACAAGGCAAACTCAGACATGTTCAGTATCGCCTACCGATGCAATGTAGGTAACATGCAGTTAAAATTGATGTTAGAGGAAGATCCGAAGTTTCTTTCAAACGTAATCACTGCTGATGAAACCTGGCTACATCATTTTGATCCTGAGAGCAAACAGCAAAGCTCAGTGTGGAAATCTCCTTCATCACCAATCCCCCCAAAAAGAAAAAGTGGTTGCTTCTGCTGGGAAAGCTATGGTCATCTCATTCTTTGATATTCATGGAATGGTTTATCGGCATGTTGTACCTGCACACACAACAGTAACTGGGCAATATTACAGGGTTGTCCTCAAAACATTGCAAGTCCATATCAGGCGCAAAAGACCACATTTCCATGAAGCAGGCTGGATGCTGCACCACGATATGCGCGGTCGCAATTTCCCAATGTTGTTGCTGTGAATATCTTGCAAAAATCAACGTGAAGTGCATCTCTCACCCTCCCTATAGTTCGGATTTAGCCCCATGTGACTTTTTATTATTCCATAACTTGAAGAAACGCCTTTGTGGGAGGCATTATCCATCATCAGAAGCTGTGGTGAAGGCTGCGGAGGCGATTTTGAAGGATATCTCAAAAATGGCTTCCAGCATGTCTTTGAAGACTGACGGAAACGCTGGGATAAGTGCATCGCATTCAGGGTAGACTATTTTGAGAAGGATCATCAAAATTATGAGGATGAGTAAAGGTACGTTGTCAAAAAAAAAAAAAAAAATTATCATTCTTTATTGGACACCTCTCGTATGCAAGGACAAGTGAAGCATCAGGTTCGGACATAATATTATAACTACCTTTCATGAAAGCTAAATCTTTGGCAGTAAATTTTGTAAGCTGCAAACCATCAGTGTTTATATTTCGTTATACTTGTTGCTGAATTTATCACGTGTATTAATTACCGGAATAATTGCTTAACGGTGAATGAACTATTTATTCACATATTACACAGTAAAAAACATATTATTTGTACCTAGGAGTTGCTTGTTATTGCAGGATCCTGTATACTTATCTAAAAATGAATGGTGGTGTATATAGGGACAATATGCAGTTTTCTGCTTACTATTTCCCTCTTATCTTTCAACTCGGAAAATTATTTCAAAGAAAATTTAAATACCAAATATTTACCTCAGAGTGACCACAGTTTTAATTTCAAACTTTTTAAATTGTCCCAAATGATCCACAGTTTTGTATCCGATCCCGCAAATTGGCATAATTCCATTTTTATTTTCGTCAATTCTTTTCCTTTTATTAAAACGCATAAAGAAAAAAAAACTTTAGCGAAGATATGGTGCATTATTCTGCGACGGCCCTGATATGATCCTTATATTTGATAGCATCGTTAACAAACAAAATATTGTTCTAAGGTTACTCTTTCTGTCACTTTGGAATTTCATACGCTTTATCTTAAAGTTTTCTGATTTCATACTTTCCGCCATTCCATAGTTTGTAGAGGTTATATAAAATACTTATTTACGATTGGTATTTTAATTACACGTACTGGAATAAGTGACTGGAAACATTGCTGAATGAGGGCCAAGACTGAATTTCACAAAAATCGTAAAGTGGTGTTAAAATGTTAGGAAATGTTCAACGTTCAACTTTTTATTTATTGTACAGTTAGAAATTTATATTTGTTTTATTACTCTCATTAGGAAGCCTCTTCTTGGAAATTAATTGTTCTTTCACACTAGCCGTGTGTAGGCTAAAGTATGCAAAGATAGAGTCAGACTGAAATATTCAATGCCATAGACGGGATTTGAACCACGGATCTTCTGGTTGCCGTCCAGCCGCTCTAACCCTTGAGCTACTATGGCCAACGTGCCGACATGACAACGTACCGACTAGCTCAAGGGTTAGAGCGGCTGGACGGCAACCAGAAGATCCGTAGTTCAAATCCCGGCTATGGCACTGAATTTTTCAGTCTGACTCTATCTTTCCATACTTTAGCCTATACACGGCTAGTGTGAAAGAACAATTAATTTCCATTAATTGACACTAATAGTGGTTAACTATAGAGCCCGGGTATTAAAGTACTTACATGTTGTAAGTCGCCATCAAGGTAGTTGTCTCAAGTGTTTATGAGAACTCCTAAATGGTTTACCGGGAAAAACACGAGTCAATTGGAGAATTTAATGTCATGTCGGCAGGTTGGCCATAGTAGCTCAAGGTTTAGAACGGCTGGACGGCAACCAGAGAATCCGTGGTTCAAATCCCGGCTATGGCATTGAATTTCTCAGTCCGACTCCACCTTTCCATACGAAGATTTTTCTGTCATGCTATTGCTTTTGTTAGTTTTGAAAACGATAGGTTTTTGTTTTTAAAAGAGAAACTGCACTATTATAAATAAATGAAATAAATGAAAGTTAAAATGAGTTCAAATGTGTATGCAAATACTGAGGATGCCGCAAATAGTACAATTGAACGTTCAGCTTCATCAAAATCCAGTGTACGACGCAAAGATGGATATAAACCTTTTAAAATTGGTGTTTCCAAGAAACTCTCGTCGATATGTTTTAGTAAAGAACGCTGACGAAAAACCAGACGTACATTAAAAAAAGAAAGGCGATGTGCATTATTTGTAACAAGAAAGGGAGAAGGTCAGTGCTTCCAGTTTTTAAGACGAAACATAAAGCCTTCCAGAGGAGTATCACTAAATTACCCAACAAGTTACGTAAGCGAAATATGGTTACCTAACTACTTACACTTTGAATGTAACTACTACATATTTATTAGTGTTCTTAAGTCCCGCATTATGTAACGAAGTAGACAAACACTTCTTATTTAAGGCTAACCGGACTCTTTCGCTGTGAGTAGAGGCAAAACTTACACCACATCTAGCGGAAACTTTACAGTATAGCAATGTCATAAATTAAAACTTACCAAGCCACATTATAAAATCATTTATAATATACAATGGGTTTGCCACCAATGTATGGCGTATGGTCATTTTAAAACTTACTGTTTGTGGTAAAACAGTATATAATTTAATTGAACCGACTATGAAACGATTCTGAATGTTACTGTGTCTATGTTTATTTATATATAAATTCAAACAGTTACGTGTTGAGTAATTATGTATATTAGGGCAATGTATAACGCTACTAAAATTTCCTTTAACATATAAAAGACAATTGAAGTGGTCTGAAACAGAATTTGTTAAGCCACTTTTTCAAAATTGTGCAGGAGAGCTGCTCAGAGTTTTCGAAAGTAATTTTAAATACTAAAATAGTAATTCAAATGAAAGTATTTTATGTGATGGCTCCGTTTGGAGGTACGAAGTACTGTATTGAAGTGTTTCTCAGGGTTTTACACACGTAGCATGCCTGACAGAATATTTTACTGTTAGGAATTAACAATTTTTAACTTAAAGTGGATGAAAAATTGTTAGGTCACTTGACTTAACAGCTTCTGCTTCTTAATGTTAGAGTTTTCCATTATACAATATTATAATATGTAGCCATGGATAAACTATTGCTTTATTTGCACCAATATATCTCTACTATGAAATAATCCAGTATGCACGTCATAGATTGACATAAAACATTGTCATCAAAATATCACCCCATCTCTACTACATCATCTTCTACCTCTCTCACATATGTCATTGTGTCATAAAATGTGGTACCTTCTGGCAGAGTGACATGTTCCAGCAGTGAACGAACATCGTAATATTTTGCCTTCCTAATCTTCCGAAGCCTATCTGGTGTGTTTTTCACACTATCACATGCCTTGTGTTAGGCTTCCAACCTCACTACTCTCCTCAAAAGAGACTGGGACGATAAAGAGAGGAAGACATTGTGTGACAAACTTCTGGTACACATCCTCTTTGGAAATACACACCCCGGATTAAGGTGAATTCAGGAATACTTCTTACTAGGACATAGTCGAAGCCATCTTTGAAGTCAAAAACATTAACAAGTGGAGTGCCATCATGCTCGCCGTTATCGGTCAGTGAACGTTTGACATGAACAATATCAATGGGCTCCTTCTGTAGTGAATCTTTGATCAGTTTCACCGATGTGAGAGGGACTAAGACTTTATCCAATGATCGTTTCTTCTTCTCAATATTGCCAAAAATTTTGTCAATAGGCATGAAAGAGTGCCCTGGTATTAGGAGGTACAGATAAACTTTCTGAAAGTGCACTTGAGGAATGTATAAAAATGTCTACTGTCTAAATGTCTAATCTAAAATGCAACAACAGTTGATATAAAAGAGCTTGAGTGGCACACTAGAGCTGCACCACCAAACGGCTAATGCGGCAACTACTTGACTTAACAACATCTAACTCGAAAAGGCTGACTTAACAACTTACATTTCTGAAATTGATGCTTATTCAACATGCCAGGGTCATAATATGTTCGATCTAACATCTTGCTAATCCGCAAATCTTTTAGCACTATTCAGAACTGGTATTCAGAGTTCTTATCGTGTTTAACAGGATTTCTCAAAAACATTGACTTAATAACTTCTGAATCTAAGTATTTCAATTTAGCACATACATTGATGGCAACGTTAAAATACCTAAATTAATAAAAAGTGGTTTGCAATGTTCTTTTGAATGAACTACACAAATAATTTAAGAGACTTTTTAAAAATAAATATCTTAGTGCTTTTCCCAGAAAACTATAACATAATTAGCATGCGAATAAATGTGAGCATAGTAAACCTTCATGTGAACGTCGATGTTGACACTGCTACTTAAAATTTTCAACATGAAAATTCCTGTTGCAATCTTTTTTGATATATAATAGATATGTATTGACCAGCCAAGGTCTGAATCGTTATAAATACCTAAAATTATAGAGGAACCAGAACCACCGATGTTAAATATATATTGAATATCAATGGCGTTTCCAGTGTTTATACTCAGATTGTTTGCGTTACACCAATCATCAACCACTGAAGTTATAATAGGTCATTTAATCTTTAATGTGTTTACAGCTTTATCATAAAAATTAATAGCTAAATCATCTGCATAAAGATATGGAGTAAGACTTTTGTTACAAATTGAAACATGAAGATCATTAATATAGATGATAAGAATTACAGTTCCCAAAATTGAGCCTTGCGGAACACCACAATTTATAGGTTTGAACTGCGACAATCTTCCATTAAAATAAGTCGCATGGGAACTATTACTAAAATAAGAATTTAGATATTTAATGTTTTTGTCCTGAAAGCCATAAAAACTATGTTTCTCTAAAAGAATATTAGGAGAGACAAGATCGAAGGCTCTGGAAAGATAAAAAATCTACTTGATACAATGTTACCATTATTAATATTTTCATAATACTGTCTCAGAAAGCTTGCAACAGCCTTCACAGTACTCATTACATTTCTGAAACCAAATTGTTTATTATTTAACAAAAAGTTCTTTTCAAAATAAACAACAATCTATTTACATAATATTGATTCAAATACATTACCTATTATTGGAATCATACTAATCTGTCTGTAATTATCATAACAAGTTTTGTCTCCCTTTTTAAACGCTGGAATTAGTTTAGAGAACTTAAAATCATCTAAGAAATAGCCCGCATAAGACAACTGTTAAAAACATAAGATAAATTTAGTTAATTGATGGAAATTAATCATTTCTCCACACTAGCCGTATATACGCAGCAGCTGATTTTAATATGTTTGAATTAATTCTATAAACATCCATACATGCACTGTTATTTAGACTCATAATAGCCGAGTTAAACACTGAGTTCTAGAAATTCAAAACTATACTTGGGCTTGGGCAACTTATTTAAAAAGGGCATTGATTTATTACTACTAGATATACTATTTACAATATAATTGAATTTGTCAATAAAAAATAATTAAATTGTTTATAATTGGGGATATGTCGGACTTTGAATTAAAATTTACAAATTGAGATATAACTATTCATTAATATTTTGATATATTACGAGAGTTCTTAATAAATTTTTAATATTAGTTCATTTTAGTTACCTTATATTTGTTTTGCATGTTAATATACCTGCTGTTGTATTCATGGATACCAAAATCAACATAAAGATCATAAAGTATTGCACATTTTTCTTTTAAAATACGGAGTTCATCATTGTACTACTTTTCATTGTTACGTTTATTTTTAGGATTATGTCTGAAAGTTATAAAAGGATATGCTGTGTTGAAAATCTCATAAAATTTGATTAAGAATATTCAGAAATATTAAAATGATTAAGTATACTGTACAAATTCATCCAGTTAGTGTTAATTAGTAGGTACACAAAGTATATTAAGTTACCATAATTAGTGTCCCTTATTGTTATTAATTTGTTTGACAGACTATTACCGTCGTAATCAATACCAGCTAAAAGTAAAATTGGATCATGATCAGAAAATATGCAAGGAATAACTTCCGCATAACATTTGTCGAGATATATGGAAGAGAAAACATTATCCAAACAAGTAAAACATACAGGTCGAGTTATTTGTGTAATCAAGTAACGTAACCCAAAACATTTAAAAACACTAATTAAATGCATCATTACTTTATTTGTTGAAGTTAACGTTAAGATCACCACTAACAACAATATTTATGTTCGTTTTAGTCTGAAAACAGACTGGAGAAAGTCATAAAACGCGTTAAAATCATTAAAACAAGTTCTTAAATTACTAGGTGCTCTGTGAAAGTTAACACAAAAAAATATTAAAGCTTTTAATAAAGGTACATCAGGCTTAAAAATTGTCATTTATAACAAAGTCAGTTAGATGTATTCAATATTTGGCTAGATTCGTGCTCCTTTGTAACGAAAATTGCTGAGCCGCCATGTGTGTCCGACAACTAAGCCACACGAAATAGTTACTGTGCCAGCGCACCCAGCGCTGATTATTACAGCGTTGATCGCAATGAAAAAGTTTGGACTAATAAAATACTTAAAATTGGTTTTGACTTTCATGTGTCTTCTTAGTGTTTTTGTGTATGTTAGTCAATGAAATTTAACAAGGGTATATTTACGTTACTTAAACTGTAACGTGGAAGTTACAGCGGCAACATGAACGTCTAATAAACTACAGTATTTGTGATTGCTCTTCACTGCTTTTGAATAACATTTTCTGTGTATCTTATCACTATATATGTCCATTTTATTCTGAGAGTTTTAATTAACTTTTAAACGTTTTCTATAGAATTTTTAAATGGTCCCATAGTAACGCGTGGCTACAGCTCAACTGCTAAATGTTCTAGAAATAAATTAAAATATCTTATTAACATCACGTAATAATATAAAATAAAACTAAAACAATAAATCATAATCTTAATAATATTAAAACTACGGCAATGCTGGATATTTCAGTTAGTATACATTAAACATTACATCCAATTAGAAATTTCTCCGCATATTTATGATAATTCTCCTTCTTAAGATAAATTATGCTTTTTCAGGTATAAAGCTAAAGTAAAGCCCCACTTACAAAACTTCACACATAAATTATTTTTGGCTTCTCTGACTGGCATTATGGCATTCTCACTTTGAGAAGAATATGACAATTTTATTTCATAGTGCATAGTGTTTTAAAACACAATAAAACTGTATACTTCTGTACTTTCATCGAACACATAGTTTATTTCCAAAGTTTGCGTAATTATTGATTAGTTGTAGCTGAGCTGTAGGTATGTCTTGACGATATCAGGCATTTTCTATTGCATTTGTACTACAGATTAAAATATTTCTATTTGTTTTCTGATTCTGTGACTGAAGGAACCAGTTGTCATTTTATGTTTAGTTTCATTTGATGTATGGGATCTTTCAAAAGTCACATACTGGGCGAACAATGGAGTTTTATGAGACATTGGGAAGATATCCTTTCTCTTGTTCTACGCACACCATTCTTTCTACAAGTCGAATCACGGCATTTTCCAGATATCTTATAACTTTGTAATTTCTTGCGAGATTAACGTCTTTAAGTGTTATCGAATTGTTGGATATGTCAACAAATCTGTTGTTTAAGGTAATCCTACATCCAAAAGTGGGTTGGATTGAGATCTGGAGATCAGTGTGGCCACTTGTTGCTATAGAATTGTTATTTATATTAGGAAAAATATACACAGGAATATTAGCAGAAAGGCTAAGAACATGGGTAGAACAAGAAAGGGAGCTGTCTGAACTTCAAGCAGGTTTCAGGAAAGGAAAACGGGCAATAGATAATCTGGAAAGAGACAGTCAGACTGAAAAATCCATTGCCATAGCCGGGATTTGAACCACAGATCTTCTTGTTGCCGTACAGCCGCTCTAACCTCCAACGTGCCGACATGACATTAAATTCTCCAATTGACTCTTGTTTTTCCCGGTAAACCACTTAGGAGTTCTCATAAAAACATGAGACAACTACCTTAATGGCGACTTACTACATGTAAGTACTTTAAGGCCCGGGCTTTATAGATAACCACTATTAGGTCAATTAATGGAAATTAATTGTTCTCTCACACTGGCCGTGTGTAGGCTAAAGTATGGAAAGACAGAGTTAGTTGATAGTAGCTCAAGGGTTAGAGTGGCTGGACGGCAACCAGAAGATCTGTAGTTCAAATCCCGGCTATGGTATTGAATTTTTCAGTCTGACTCTCTCTTTCCATACTTTAGCCTACACACGGCCAGTGTGAGAGAACAATTAGTTGCCAATAGATAATGTGTTTATAATAAAGACTGTAATAGACAAATCCCGCTGGAAGAAGAGAGGAAGGGTATATATGTTCTTTGCGGATTTTGAGAAAGCTTTTAATACTATAAACAGAAAAGCTTTAGTTTGGAAATTGAGTATGAAAGGGGTAAGTGGACAATATATAAAAGAAGTAGAGAAAATCTATGAAGGGGTGAAGCTTTGCATAAAAAAAAATGTAATTACGGAGATGACAGAGCAAAAAATAAGCCTAAAGCAAGGATGCAAAATGAGACCAATTTTTTTTAACTTATTTATAGATAAGATAATAGACAATGTTAAAGAAGGAAATCAGCACTGTCCGGTAATAGCAAACAAAGAAATTCCTGGACTGCTATATGCGGATGACTTAATGCAATAAATGAAATCCATAAATTCTGTGAAGAATGGGGAATAAAAATAAACATAAATAAGTCGAAAGTCATGGTCTTCAAGTAGGGAGTTAAACTAATAAAGGATGAAAAGTGGGTACTAAATGGCAAAATCATAGAAGTGGGCAATGAATTTGAATACTTAGGAGTGAGGTTGAATAACAATGGAAAGTGGGGAGCACACAGGAGAAAACTTAAAGCAAAAGGAAGGGCGGCAATGAATGGAATAAGAATATGCAGATATAAGCTAGAAATGACAACCAAGTGGTTAGAAAGAATGTATGAAGCACTAGTTGAATCCAAAATGTTGTGTACAGTGGAGATCTTGAGGGCAAAGTGACAAACAAAACGGTGGACCAAAACTACAGAAGGTTTTGTAAAGAGCTACTAGGCTTACCAAGATCAGCGCCTAGGGAAGTAGCTTTAGTAGAATTAGGAAAGACAAGAAGAAATAGAATAATAATGGAAAGAATAGTAAAATTTTGGTATAGATGTTTGGCCAAAGAAGAAGGGGGAATTATGAAATTATGCATGGGTCAGCAAAAAGATTAGTGAACTCAAATAGTTGGTGAGCAGAGATAGGAGGAATTATGGCAAAAATAGGAATGGGAGATATATGGAGATTAGAGGAAAGGAATACAAGCGATGTGTGTAAATTGGTAAAATGCAGAATAGAAGATATAGAAAGACAGGAAGTATGTGGAAGTCTAGAAAATATGAAATAATTACAATTTTAAAAACAAATAAAACGAAATTGGGGACGAGAAGCAGATGTAGATTACCGCAATAAGCAAGAGGGAGAAGGGTTAGCTTGGATGAAAACAGGAACAATATTTAGGGAAGAGGGAATTTGTGAACTGTGTGGGGGAAAAGAAAGCATAGAACACCATGTAACAGAATGCGAGGAGGTTGCAATGTGTAGAAAAAAGGTATGGGAAGAAAAATGGGAGAAAGTAGAGAAGAGGATAGTAGCTATAAAAATGTTAACGGGTAGGGAGGAAAAGAAGGTAAGAAGTATTGGTGAGTTCTTGCAGAAAGTAAAAGAAAAATGGGCCAGAAATGTAAAGAATATAAGAAATGAAGATTAGGGGGAAGAATGGGACTAATTAAGTAACAAGGGGGCATTGAGGTTAAGAGCTACCTGGCAGAGCAGAAGACCAGGGTGTCATGTAAGCCAAGGTTGCAACAATGTAAGGACAAATAAATGTAGCCAAAAGTTGTAAATTGTAAAATTATGGAATATCCTCACTAAAATCTACTCTAATCTAAAAAAATATTATGATTATTGATCTATGGGTGATGGAGTTTTATAGCATGCTTTAGTAGCACTCGCCATTTAGAGTAATAGCCCATCTTTCTCTTCTTCAAATAAATAAGGAGTGACTGTGAATTGCAAATTAAGGCCACGCCATAGAGGCACTATTAAATCACACCAACTTGAAATAGAATCTTAGGGACATATTCCGACTAAACTTTATAATCATGCATTAACTCCACCGCTAGGATAGAGCTCGAAGGTCTTGAGTTTGTCGGTCTTTGAGTTTGTTATTAGCCTTGTCGGTCCAAAAACCGTTCCCCAACCAAAATTATTAATTTGAATATTTGCTAGAAAGAAAAGCCATATCTATCCACCTTGGCATTTTGATCGCAAACTTTGATTTCAGTTTATAGGGAACAGGCTAAGATTTCTTCTTGGAATTCCTTAAACTGTAGTATTCCCCATCTGAAGTTGCCTCCATACTTGTGTAACACTACATATTCCATATTTATTATTCTACTTAACTTCATTATTTGCATGAAGAACCATCATTAATTTCCTGTGACTTTCTAGATTTCTTCTTATAAGCAACAAAATCAGTTTTCTCAAACCACCTGAAATCCACATAATTATACCTGGATCATGGACCTTATGGACCTAAATTTTTCAGAGCAAAACTACTCTGGCTTTCATAACAGCACTGAATCATCTTTAGTCTGTCATTTAGGATAGAGCAATAATTTGTAGCGAATAAATTCTTATATTAGTATGAAAAAAATTACTAATGTTTTATTCAACAGAACGTACCGCAACAACGGTGAACTTAAAATAAAAACAAGGAAAACAAAATCCAATGTCCAGAATGTAACTTATGTCCCGAATGTAACTTAATCCAATATCCAGAATGTAATTTCTAACCTGACACAAATTGTTCAATATTTATGGGGATTTAAAATATGATTTGACGTTTTTTCTGTATTTTGTTATACATTTCCTGTCGTTGGTACCCTATAGCACAAAATGTGAAGAGACAATTGCCTCACTATGAAAATCATAACTTCTCTATGCTATCATTTAATTTAATTATTTTATTTCCAAATTATTAGCATTTTATGGCTATCACTGTTGCTTCAGCTGTCATTAAGAAGCTTGTTATTGACTTGTACACTTTTGAAATTGCTATTTATTTCATTCCCTTGAATTACGAAAATGTTATTTGACATTCTAGTCAATGATTTGACTTGGGTTCGTGTGTTTAGTTGAGTGCTCTTTTCAGATTTCTTAAATAGAAAGACAACACATACCTGTATGTGTGAAAGAAAGATACAATATTCTGTATTTCGTAAGAATACAATGCGGAGATTTTCATAAATTGTTATTACCGTAAATGAAAATACCTCTTTATTTTCGCCCCAATAAAATATGTTTCAGACAAAGTCTTGGTAAATAAAGTAGGTCTTAATTTTCATTGAATTAAACCTATGAGGATCAACTGAACATTTTTAAAATTAGTTTCATTTCTCGATCCCCTCTACACATACGACTAAATGTACCTATTATCTTAGAATTCAAACTACTTCTGCATTCACCCATTTCTAATTAATGTTTAATAATTAGCGCAAGTGAAAAGAAAAATTATAGGTTTTGTAGATAATTTTGAAATAGTTAAGAAGGTAAGTCACGTTAGAGAATGTCTGCCAGTGTTGCATAAAAACTTTAGAATGTCTACTACGTGTTTACAGTAAGTAGGCGAATTATTGCATTCTATCCTAAGTTTGATAGATTTCACTAGGGAAAAAAACATATTTTGAGGCCACTGAACCTAGAGAAAATAGGTAGAAGTGTATATATGGGTGACAGTGAACGGCGTAAATCAAAAGTCATTAAGCTCAGCATTTTCCAGCGATGCAAATCACAATTTTCAAGAAAATCCTACCACGTCAGACTACGTTTTAAGTAGAATATTTTTAGAAAATTTTATTTTCTCAGAAATGGATCTGACTAAAAGTCACAGGTTTACATTTTTAGGATATTTTCGGTAAAATTAACCTCTTCAATGAGCGTATCTCTACTGCTCTATTCTACCTACCTCTCTACCTACTCTATTCTGCACTTACCTATAAGGAAGCTGCAATAAAACCTTGTATAATATGTTGTAAAAATCTTATTTAATATGAAGTAGACAGAAGTGATTTTAAGAATAGTTTGTACAGCAGTAGAGAGAGTAATGTGATTGTACATATCACGGAAAGCTTTATGTTTAGGTATGCTTTACAATTGTGGGGTTTGCATGTTGCTCGTGCTGTATCTCGGCAGCAGGCACAAGGTGGCATCCGCCATAGGTTGAAGGTCGACGTGCAACCAGCCGCTGATGAAGGGCATAACATCGTGTGCGAAACGCGTGTCATCCAGCCGGAAATGCCATGCAGCAGGAAAAAAGTCTGATTTTTTTCTAGATAAATCCGCACAATATAAAAACTTCAGCGCAAAAATTATTATCAGATATATCAGAGAACTATGAAAGGCCCTGCAGCCCGGTGCCGGTCTATATTACACAATTGAAAACATCCGCTCTAATTTTGATGCTTATCTTTCCGAGTATTTATTACATTTCCAGCTTTTTAACCGATATTTAGTTGAACTTGAGGTCCTTGAATGAAGAATGAACCAAATTAAACATTCAGACTCACTCGCAAAACAGGGGCTATCTATAAGCACGTACGTAATGTACGCAGCAAGGCGGCATGGCATGCTACACAATAATTTGGATTCAACAGAAATACACCAGAAATATACGTTTTTGGGTTCCCTGAAATCCTCCCCTCCCAAAGAAGATGTGGAACAAGTCCGTGCATGTGTGAAAACATCCACCCAACTGTGAATAAAGTAAATCAAGGACGTGATGTGGAGTAGATACCGAACTTGGCATTTAAATTTACCATATACCAAAAATATTTTCAGATTCTCCTATCCCAAGCTACCCTACTATGAAAAACAAACGGGCATTCGTAACAAAGTTTATCTATTATGCGAAATGCCTTACAAACTGACAAACACTTCATGACTCGCCGTCAGCTATCTCGTAACTCACGTTTATTTTCTGCCGTCTCTCTATAGTTTCCTGTAGCTAGTGACACATTATTAATTCGATCTTCTGTGTTTTAGGGTTACAGACGTGTGCAAATTATTAGACTCAATGGGGAAATTTTTAACATATACCGTTTATTTTCTATTTATTAACAGAAATAATTTTACAAAATATTTTTTTAAACTCTTAGTGTTTTGTATGCATTCCTTTAGCCTTTAATACCATTTTGATCCGTTTAGGCATGCTCTCTACAAGCGTGGAGCATTTAAATTAGGACTATTCCCGGCCATGGTAGTACTTTTAAATTGTTTTCTTTGAGGAACTGGGTTACAGATTTTGCTCTATGGGAGGGAGCACTGTCATGCATGAACACAAAATCACCATTTGTAAACCATTCTTTACTTTGCGGAAATAGTCTTGTTTCTGCTCCATAGATCCCACAACTATGTATAATCTTCCAGGTCCATGGACAGACATACAGCTGCAGACCATTTTTTATGTTGGGTGTTTTACTCTTTGATCGACACACTAAGGGAAAATGCTTCTTTATCTGTCCTTCTCACATATTGGCTGCTCTCTTCACATATTTCAAGCATGGATTCATCTGAAAAAATTACCTGAAACAATAGAAACCTCTATTAATATTAAACAGTTTTAAAATTTCTCAAAGATAGTATAACAAAACCAGCAATGAGAGAAAAATGTTTAGGCTGTTTATTTCATTTCCATAAAATTTACATGTACATATTCTATTTTTATGCTATATACAATTTTCATACTATTTACCTTTCTCCAAAATACTACTGGATGTTTCTGCATTTCTTTGGCCCATTCTAAACGTTTCTTGCCATTGCAGGTGTCAGTTTAGCCATTTTACGAGGCCTGCGTGCTGGTAAATCTGCTTCACATAATCTTCTGCGAACTACTGAACTATATTCATGTACCGTACTGCTTTAGTTGATTACTGAGGTCAATGCTAGTTGATCTTCTACTTTGTTTTGCCAGCTGCACAAGTTTTTCTTTGCATCCTTAGTGACAGCTATCTTTTCTTCCCATTTTCCATCGCTTTGTGAGGCCAAAGTCTCGCCGAATGTTAAATCTTGATTAATGCGACTAACAAATTTTTGTGAAATACATAATTTCTTAGCTATTTCATGTTGTGAATAAAGAGTTTCCTTCAAAAGACTCTCAGTTACAGCTACTTTTCTTGCGGATAAGTCAGCAGTTTTACCCATAACCTCAGTTTTGAATCAATGTAAATGCTGAAGATAAGATACACGATGTTACCTGACTTGAGATCAATTAATAATAAATACTGAGGATATATTAGCCATAAAACACAATAAAGGCAAATATTAACAATATTCAGTTACTACTTTAGCCAAATGAAAGCAATATCAATAAACAGTTGGATAAACAGACATGAAGAAAATGGCTGCTCTTATTTCAGAGCCACCACTTAAGTGGTAAACTAAAAATCCGCCAGCTATTATTAAGAGAGAAATTTCATTGAATATGCTTCATATTATAGCATGGAAAAGAATTACAACAAATTGAAATAGGTTACAGCTGTAAATAACTATTATTTTGAATGTTAAACTGAAGCAAAGTAAAAAAAAAAAAAAAAAACATGAATGAGTCTAATAATTTGCACACGTCTGTAAATGCAGGGTATTTAACTTGACACTTTATGCCTTATCCGTGTCTAGTATGGGCGCTGGGTTTCTTTTCTTGAAATGACCAGTCCCTTTTAAAGCCCTATTATTTTCCCTAATTACCTGCTATGGTATGTGGGTAAGCTCAAGTAGACTTCAGTGCTGTTGCAAATGAAGTATGAGTTGTTAACGTGTTGGAAATGTGAAAAATGTTTTTAGAATTTGAGAATTTTGTGATTATGTTAAACATGATGTTGGGAATGGAGCTAGTGTCTGTGTTAGATATAGGAGGCGTGGGAAGTAAGGAAAAATCTGTAAGATAAGATGGCAGGGAAATTGTGATCAATGTCCATACATGTTTTATAGACGAATGTGAGGCCCAAAAATGCAGAAAACCAACTATATCTGCGACAAGCAAAATGAAATTTAGATTTGTAAAGAACTCACGCGGATGAAAATTACTGATAGAAGGGCCGCGCTGTAATACGACTACCTCCATATCATTATTCCTTAATGCTATAGAACTTAAATGGCCCCAAATAAAAAAATGATGTCCCAAAACATATAATTTAAGCTTAGTGGCGTAAAAGTATTGTTTGGTAGTGTAGTAGGTAAAGTGTTCGAACAAATCCGGCGTGCAGCTTGTGAACATGTGAACATGTTGGGAGAAAGATGGATTAATAGATGAAATTAGTGATAGATTCATAATTCATTTAGAAGATGGTTCAAATTGTGTACATGAGAAACATTTTGAAATTTCTGAAAATGAAGAAGGGGAACAGGGGCCAAATTTGGAGGACAGAGAAGTATCATCCACCAGTGATGTGTCTGCCCTGTTTGGCAGGCAATAAAGGAAGGGCAGGTTAGAAAGAGATCATGAGTACTCATTTCTTTCTCTTTCTAAAAACCAGGGGCTAAGTTAAATCTCGTGCACTATAGCCTCTGGTTCCCGAGATCGCGGGCGGAGGGTAATGGATCTTTATCGGGAGTAAAAATCCTTAACATGAGTTTCTTCCAAAAGGAAATGAAGCCGAAGGTCTTGTAGATTTATGGAGCGTAAAAGAACGTCGAACCTGATAAAGAAGCCTCTGAGCAAAATTGAGCGGTCTTCACGCCTAATATAGAATGGGAGACTGAGAAACCCAACTGTTAGAGAATGTCCATAAATAAACACTTTATTTTAATTTCAACATAAATTAGTGTAATATTTCAAAATTTTCCGGTATACAAATTGCGAAGAGTAGCCAATAAAAGCCTCTTCCAAAGCTTTGCCGGCTCTGCCATCTCAAATGCCCCATGCTCAAAACCTTCATCGATAGCGGGTTACAATATATGCCATGGCATCCGACGTTTGCACCCTTCATGGACACGTACTTTGACATTCATTATAGGGACACCCGGTTTAGTCCTAAACCGCAAGGTTTTCGCTTCCGGGAGCTTCTTCAGCGGCATGCTCTCGAGCTACCCCGGTTGCTTCCACCATGGCTGCGTGCTGCACCTGCTGTAGATCTTAGCATGGCTGCGCATAGCAAGTCCACAACCCCCACGAGTACTATCCGCACTTTGTTTTTAGAATTTTTATCGGATTATGAAGATTTTGTTGTAATTGATACCGATGGGTCAAAGAGCTCTGCTGGTGTTGGATGTGCGTATGTCCATGGGGCCGAACCCTTTACATTCGGTCTCCATGGCAGCACTTCTATCTACACTGCAGAGCTCCATGCAATTTGCCGAGCCATTTTCGCCGTAGAAGGTTGGGTGACAGCCTTATCCTTAGCGACTCCCTGAGTGCCCTTTGAGCCTTCGTGAGCTGTACAACCACCACTCCCTTGTACAGCGTATCCAGGATGCCCTCCACGCTTTGCATGCCTCTGGCGTCAGCGTGGTGTGCGCATGGAATTCTGGTCACGTTGGCCTGGAAGGGAAAGAAATGGCGGTTTCGGTGGCTAAGTTGGCAGCCATAGCACCTAGTATCGTCCTCCCTTTGGTCACTACGGAAGACTTGCGGCTTGTGCGTAGGGAGGCGCTCTCGTGCTGGCGCGATGAGTGGTCCGCTCTGCGTGGCAACAATCTGAGATCGGTGAAGGACCTTCCGATTCCTTGGGCGACCTCCTATAGTTTATCCCATCGGAAGGAAATAACACTGGCTCGGTAGCGCATTGGGCACTGTTATTTTACTCATAATGTTTTATTAAACCGGACCCCAGCTCCAGTTTGCCCGCTGTGCGGTGCCAAACTGTCTGTGCGACATGTCTTTTTAGACTGTTTTAGAGTAATCACGTCTCCGTAGATCTCTCCAGCTGCCGGCCAGCTTGGCGGAGATCCTCGGGAATGACGAGACTGCGGTGCGCAAAGTTTTAGCATACGGTTTTTAGCTATAGGTTTTAGAATTTAGGCCAAAGCTATTTGGGCATTTTAACCATTTTATCCTTTCTGTGGTTTTAAGTATCTTTTAGTTTTTAGTGACACCGCTGTGCGGCCTTTTTTATCCTGCTTTTATTTAATTGACAGTATTTTAGTCTTTTCGCCCTTTTATCACTTATTTTAACCCACTTCGCTTTTTAAGGGCGCTGATGACCTCGAAGTTGAGCACCCTTAAATCCAATCATCATCTTTATAGATAGCTTCTCTGACTGTCAGGTGATAGGCTGGTTGCAATATAAAAAAGACACTCTTTTAATTTCTTCATAGTGGTTCAAATTGTTATTGTTATATTTTATATATTCACTTCCAGAATAAAATGTATGTTCCCTGTTTTATGTAGATAGATTTAATTTACTATAATTAGAATTTTAATTTGGTGATTTTAAGTTAGTTTGCCAAAAGTTAGTTTGCCAAATAGTTTATTTTCTTCGATGCTTTAACTCATTTCCAAATATTCCATGCTATATATAGCATTTTCTCAAATATAAATGCGCTCTCTGATACACTATGATTTATGGAGTTTCAAATTTTTCTTCTTTCCTTCCTTCCTTCCTTCTTTCTTTCTTTCTTTCTTTCTTTCTTTCTTTCTTTCTTTGTATCCTTCCTTTTTTGCTGTTTTCTTCGCAAGAACTCGTGTCAAAGAATATTTTCAGAATATATTTCCACATTGAAGATGGATTTTATGTGGTGCTCCTTTATTCTGCCTGAGATTGCAATGTACTTTGAAGTAAGATTCTTAGGAGTAGTATATATTATCGATCGCCAAGTTGCGGCGATATTTGAAGAAGTTGACTTCCTAACTTTTCAATCTAGGTTAATTAATTGTGTTTTAAATTTACTTGGATGATGATTTCTCAGCCGTAACATGAAAACGTCGTCTCAGATCGATGTTTTTCTCTTCCTCAAAAGTGATTTACCAAAATAAAATACAATTTTAATAGATTAGATTTAACTCTCGATCAGTTAACACGAGATAATATAGCACAGATAAAATTAAAATCTCTCCAAAGTATTCTATTTCTAAAATTACTCGTGGCAATCCATAAGCTTCCAGCTTCTTGGACCATCAAGCTTATTCTCATACAGTTTTAAAATAATATGAGCTTTTGATATTTGATATTTATTTCTTTGTATAATTTCCATCCCAAATTCAGTACAATAAAATTTAACATAGAACATGCTGTATTATACCTCCTATACAAATACTGAGGCGGTCCGGCCCGTAGCGAACCACGTCGAGCTCTCCCTTGTGCTCAACGCCTCACAATTAAGGACTGCTGGCGTGCGGAGGTTAAGGAAAGAGAGATTGTAATCGGTTCGAGGTGACCTGTAGATCCCGCATGAGAACTCTCATCTATATTTCAGGAGTGGGTGCATCCTGACTGGTTGTGGGTTGAATGATGACACCTCAAATCTGGTAGACAGAAGTTTATTGTTGTCCTTAGGCCCCTTTGCTCTCCACCGTAAAGTCGTCGTCGGTGTGGTTGCTGTGTTTAGCGTCACTGTCAATACTGTGATGTGAAGCATAGAAGTAATGGCACTGCGTAGTCGAATTGGATATATTTATCGTCTTCCCTATTAATTACTCTTTGCGCTAACTCTCACTGGAGAGATTGTTCGATATTGCATTTTGTCTCGGTGCATGGCGCGGAAGTGTATTTGTCAGGCGTCGCCGATTACGCGTCCGTCTCACGTAGAACTCAGGACCGAAGTGTTCTTACTAGTAAAACCTACTTTCCGCCATCACTTTGAATTACCCCCACTCTAGGTATTTCTCGGAGTTTGCAAAATCACATGACCAAATATCAACTTTTCATTAGCTGGTACCTATCCGCACTTGAGATCAGTGTTAAGAATTTCCAGTTTCGGACCTAACATCAGAGACGCTTTCTCTAATGCTTTCCTCTGCATGAAAAAATTTATGCGGAATCATGCCTTCTGAGCGACGGTCAACATCTTGAAGCCTGTTGTCAGAAGCACGCATGGGATATTAACAATGGATTGGTTCCCGAATGGGTGGCACCAAATTTGCCTTGAGGGCAAAACAGACAATAGAGTAGCGTTATTTGTTTATAGGGATTGCAAAGGGAGTTTACCGACCTTCGTAGAGTGGCCTTGTCGCTGTGGCGGTCTCCGGAGAATATGCTAGCATTATGGCATATATCTATTCTGGTATACGTCATTTAATTATATTTATTCGTTTGTGTTAATGTCTTTCTGATATCAGGTTATATGTCGTCTCAGTGTTCCGAGGTGACAGGGGCTGCGTCAATACATAAAATTGCTGACCCTAAGATTTACTCGTTGTCTCAGGTCCCCTGGCTATAAGTCTTTGGTTTTCCTGAGCAACTTGATGTCATTTCTTCTTCTTGCTTCTGTTATCCAAATCCACTTTTCTCTTATCCTATATAAGAAATCTCCTGTACATCTATTATTTTCTTTTCTCCCATCCCCGTTAGCATGCGTACCGCCAATATCTCTTTACTCACACTGTCCCATTTCGTATCCCATATTTTTCTCCTGTAATTTGTTAACTCTTTACAGTCTATCATGTAATGAACAGTTCTGTCTTCATCGCTACTTCTCATTACTTCTCAACCCCTTTAAGTATAATATTCCTACCCTCACCCATGCTATGCCTTCTCTTACAGTTTTACCACATTGATCTATATATTTTCCCCTACCCCATTCTGCCTCTAATTGCTTATAAAATTTCAAAGATTTCGTTTCTTCTATACTTTCCCATATCTTTTGCCTATCTATGTCTTGTAGTCTAGTTCTCACTTCCTTCCAAATACCGCTATAATTTGTCTCCTCTGCTCTCCATAGATCTCCCATGCCTATTTTCAATACCATTCTCTCCAATTCCGACCACCAACTATTTGTATTTTTAATGATTTTCTCTTGCTTCATGCACAGATTTAATAATTCCCCTTTCTGCCCTTTAATACATTTATGCCAGGATTTCAATATTCTCTCCATTATTATTCCCCTCCTTTTTGTATTACCTAGCTCTAGTAATGCCACCTCTCTTGGTGCCGATTTTGACAGCCCTAGTAGTTCTTTGCAAAACAGTCCATACATTTGGTCTAATTGTGTTCCTATCTCTGATGTGCCCCATACATTGTTCTGGCTTCAACGACCGCTTCATACATTCTTTCTAACCATCTAACTGACATCTCCAGTTTATGTTTGCATATTCTTACCCTTGACATTGCCGCCCTGCCATTAGCTATCACTTTTAGTATATTCTGAATACAATCATATCCTTAAATCACTTTCGTCTTCACACGTATGACTGTCCTCTCCGATGATCAAACTTATTCTGATATTATCCTTCCTCATAGCAACTGTACGTTTCTTTATATCTACGTCATTCGTAGCAACCTATATACACATCTTGTTTATTTTTATCATTTCACTTCCTAAACTTAATTTAAACATTATAATATTTTTAAACATTCTTTAAATATTGCTAAACTTAAAATAACATTACAAAACAAATAAACAACATTGATTTTTTTATTTCGAGGCATAATCCAAAACAACTCTTAGAGAATGCTTCCAATTAACATTTTCATACACAATTTTCTGTCCGTTGTATATAGCTGAGTGAGTAATCATTGGACAATCCATGATGCCAAATTACTTAGAGTAAGGTCATTAAATAATATCTATATGTTCAAATCGATAAATAATAGATGGGTACACGGTAAGACTTCGCCACCAGAAAGTCATAAGTGTTGAGGTAAAGCCAATCTTCGGTATAAGCTGTTTGTTATATTTAGGTAATATGTGTTACGATAGATTCAACTGACCATAAAATAAGTAGCTTGGGGTTTAGATACCTCGAAGTCACTTATGCTCAGTGTTCAGGAAGTAGCAGGCATCGACATAGACAAAAATTCTGAGAAAAAGAATGGGTGCAAGATATTAGCCATTTTGCGAGTCACAGAGTGCTTCATGAACTCCAGCAGAGTAGATTGAGAACGCTGGTACGAGTAGTGTTATGAAGAATAAATTATTAAAGTTGTGCGCATTTTAAGTTTGCGTCTTTCCCTTCAAATTTTACAACCTTGCAGATATGCTTTACTGTGATCGATTATGAGCAGCCGAAACGCAAACGACCGCTCTTCGGTTATATAGATTTAGCGGCCATCGCTATGGAAGCTTCCGTGCAGCACTCGGCAATCTCACGGCAACAGATATTTCGCATTGTTATTACGAATATTTATTTTAAATAGTAATTTCTGGATACATCAACAAATATAATTAAAGAGTTACAATTTCCTGTTAAATTTTTCAGAAATAGTTTAGTTCTTCAACCTTAAACAGTCAACTCGCTTCAAACAGTCCATTAGACACCATTAAATTTATCCGCCAACTGAAATTCATAGAAGAATCAGATTGTAAACAGTGTCATGCACACATTACTTTATCATCAAATTTGGGGCCCTAGCGGGGCATCGAACTGGAAAGCACAGGGAACTAGTATGTCGTATTGGGAATCAAACCTGCAACCAATAGCAAGACAAGGAATGAAGACAGTCCGGAATGGCGGTGGCATGCACAGCACTGGTATATGGCGGGCAAGAAAAAATACTCTAAGATACATGGAGCAACGAGTTCATCAGCAAGCAAGGTAATGGTTATAAAATACTTCAGATTTTACTCTTGAAGATGTGCCTAAGAAGCCGAAGCATGTTAAGATAATTTAAATAATGGAAATTCAGGAAGGAGAAATAAGTGACATGCTGAAGTTTGCGGAGAAAACAATCGAAATGTACAGAATATCAAGCGAAGTCAGAGAGTAAAAAGTAAATGACTCAGGAATGGGAGGAAGTGAAAATAATAGCAGTGATGGAAACGATAAAATTTTTTGGACAAGAAAGACAGAAAACAAAAGGAAGTTTTTGTGAGAAATTAGAAATATTCTACAAGAGAGAGCAAGAAAAATAGTGAACAAGAAAATCAGAAAGGAATAGAGAAGTTAGTGAAATTAAAAAACTAGCAAAAAAGGAACAGAAAATAAACTATAAAATATTCGACAAAAGTGGAACAGATAGTTTTGAAACTAAAACATAAACAACAAAGATTAAATGTAGGGGCATGAAAGCTGGGAAAGAAGTTAGAAAATAAATATGTTTTAGAAACATTTAAGCAGGAAGTCTGATTGCAAATAAGTAAAGTTAGAAGTGAAGTTAAAGGAAAAAGAGAACAGATTAGAAAAGAATTAGAAATAGAAAGGACAGAAATGAACAATTGGATGGATAGATCTAAAAAGAATATTTGCAAAAGTTTAGTTAAAATTCAATAATAGAAAGCAAAAATTGAGAGAAAGAAAGAGAAAAAGAAAGAAAGGAAGGAAGGAAGGAGGGAAGGAAGGAAGGAAGGACAGAAGGAAGGAGGGAGGTAAGAAAGGAAGGGAGGGAAGGAGGTAAGAACAGAAGAAATAGAAACAAAATAACATAACAGATTAGGGAGGTAGTTAGAAAACAATCAGAAGAAAATATAGGCATTAAAGGCAGCAAGGGGGAGATAAGGAAAAGCACAGATTATGTACTGTGTGCCCACCAGAAGAAGGCAAGTGAGGAAACAAAGAGAGAGGGGTCTGAACTGTTTATCTGCTCTGGTAGTGGATCCGTTTACTAGAAAATGAGTGTATGAGAGTACATATGAGTCACCCATGATGCCAGGTCTAATGATCGTTGAAGTAACTGCAGTGATAGGTATTATGTATGGGTGAGTTATGTGACAACACTTGTGTATTTTAAATAAACCTAGCATCCTTTTCATACTCAGAAGGCGAGGATAAACACCATGCGGATAGCAAAAGTGATTGTTACACATTCCTCTAGCTTGCCTTCTGCTGCTGGGCAGACAGTAGCAGCAGAATTCAAAGCTGTGTTACAAAATAGGTGAATTTACAGAGTTTAATTGTAGCAATGCAAGATATGAAGCAATGTGGAACATCAGCAAGCATATTTTGTTCGAATGGATGGAAGCACTTCAAATAGTCCAATTAGACAAATTAATGTACTTAAAAATGGAGACCACAACCCTATTTTGCCATAAATTTCATGACCAACTTTTGAGAATGATCGGTCGATCTGAAATTCTTTATTCGGGAGTTGCAGGAGTATGTCAGTGTGAAATGTGTACCGGAAGAATATAAAATGAAAATAGTTCTAAAATTCCATGAAGAAAATACAGCAACTTTGCTGGATATTTCTTTAGGAAATTATGGTGACTTTATGTCCCTTATAAACATGTTTATGAGCAGTTATTGAGGATAAAATAAGTAAGCATCATTTTAGAGCTGAGTATAGAACATATAAACTGAGAAGTGACCATTCTCTGGTTAATTCTTTTGTGAAAATAAAAAGTTCAGAATGCTGAGTACTAAATATCTAAGAATTAATAGTTACAATATTGTTTTCTTAAACCATGCAGCACTATTTAGACATAGAAAACCACATAGCGCTTTGGTCATGATTGATTTTTTGATAACATTGGAAAGTAACATACAAGCAAAATGTAAAGCTAAAAATTAATAGAAGTTATGGAAGATATGAAATAGGGAATCCAGTTCTTCCAAAAAGGAGCACAATATAATCGAAATACTCCTAAAAATCAAATTAAGAATATGTATAATGGTTCAGTTCCTAGATCAGAATCATCAGAATGAGTTCCTCTTCGTTTTACTCAAACTAGATTGCTAAATCGTGGAATAGAATATTTATATAGTAAAGACAGCTATTTTCTGCTCCAAGACATTCTCATTGAATAACCAAAGTGACTTTACATTTTATATTTTTGAAATTATTAATGTAAATTATTTTACATCCATCATAAGTAATAAGCTTTGTATTGTGGAGAAAAAAATAACAGGCATAACAGCTCAAGATCGCTGTTGTACATCTCCTATGTACTGGTGATGACTTTTTGTAGCTAACTTGAGACCAAAAGCTTACAAGGTCCTATACCTAATAAAACGGATAAAAAATCTTCGAGTGGCTTTTAATGCAAATAATTTGAGATAGGATACTTATGGCCTGTTGGTTCAAATGTGGAAATTACTGTTTCTAAAGTGTCTAAAGTGCCAGTACGCCACTGCTAATGGTAACACCACTGGAGTACACAATACACGAAAATGGAGAGACGTATCGGAGCACACTCTCTGGTGCAATGGTTATGACATCACTTTTCAAGTGAAAAGTAAAATATTTCAATTCTCCTTTACTTTTTGTCGGTTTTTTGTATGTTTGCTTGGCTATTTATTAATACTTTGTCTAAGCTTTTAATTCTTGTATAAATTATGCATTTCACGGAGGCATTTCAATTGTCAGTGCAATTAGTTACAGTTCTTTCTAACATAAGTTGAATCGTGCTTATAATTTCACATGTTGTACGTCTAAATGAGAGGTGGTTTTGAAGTGTGAACGAATTTATATAGAATAAAAGGTAAGTGTACGTTCATAGGTACTGCTCGAAATGGCGACCTATGCTTTCAGTGCAAAGTTGACAGTGGCGAAGGAACGACTGCCGTAGCCTGTACAAAATTCCTTGTGTGTATCTAATAACGTCAAATGCTGCTATTATTCGGACAGCTAGGTCCTCTTCTGGGGAAAACGAGAGACCTGAGGTGACTCCAGAAAAATAAATCAATTGGTTTGAGGTCGGGAGAGCGTGCTCGCCAAGCTGTAGTTGCACTCCCCCTTCTATCGGGCAGCATAAACACGGTTCAAATCACAGTACTGTTATTGCCCTGGCCAATCAACTTCATGTTCTTTAAGTACTTACAGCATAGTAAGTCGCCACAAAAGGTGTGTGTCTCATAGCATATGAGAACCCCTAGTTGTCCACCGGGAAGCATACGAGTCAGTTGGAGAATTTCATGCCATGTCGGCATATTGGGCATAATAGCTCAGTTGGTTAGAGCAACCGCACGGAGAGCGGGAGATCCGTGGTTCAGATCCCGGCTATGGCATTGAATTTTTCAGTCTGGCTCTATTCATTCAAATCTTAGCCTACGCAAGGCTAGTGTGGAAGAAATAATTATTTCCTTCATGTTCTTAGTTACAAATCACACCATTTCTTACTGTTAGGATTTATGTATTGAAAATACGAAGTAAAAGAGTTAACTACATGATTAACTAGATATTTTAAGCCAATCGGTGATACCAACCTACTAAAAATATTTATTATGGTGTTATCTTCCCATACCTATCATATGTAATTGAAATATGGGGAAGTTGTCCAAGGCTTCATGTGGACAGAGTATTCATTCTACAGAAAAGGTGTATTAGGATAATTTTTAACTTAAAAAATACTGATTCTTGTTTAGATATTTTCAAACAAAACAAAATGTTCACACTGTACTCACTATATGTATATACGGCAATTCTTTTTGTTGTATGTAAGGTAAATTTGAAGGCTGCTGATGTACACAATTAATAATACCAGACGCAACAATGACTATTTCAGAAACTACTTCTAAACGATCTACTGATAGAGATGTTTTTATAATGGGACAGATTTTATTTAATAGACTGCCAACATCAATTAAAGCATTAAATGGTACGAAGCAATTTCAAAAAAAATTAAAATTACTTTTTAATGGATAAATGTTTGTACAAAGTTGATAATCTGCAAATATGTTTTATACTGCTTATAATTTGCTGTATATCCATATTGACAGTAATAAATAATATGAATGTGAATATAAGAAACCAAACCAATGAACCTCGGAACCCACTTTTGGGCGTTAGAATTGGGCCACCAGAACAGATACAAAAACAATACTAGAGTAGGGTATATGATGAAAGAAGGTAGTTTTTTTTTTCTTGTTCCATTTATACCCCGCCTTTAACTACTATGGTCATATCGGCGGCCGTTCTCCTCTGGAACATACCGAAGGTGTTAATTCGTTATCTTTTGGTTTTTAATCATTACTTCACGCACACATTCACACTCTCATTCATACTTCCAGACTCTGTGGAAGATGGGGAATTATCTTGGACGGAGAAAAATCCCCACCCCCACCGCCGGGAATCGAACCCGGGACAAAGAGGGTAGTTAATCGCTGTTGAGGTGATTATATTAAGATTTGAGAGATCTTTGAGGCATTTAACTCTTGAGGACGCCAATAATGAGCTACTAAGAATTGATATTTCTATATTCGGGAAGCAGTTTTAAAGACATTTTAATCCAATAATTTCACCACATAACTGATGCCAATTAGGTTTAACGCAATTAACTGCGTTATGTTTAGCCGCACACTATGCATTATCTATCTAAACTTGCTTATATTAGTGACGTCCACAATTGCTGGAATTATTATCTGGTAGCTCTTCTGCCTCACGTTCAAGAGGTCCCGAGTTCGAATCTCGGTCAGGATGAGTTGCCTGTATAAGTTTTTTCCTGGGTTTTCCCTTATCCTGAAAGATAAGGACCCTGAAATCCAGAGCTCATTTGAGCATCATTTCCCCCACTTCATTCATCGTCCGATACGAGTTAACGTTGCAGGACGTAAATTAAAAGAAAATGTTTCTCTATTTTGTTAATATAGACTAATTAAATCAACACTAAAGGTTCAACAAAATTCATTCAGTAAACATAAAATAATATTCGTGTTTAGGGTAATGAGTTGCGTTCAGAATATTGAAGAGGTTTTGGCTAAATTGCACGTGTGCATTAAATTTTCCATACATTCTGTTGGTCAGTCTAGTATCAATGAGCTCTTTCACTGGCCGAGTGAAGTTCGCGTGGTATTTATCCCTGGTGCACGTGCTGTGAAATCACATAACAAGTGGTAATCTATAGCAGCGATTTAAAGCCTTTTTATCACAGCGCATTAAATTATATCAAGGCGCCCATCAGCTTTCGAACATAGATTTTACCATTAGCAAAAACATTAAGAGCGCGTTTTAAAAGGTCATTAGCTGAAATTGTGATAATTGCGTTATATCGAATTTTCCCGTCCGCGTGTAATTGCTGCAGTTTGCTTCCACCTGACAGGAAGCAAACTATAGTATTCTATTACTGTGTGTTCCTTACCATTATTATTTAATATAAAATGCAGCTTCCATTGTTGTTATTACTTTTGCGGGAGTCACTCATACGTCTCTTTCTTAATATATCGTCATAATTATTACGGGAGTTGAAGCTATGTGCTTCTAAGATATTTGTTTTATTCGGAATCTGACCAAAAACAGATTTGAAATAGACAAAAGATTTATAAAAAAAAGGTTGAAAAAGCTAAATAAAAAAGCTATATTTGATAGCTACCCCTTCTATAAATCCAATGCATATAAAATCTATTTATATGCCTGTGTGTTACTTGCATAAATTTCGATACAAAAATTCAACCAATGACACAAGACGAAAATTGCTATCTCTCTTACTATTCGAAATATTCACTCTATTACACAAAATTAGTTATTTAATTTTATGTAATGCCTACATAAACTCACAACGCACTCTATATATGTGTTAAGATATTCCTAGTAGCCCAAATTCTAACATAATAATAACTTCTTGCGTTTCCTATGCCTCACAGAATCACAAAACAATAAAGTAAAGTAACAGGGAAGCTCTTCTCTGACATGTATCATCGAATATCACAGTGACATTTGGTCCTTCTTAGTTCTGATTCATTTTCGTTTCTTAAAACTTCTGTGTATTTGGTTACTAGAATAAACATGGTTATTTCACGTTACTTAAGCAGATACCATTTCCTCCTATTGATATTTTCTCTATTAAAAGTGACGAGTTGGACTTTTGCAACATCGTAGAAGACCTAAGCTGCATTAACAAGAAATTAAAATGAACTGTGCTTTTTGTAGTGTTGAACAATGGCTTTACAGAGTACTATCTTGGCATTTTATTGTCTTTGTGTGTACATCATCCTAAGTGTTTTAATTAATTCTTTAAGTAACTTGAGTAATATTTGTTAAATGTCTCCAAAGAAATCAAAGCTATTGGGCAAGCGCTACCTAATACCAAATGTTGTAGGATATACACAAACGAAAAGCTAAATTCATAACAAATGACATTAATCTTATTTGTGTCATTATGTATAAGTATGTATAAGTATGTATAAGTAAACTAACATGGCAATACCGTAAATTTTAGCTGCACAATAGTTAGTAAGAAATGTTAATGAATTTTGGTTTGGTTATAACTTATAGGTGTCTGCAAATAATGATTATAAAAATAATCAGTTAAACATTTCACAAAGCTGTACAGAAGTGAAGTGCTTCTTAATTCAAAAAGTTTAATGTACTTCATGTGCACATTTTTATTATTATTTATAACTAGGGCCTTTTGATATCTCATTAAGTACATTAAGTAATAATGTCTGCAAAGAAACACAAAGCCTAAGCTTTTAAGTCTAAAAGCTGTAGCGACTATTTATCGTCAAACCACGGGCAAGGCTGGCTATTTCAGCTAACTTGAAATATTTATGTCCCCTTTTACGGTCTACATTAAACCCAAAATCTTGGAATTCTCATCATTTTGACAGAGTTTTCAAAACTAACTTCAATGTTAGTAAAATAGAGATAGTTGTTCTATTTTTTGCATTTAAGATAAGGTATCTGTAAAATTTGTACAAGACTGTGAAAACCTAAAAAAATATATATATATTTTCCTTAATAAAATAATATACGTTTTAAACTTGAAGACACATGCAGTTTTTCAGTTACATAACGTAATCTATTAAGTAAACGTATAAAATAACAGGAGCATACCTATTAGAAGACGTACACAACTTAAAACCTTGTTAGCTCACACATGTTTTTAAGCATTTATTCAAACTTAAAACGATACATAAGGTACATTTTAAAATAATTTTTTGCCTATTAGAAGTTGATTTTAAGATGACATTTGCATTTTAATGATAATTCGACTGTGATAAAAATAGTTTTGGAAAGGTATTTCAACAATGCACCTTACATACGTACTGTGCATCTTTTATCCATTTTCCGAACATAATATTACTAGAACTGAGGCGAAAGAAACAGTGGCATTAATATCGTTGCTATATATTTGGTGAAAAGCCTAGCATAAATTTGGTTTACTTCGTTTTGATAGCAGAGCATTAAGAATTAAACAAAGAGGTTTGTCTATTTTACATCGTGTCTGCTTTATCGGAAAATTTAAAAAATTCAGTTGGTCTTACTATCTTATAAATGAAATACTTATCTTTTAAGAAGGAAAAATATTTTATATATTTTTATTCTGAAGTATAGATTTTCAAGGCAATGCACCTTTACTTTTTGAAAGAACATATGAAACCGTTTAAATAGCGAACACAGCCGCTCAACCTGATAGTCTATGAGTACTATACACTTCTAAGAATATTTTATGCAACTTTAGCTTGGAACTGATGTGGTATCTATTTAAAATGCGCACCTTGTTCTAACGTACACTTAACCTCCAAAATTCTAAAGTAATCTGTAGAAACACATTTTAGAATGGCTATTATTTTGCTTGAATACGGAGACAATCGAAATGTTCACTGCTTTTCAGCTAAGAATGAAGCTTTTTAAATTGTTACTACCATTGTGTAGCTTTACATGGAGCTCAGACAAGAACGCTGAGAAAAATCGAATGAAAGAATTCAGAGAGATTTGAGATGGTTGTGCACAAACAAATGGATGGCGGAGAAAAGGATAACAAACGAAAATAATTTAAGAAAAGCGAGTATGTCTAGCATTCTTCAAAGAAGTGAAAAGCCAATATTATAAGAAGAAGATGATTTCTACTAATGCCATTGAAGAAAATGCATGTAAAAATGAGAAAACTGTGGAGAAGAGGAACGGAAAAGTACATAAAATTAGGAAGAAGAATCTATGGAGATCTAAAAAATGAAGCAGAAAATATATCAATGACGAGAGGGAAACTTCTTACGGCAGTTATAGAACTGTAGTAATTACAAGTATTAAAACTTTACTTTTCATTTCAAGGGAATAATACATTCTTGCTCAACAACTACTTATGGTTTAAATGTGTAATTTTTTAAACTCTGAAAAGCTTTGTAATAACATCAGCAACTATTTTTCGTATTGTCGTTCTTGTGTCTCCAAACTTAACTTTACAAAATTCTATAAGTAAATGGCACAGAACAGAGTTAACTATTCATCATAAATAGTATTTTTCTGCTTTTAAATTTGTTAAAAACAGATTTGATTAAAAATGCTGATGTTATACGTTATTTTATATTTACTATTATTATCACTATTGTCATTTACTATTATTGCTACTGACTTTATTTACGTAGTTTATCAGTTTCCATAGTTTATTCTTCTGGATCCCTCTTCAGGCTTGTATTTCTTAAGTGGCACCCGTGGATAGGAAAAAGGAGCAGAGGACGCCCGCAGCACAAATGTTCACAAAACTTCCAGAAGGTAACTGGTGTCCAGTGGACCAGGAACGCAAGAGTCAAAGAAAAATCGAAATATATTTCACCAAATGTAGACCAAGAAGGGGGTTCAGACAAGACGGAGTAGCTTTTATGTACAAAGTCAGAGAAACGTACAAAGTACAAAAGTTTATGTGGACAGAAGTGATTAGTTATTGATAAAGTAACACACATCATAATCAAAACAATCATTAGACTTATAATAAGGAATATACATTAATATAAACGATGTTCATAGAAGTAAGCTTTCAGGGGTTAACTCGCTGTATAAGAAGCGCCGCAGCTAGGAGGCCTTGTCCTTTATATGAAAACTATGGGCTATCGTTCTCTTTATCTTTATATTTAATATTAAAGGAGGATTATGATAACACTGTACTTATCAAAGCAATGCCGACTTAAATATAAAATAAATACTGTAAAACACCTGAACATCATTACCGATATGACTTGAGATGAGCAACATGTTAGTGGAACAAAATGCATGATGGATATGAAAACATGACGTTTTAATGAATATGCAAGATGTTTCCGCATTTATAGGGGAATTAGCGTCTTGAACATCGTATATAAGATATATGCAAAAACAATAAACAAACGTCTTTAACTATACCAGTAACCATTACTAGAGAAAGAGCAGGCTGGTTTTAGAAAAAGTCGATTTTGTAATGATAATGTTTTAGTTTAAAAATAACTTTAGAGAATAGACAAAAATTCAGTCTAGAAACGCATGTGCCGTTCATTGACTTTGCAAAGACTTTCGATTTATAGATAGAAGTAAATTATGGAATATTATGGACAAAAACGGATATCCTTTGTATTTAATTAATTGGATAAAGAGTTTCTATAAAGACACAAGAATATAATAAACCGAATAAAAAATAAACGCAATAAAAACAGAAGAAATTAAGATGAATCAGGGGATCAGACATGGATGCTGCCTGTCTCCAACACTTTTCAATATGTATTTAGACAATTTGATTAAGAAATGGAAACATGAAGTTACCTCAGGAATAAAAGTATGGAAAAACAATTTTTAAATATTTTACTTCGTGCAGAATAGCGAAGAAAATCTAGGTATTTAATTTGCAATCAATAAGTAAAGAATTTACAGGGTGGCGCACCAAATGTCATACATTGAAATTATGTAATAAATACGTTAATTGCGGATTCGCAACGCTGGAATGATGTGACAATTAGCCGTAGTTCGTGCATGGTTCAACAGATTGTCAAATCACACATGCGTGATTCCACCACTTCGGTTTAGTAAAATGGCGGACAAAGGTCGGTTGACGTTAGAACAAACAGTGAAAACTGTGATGTTTTACGCGGAAACGAAGAGCATAGCAGAGACGCAGCAACCTTTTCGTGTTCATTTTCGTACGAGATGGACCCCCTGCAGACAGACAGTGTATAGATAAACCACACAATTTGAAACTGACGGTCATATCTTAGTGCAATAGCGACCTCGTGTCAACACAATCCGTACTCCACAGAATATCGAGGCTGTGAGAATGGCTTTGACACGAAGTCCCAGGAAATCCACGAGACGAGCTTTGGTCGAAATGGGCATCTGACGTCGTCCGCTTCAAAGAATACTTCGTGCTCACGTGAAATTATTCCCATACAAAATGGCAGGGTTGCACAAACTGACGGAACATGACAAGGTACGGTGATTACAGTTTGCGACTTTGGCTCTTGCAAATGATGATATCGTTATTCATAACACGCGGTTTTCTGATGAGGTTTATGTTCAATTGAACGGTAACGTCAATAGGCAGAATATCAGATTTTGGGCGCGAGAACCTCCTGGCGTTGTACACGAGATTGAAAGTTACGGAGAAAAAGTTAGTGCATGGGGTGCCATATCCAGCCATGGAGTCATTGGGCCAATGTTCTTCAACGGCACAGTGCGCCCTACTTGGACATGTTGCAGAACAATTGTCTTCCGCAACTTTATGCAACAGGGTTACCAATGGAGACTCAATGGTTTACGCAAGATAGAACTCTTCCACATACAGCAAACGTTATTCTGGATTTCCTGCACCAACATTTCAGGCTCCGTGTGATATCCCATCGATATCCTGAACGTTTTCAGAGCGGTTCAACATGGCCGCCACACAGCGCGGATGTTAATGCCTGTGATTATTTCTTAAGGGGATATTTTAAGGAGACAATCTACCGCAACAAACCATGTACTCTAATGCAACTGCGAACGGCTATCACAAACTTTTACAGAAGACATGTGTCGTAGAGTAGTCGAAAAAGTCACAGTTCGTCTCGAAGAGGTGGTACGTCAACAAGGTGAACATGTTGAACATGTACTGCACGCTCAGTGAGCATACACATTCTAATGATTGATGTAAAAAGATAATATTGACACGTTTTGGTTATTAAAAGTAAAAATCAACAATTGTCAATATATGACATTTCATGCGCCACCCTGCAATTAAAAAATATCACAAGAGAAAACTAAAGTAACGGCACACAACGGAAAATATCCTGTCCGTTCAAAGATAAGCATCAATGGAAAAAGTTTGGCACAGTTTTCCCATTTTAAATACTTGGGCTGTGATATAACTGTAGACAGAGGTAACGATGTGGAAAATAAAATTAATATATTCCAACAAATCTGTGGAATAATAAAACAAACTCTACCAAATAAGTCGAGAAAGGAAACACAATTGAAATTTTATAAGACGATAACGGCTCCAGTTTTATCATATGGAAGTGAATCTTGGATCCTCAGGCAAAGGGTAGAAGTAAGATACAGAGTGTGGAGAGTACAAGAAGTGACCTTATTAGAAATGCAGATATACCTAAAAATTGAAAATATGTTATTTAAAGGAGAAGACTTAAGATTAAATTTTCTTCTCATCATATAGGTCTACGGCTTGTTCCTTCCAGAAATTAGAAGTCCTTCCATCTTTTGTTTGGTCTTCCAGGAGATCTTCCGTCTGCTGATAAGTAGTCTCTTGCTATACGTGCGATTCTGTCCAATGTCATACGGGATACATGGTCATTCCATTCGCTTCGTCTTCTATCCATCCAATCACCTATTGATTGAATGTTTAATTGCTTTCTAATATCTTCTCTTCTTATTTTATTTCTTCTTGTTCTTACTTTAATTTTTCTTAAGACGTTCATTTCATTTGTCTCTAGAATCTGTTTCGTTTTTGAAGTGTCCGCTCTTACTTCACAGGCATTGGTGGATATTGGGCGTATTACCGCTTTATCGATTCTAGTCTTGGTTTCTTTATTTAAATATTTGTTTTTCCATATAATATCATTTATGCAGCCTGCAATTCTCGCTGCTTTATTCGCTTGATAGGTAACTTCATTCTGCAGTGCTCCCCAACTATTTAACTCAACACCCAGGTACCTTATTGTCATTACCTGTTCTATTATTTTCCTCTCTAGTTCCAATTTACATCTCAAGGGGAATTTACTTATGGTCATTGATTTCGTTTTTGTTAATGATATTTTCATGTTATAGTTTCTCCATCCAAGACAGAATCTATATAGCAGTCTCTGTAGGTCATCCTCAGTGTTTGCCTTCAGGACAACATCGTCAGCGTAGCATACAATGTTAAGGTTTTTATTTCCCATTTTATATCCATCCATTGTATTGATCTCTTTTATAATTTCATTCATTACTAAATTGAATAGTAATGGACTAAGAGAATTTCCATGTCGAACCCTTCTTCTGACTGGTATCTTCTCAGATATTTTCCCTTCCACTTTTATTCTATTAAAATTGTTAGTAAAACTGTCATTAATCAATAAAATTAATCCATTCTGTACATTATGTTTTTCTAAAATGTTTAAAACATCTTTAAGTTCCAGCCTATCAAAGGCCTTCTCGAGGTCTATAAAACATAGAAATGCAGTTTTGTTATACTCAATAGCTTTTTCTATTACCTGCTTTATCACAAAAATAGCGTCAGTACAAGATCTACCAAGCCGGAATCCTTGTTGTTCATCCTGAAGGTAATTAATTTTTGATAATTTGTTATTAATCAGTTTCGTTGTAATTTTCAGTAGGGTGTTGGGTAGATTTATTGGTCTATAATTCTCTGGTTTCTGTTTATCGCCTTTCTTAAAAATAGGAATCACAATACTAGTCTTGCAATCATCTGTAATTTTACTTTTTTGGAATATTTGTGTAATTAATTTTATTATTTCTGATGTGAGTCTATCCGCTCCGTATTTTATTATTTCGTTGGTTATACCATCTTCTCCTGGAGATTTTCTATTCTTAAGCCTTTTAATTGTTGTAATAATTACTTCTTCAGCTACTTCCAAAATCACTTTAGGAACACTACTATCTGTAATATACACATAATCATTTTCTGTATTATAGAGATCTCTAAGATATAGAAATGCAGATATACCTAACAAATTGAAAATATTTTATTTAAAGGAGAAGACTGAAGAAAAGATAAATAATTGAAAAAATAAACATATGGAAAGAACGAACGAGGATAGAATACCCAAGATTGTGTTGAGCTATAAAATCTCAAGTAAGGAGAGATGTTCGTCGCCCGAGGAAGAGATGGGAATAATCAGTGAGGACGAAACAGGCCATGAGCCTTATCGCTGGATTGCAGAAGAAGTTCCCTCATATTCCCAAAAATGTATTATCTACTTTGAACCAATTATTAGGAATCACTTACAGGTAGTACTTAAGGGGTAGAAAAAGAGTTCAGGTTTTTAAATACATTTATTTGTACACAAAGACAAAGAGTACTTTATAGTATTGACACTTGCGTGTTTAAACCCTTTAAACGTCTTTATATTTCGCGTAATGTTTATCTTAATTAAGAGGTGTATATCTTAAACGATGTAATGAGCACTTTCATACTTTCTATAACGCGTTGAGGAAACAACCATATAAGAAATACAACTTCTTGACAAGCAGAAACTCATAAATTCATACGCTAAAGTTGTTAGATCCAGATTCCGTTGCCGTTATTTGAAGTAGTGAGAAACGCAAAAGCACGTAACGATTATATCGCCACCTGCGTGTGGGGGAAAATATACTTTCAAGTTGAACATTTTATTGTTTACACGCCATTTATCTTAGTTTCCTCGACACATTTTACCAGAAAATTACTTTTCTGAATGTATATTATAATATTACCCCTATTGTTAGCACCTCGTTTACATGCTTGTGTGTAACCGTAGAACAAATGTAAGGCTAAAGTGGATTTGTAAAGAATAGCTACTGTTTTAAATTTAAAATGATGTTATACTTAACTACATTTACTTCCTTATCCCTTTGCTAAACCTTCTGCTGCATCCAGCCTGCTTCATGGAAACGTAGCCTTTTGCGCTTGATATGGACTTGCAATGTTTTCAGGACATCCCTGTAGTATTGTCCAGTTACTAATGTGTGTGCAGGTACAACTTGCTGATAAACCATTCCATGGATATCATAGAATGAGATGACCCAGCAACCACTTTAGCTTTTGGAGGTTGGTGATGAAGGAGATTTCCACACTGATGTTTGCTATTTGCTCTCCGGATCAAAATGATGTAGCCAAGTTTCATCAGCAATGTTTACGTTTGAAAGAAACTCCGGATCTTCCTCTAACATCAACTTTAACTGCAATCAGACCTGCACGCGAATGTCCTTTTGTTCAGGAATCAACGGTCTTGGAACCCATCGCGCACAAACACGTCTCATGTGTAATGTTTCTGTTACCAACGTGTGGGTGGCACCCAATGAAATGTTCAGTATTTCAGAAAGTGAACTTAAGGTAATTCGTCGATCCTCTCTCACAACAGCAGCAGCAGTGTTGTTGTTTTCTTCCGTAAGAGCAGTAACTGGAGCATCGGGTTCACCTTCCTTTGAAATTGATTGTCTCCCGTCTTTAAACATTTTAAACCACCTTCGAGCTGTGCTGTAGGGAAGAACAGACTCTCCATATGCCTACTGTAACATTGTATAGGCCTCAACTGAAGATTTGTTGAGACGAAAGCATAATTTCAAAGCCGCATATTGTTCCCCGCGTGTTACCTCCATTGCAGCGGTAGGCGATACTGAACATATCTGAACTTGCCTGGTTCTCACAGACGGGAACCAGGAGTACCAACAATGAAACTACTACGGCGTGTTTGTATCACATTAAGCTAAGAGAATATAATAAGATTGAATTTTAGTGCGAAAAATTTTGATCATGATAAAATTAAATAGCTCTAGTATTTTTGCACTTCAGGTATGCAATTAAGCAGGAATTTTGGGAATCGATGATATGCCATTATTTTTATATGCTTCAGCCCGTACTTTTGAAACTATTAGTATTTTATGTTTATGAACATATTTGGAGCTCATTTCGTATGTCTTCATTTCTGTGAGGTCAGAATTTAATAAGTCAGAAATTTCATTTCTTCATATTTATTGTTCCTCCTGTCTAGTATATTCATGGTACTGTCTTCATAACTGTGATTTTACATTGGTTATAGACGTTATATTATTTCTTAAATTTCTAAGTTTTAATATCGTGATTTTTGCTTCACGATCTGTCTTAATTTGCTTAGTTCAATATTTGTTCCTTCCCTTCGCAATATGAGGCATCAAAGCCTAGAAAATTAAAATGGGGAACCTGTTCTATTAGTGGCCGTTCTTCGCCGTCTCCGCTAGTCTGTGGTTCAAATCCGGTACAGGGGAACAGATATTTTGGTCGTAAAAATCCTTAGCATGCCTAAACGGTCTTTCTCGTATAGTATAGGATGGGATGCTTAAAACCACAGCAATTGATGACCCTCCATAAGCAACGCAAAAGCAATGTTGGTTCTGTTATTTCACATTTCAGAACTACTTTGCATCTCATATGATTTCTATCTTTAAAACCCCGATTTTGTCTTTTATCCTGATATACAAGTCAAATGTTTTCTCAAAAATACAAATAGGCAAATTAAATTTTCTTTGTTTTGGGATTAATTGTTCTGTGATGAAAATTATATATCTTCCTAAAACCTCTTTGTTAGTCTTCCATAAATGACATTGATTGCATTTGGGTACGGGTCATAATTTTTGGAATGTTGCAGTTCATTATATATCCTTTTTTTTTAAATAGCGACAAAGCTGAAATTGCACGGACTACGTGGAGTAAGAATTCACCATCTCTCTCTAATGCTTTAACAAACCGTTTAATCAGACCTAGTTTGATATGGAGTGGAAGTAAAATATATTTTTCTTTGTCTAAAATTGGATCATTACAATATTTGGCACCGCGGCTTGCAGAATCTCACGTATGGACCACTCCTTCTGGGTTGTCCGATATAAAAGTAAGGCAGGGATACTTTGTAAAAGCTCTGTGATGGTCTAGCACAAAATTACGCACTTTAAGGTGGGCACAGTTGTTCTCATGATATTTTAGCAGGTTAATCACAGTTTTAATTCCATTATGCTTGAGCAGGTGTATAGGTATTACAATTATGTAACGGAACACACTTCAGGCTGCGTTTCGAACTGTCTAAAAATAAATGCCAATCATATGGATTGCACAATGTAATCCCCAAATCAAGGAGAGGACCTGAGGCATAATGGCAATAAACAAACTTATTTTCTTCTGTAAAGTATTGCAGAAAGGCCTCTATTTCATGTTTGTGTTCTACCAATTCTCTTTGTATTAACGAATCAAAAATGACAGTAATTTATGTAATCCACTGAACCTCACCAAAACATGGGAATTCTAAAAGAATAAGCCTTGACGCTTTCCTTTCGTTTAATCACGCAACATTTCCTCACAGGTGTGACATACTGTATGTGTGACCCATGTTTTTGTCTTGGCCACCAAGAATTAGTCTGAAACATGCTTTATAAGCTTTTTTCACAAATGATGTGATATTGCGCCTTTGACGAATAAGAGTGTAGCTTCCACAAATGTAACAGAAACGATCTGGAATATGGCCATAATGACGCCTCTTTGTAGGTACGATCAAATGTTATCAGATGTGAAACAAAAGAAACACAAACTTGCAGAAAATATAAACATTTATATATAATAATCTAACCGCAAACGCTTGGAATGGAAAAGTTGGGATTGCATGAAAACCAGTGCATGGGGAGCAAAGCCGACTTCAGATTTGAAATTAGAAGACTAAGGAAATTAAAAATCCATTAAAATGTCATGCAACAGAAACTTCGGAAAAATGTTGATTAGTGCAATTATCAAAAGAAAAGTAATAAGTAACTAATTGCTAATTCTAGATGATTAACAGCTTTACATGTTTGGAATGTGCAGAATAGACACTGGACAATAGAAAGTATGCCCTACTTATGTGAGGGGCTGCAATTGTATTAATGTCATAAGTTCTACATTTGACTTGATGCTCGAATTCGCTTTTTGAGGTAATTTCTTTCAGTAGGTATCTGAATATTACCTTCTACTCCACAGAAATCAAACAGAACTATACAATGTCAAGCGATAGAGGCAACTATATAAATAGATTTCATGCAAATAAATAATGTTTCAGTTTATATATCACTACCTCTCAGATATACGGAGTATATATACCAAAAGAAAAGTCTAAATGATAACAACTGTCCCTCTATAGATCTACAATAGAAAAATCTATTACCCAAGGCTGTGCTAAAGGATCCTCCTACAGCCCGGGGCTTCGAATCATATTATGTGATGATCTTTTTAACATAAATTTACCGCCAAACTGCGATATTATAGCATATGCAGAGGATGCGCTTCTGTTGGTGAAGCATAAAACTATCACTGGTTTATCTACAATGGCAAACAGAGCATTAGAACAACTTCTCCGGTGGGGAGTAGATTAGAAACTTTCTTTTAATCCAACAAAGACAACTGCAATGGTAGTCAGTAGAAGAAAGGTGAAAGAGGAACCAGTAATTCATCTTAACAGACAGAGAATCAGTTTAGTGAAGAAATTGTCTTACTTTGAGTAATTTTAGATCCAAAACTAACATTTAGAAAACACTTCAACCATGTGCAAATAAAAGCCACTAGACTTCTCAATGGTTTGTCGATTGCATCACGTCCCACATGGTGTCTTAACTCTTCGGCGATAAAGATGTTATACGTTGGAGCTATCAAACCTTTTGTACTATACTACTCGGCAGTATTCCAAGATGTACTAAATAAACGCTGGGTGTAATGTAAACTTAACCAGATACTAAGGGGGTTTGTACTTAAGAATTATCAAGGGAAATAGAACGATTTCCACAGATGCCGCACTTCTAATCGCAGGCATTGAACCTTTATATTTATCGGCAGTGCAAAGATATATAACATAAACAAAGGTTATCAAGGTTCCCTACAAGCTCCTGAATTCGACTTTCATCCGAGATCTCATTTCTTGGAAGCTGGACGTCCTGCTGTATTTCACAACATTGTCAACGAGAATAACTGCAAACACATGACTACAACATCTACACAGATGGCTCGCGATATTCTGATCATCCAGAGAATCCGGCTCGTGTGGGATGCGCTTTTGTGGTGTTCGATATAAATAATGTGGAGCTGCTTTATAGAGGATACAGACTTGCACCTAATTGCTCTATTTTCCAGGCCGAACTTTTTGCACTGAATCAAGTAGTGGAGTGGTGCCGCAGTAACAACTAGCGCGTGTATATACAGTGATTCCCAGGCATCTGTCAGTGTTATCGGAGATAAATATACTACATATTCACTTGTTCCAAATTAAGGAACAATATAACAAACACCAATCATGTGTGTATCACATGGGTTAGAGGCCATACGGGTACACATAGAAATGAGAGAGCAGATGAAATTGCTAAGCGTTACGCAATATCCCAAGAAGCATTCGGTTTTAAAGAGTCGATAATCACATTTGTTAAAAAAACATTGAAAAAGGAAATTTTTAAAATGTGGAACAGCACTTGGATAAACAGCGATGAAGGATAAATCATTCGAATTTTTTTTTCTACTGTTAATGATCGTGTAAACTGCAAGTACTTTTTATTTTGACCCAGTTTGCTCCCGGAAACTTAAAACTTACTTGCGAAGATTCCATATAGACTCTCCTGATGGATTCCTCTGTAAATGTGAAAGTGTTGATGAAAGTGTTGAACACTTAATATTTAAATGTGATCTTCATTCCATCTTTCATATTGTAATGCAGGTCTTCAAACACTATTGTTGAATGTATTCCTTAAAAAATGTTGCACTTCAGCCTTTGAGCACGTTATTGGCCAAATTCTTAAAACGTTATACTTATTCTCATGTTCTGTTATTTTTATATTTTTATTTATGTGTTTTTGTAACCAGAACCCTAACATTCCTTAGTGGTAAAATAGGGTTACTTATTTTGTAGAATAAAGAATAATAATAAATGATGAAAAACGACTCTCTCTCATAAGCTCATGACACATTATTTCAGAAACTATTTGACTTAAGTAGATGTGTATCTCCTAAGTTCATTTCTCTACTTCTTTGCAATAAAATTGTTACAAAGAACTATTTTTTTCTAATTACATCGCTAGATTAACATTTATCTCTTTTATTTAAAACATAACCAACCACGTAACTAACACCAAAGTTAAACCACAATAACATTTATAGGTTATTTTATCATATGATTTAGTTTTGTTCATTAGTTTTTTAGAAAGCATGTTATAACAGAAAACATTTTCAACTCAAAATGGGGTAAAATTGCATAACCAGATGACATGAGCACACAGGAGCTGCCATAATTAACTGCAATGTTAATTTGAGAGCAGAACTTCTCCTAAAATGAGCTAAATTTTGACGTTCAATTTCGGAATATGAACAAATTATAAGGTTTATTTCTGTTATTTGGTCAAAAATAGAATTCATAGAGCAAAATGCCAGATGTATTTTGCCTAAAATTGCATATAATATGCATACATCAAATTAAACAGGAAACCGCAATTATAAGACTTTAAAAAAGTACTTAAGTGTCACCTTTTGTCAACTTTAGATATTTAGTAGCTTTTAGACCAAGATTTTAAAGCTACAGGATACCAAATTTTCTATATAATTTATAAAATAAGTCACACTTTATAAATACTGATAAAATTGTTCAAGTACTTAAAATGAAGTTCCCAATTTAGCGTCACGTTTTTCTAGTACCTACTCATATACCGAATGTTGTTTTTAAGCGGATCTTATGCTTTCAAATTATTAATTTGATTTTCTGCATTTGATTTTCATATTATTAAGTTATAATGTTGCATTTCAAACTTTGCAAATACAAATTTCATGTCCTGCTGTAATTATTTTGAACATATATGTGATACAAAATAACTTAATTGTTTTGCAGTAAAGACGGAATATATGAAGGGAAAATCGACCTTGGGAGCTGGACCTCATAGCCGTGGTCGCTAATGGGTATATATTTCTAGCGTCCACCGTGTAGAGGGTCGCGGGTTTGAGTCCCGTCTTGGGCATGGGTGTTTATGTATATGGTGTACATATGAGAAAATACAGGGAACACGCAGTAATTAAATGGAAGCAGTAAAAAGCGGTAAAAAGGGGGGATATATGGGTTAAAAAATTATAGATAGAAGGGAGCATATCTGCTATTCCTAATTTCGGCACCAAAAGGCTTATATGCTTTTTATCAATATTGTGATATTATGTCTTTCAAATTCCGTTGACAGAATAGTACCTAAATCCAGTTAACGTCAGGGCAACCATGCCAAAAGCTGACGGTGAAGATGTCTCCTACAACGTAGGCCACTTATTTTACTGCTTCAAGTACAACTTCTAGAGCGTTGGCCAAAACATCCTAGACTTTAGAAGCCTTTGCAAACTGGATATCTACATAATGGAGAATGTCTGCTTACTTATTTCTTGTGCAATTTCCTGAGATTAGCCAAACTAGAATAACAAAATTAACTTCTAATGTTTTGGTCTACTGTGCAGAATTTTGGCTGGTGTTTCATTCCGTGCAGCAGGGAAAGAATATCGTAGTATTCGACATTTATCCATATAAATTTGGGCTTATTTACTTCATTATTTGATTCATAAATTTGTTCAATTATTGTAAATAAATACATCTTGGTGGCTATAACTTTGGTTTTGCGCTATATAACAATATAGTATTATATAATACCAATTTATACGGGTTTTTTCTACCAAAAATAACATATAAGTGAATAATTAAACATTTAATCATTATCTAATTATCCCACGTTATGCAAAGTTTATTTTAATGTTCACATAGAAGTACAAACTCCCTATTGCAATTATTATTACTATTCCGAAATAAATGTAAAAATAGGTAATGAGCGGTGAGCGTAAACAGTAATTCGGTGTTTTAACAACTTGTTTTTCGGTTCTGCTATTCCTGAAGCTCATAAAGAGTGATGATTCTAACGGAATTTTCTATAGTTATCTCAATATTCTTGTACTAAATTATATCCATTGATAAAATAAATTAGTGGTTATACATTTTCATAATCAAACATTTATGGATGAAGAAAGGATGTTTGAAAAATACTTTGAATCAGTAGAGATCTCACTGCTTATGCAGACTAGATTTGACGTAATAATTAGCCATCCTTCTTGAGTAAACACGTGGAAAATCAGTGATTTGGGTATACATGCGGTGGTGTTGACATCTCTATTGTTGTTCCAGAGTAGTGATTTATAAAAATACTAAACCTGAGAGTCGAACACTCATAAACTGTTTCGTAAAAAGAGTATGACATTAGGTGAAATTCACGTTGATTTTTCAGAACACACTAGTGGACCATGCACCTTCATACTGAAATATTGCCAAATAGACCAATGGGTTGAAATTTATTCAAAAGAGCTTAGAAGATAATATATGTAGTAGTCGGCCAAGAAGTCACGATCCCAAAACTGATTACAAAAGTGCACAATATTCATTCGGAGGTTTGCAACTCAAAATGCGAGAAATTGTTGATGCTCTAGGGACAGCATCTGAAAATGCAACTCACATTTAATTGGGGAATTGGATATGAACAAATTATCTTGTTGATTGGTGCCGCGACTGTTAAAACGGGGTCAGTAGCTCATCAGAGTACAAATTTATAAGCAATGTTTAGCTCGTTTTAAGTAAAACCCACAAGATTTTGCGTCGGCTTATGACCACAGATAAGATATGGGTCTCCTACTACAGTCCAGAGACTAAGCGAAATTTAAACCTGTGGGGAAACGGCTGATTCTCCACCACCAAATGCAACGCCGTCAAACGAGAAAATCAGGACATCAGTTTTGTGGGATGCGAAAGGGATTTTGTTGATAATCTTTCCACTGATCAAACAATTACGGGAAAATACTATTGTAATCTCCTGGGCCAACAAGAAAAATACGTTAATAAGGGCCAGGTTTGGCAAGAAATAAAATCACCATGAATCAAGACAATGCACGACCCTCCATGTGCCATTGTCATGGCAAAACTTCAGAGGTATGTATTATAACACCTACCTTATTCATCTGATATGGCTCAAACTTCCATATGTTCCCTAAGCTCGAATAATTCACTGACGAATGAAGATTCTCTTCCAATAAGGAACTCAGGCCTGGACAAACCTAATTTTCAAACATTTTGATTGATCAAGTGCATTAGAGAATTAAGAGATTATATAGAAATATTCGAGCACTTCCGATGAGGCCGATTATTATTTAGTATATCATTATGATAACTTTTCAAACAACATTCGTACTTTAATACTAATGTGTGAAAGTGACAATGGTCAAATAAAACCATGCATAACAACTCTCAATCGTAATTTAGGTATTATAATAACATAATTGTAACATCTTCATATTAGTTATCATCTCGGCACAAAAATCTTTCATTATGCGGCAAGATCCACTAAGGAGAGCGATTGATGAAATTTTTTTAAATATTATCAAAAATTAAATTTTAGGTTCACCAATTTAGCACTACGTCGGAATATTTAGGAACAATTTTGCGTAAATATTTTTGTTATGTATATGAAAGTAAGAGTATTAGTTTAAACTAACCCTCAGGTAGGTGTGACTGCACATTTGACTATTCTTCTAATATCCTTCACATGTTCTCCAAAATTTCTGAACATGTTTTAATTACATACACATAAGTTAAATGGTTATTAAAATACATATTTCAAGAAAATCTTTGTACCTTTAATTAGAATGCGTGAACTGAATTTTAGGCCGTTTTTCTAGGTACATGTTCCTGTTTGTCCTTCTTGTTGTTATGCATATTTAAATATTTCTCAGCTTTAGAAATGTCCTTACTAGAGTAAAACTTCGGAAATACTTTCCTCGATATATGGCATCCGAAACTACTGTGCAGTTATTAATATAGGACAAATGGTTTACGTCAGCAATCTCATCTCTGCTTATTTTCAGCTAACTATTCTTATAAAGTTTTATTCTTTTATCTGCTTTATATTACTGAGGATAAACATTTGCATAAAATTATCTTATTATATACAAGTACTTCTTTGTATTTAGAATATTAATATGGGAATACAGTAGGCCTTAAGCGAAGATTTTATTTACTTATTTATTAAAATTCAATCACTTGAGAATTGATTTAAAAATTCTAAAGCTGCCTTCTTACTTCGATAATAAATATTTAATTATTTTTTGTAATACATCCAAAAATATGTTAAACATTTCAACTATTTCCTGAGGTTTAATAACTTCTTTATTGTTAACGTTTAATGGTACTGAGTCATTTTGACACAAGTGCTTACCTGTTACTATTTTAATTATTTTAATTATATTCCATGTTATTTTTACCTTATTGTAAAGGTGCTGAACCAATTTACTATAATGTATTACTCTAGCTCCTTTTATGCTTTTTATAAGTATAAAATATTTTTTGAAGTGTTTATATTTAAATTGTTACTGATTTTTACTTTCTATTACGCCTTAATGATACCCCGATTCCTAAAGAGTTACAGGCATTTCCTATTTTGGAGTTAGGTATTCTTTTTTATTTAAATGGGGAACCAAATTCAAAATGAAAAGCATTGAAGAAACCTATTGTCTTTATTCTCTGTCACATTTGTTTCATAAGCTTGGTTCAAGTTTAGAATTTTGCTAAACTGTTCACGGTATAATAATTTATTTTCCTGTATTCGCGATATGCATATTTGGATTTGACTTGTAAGCCGAGCTTCTTAATCCATAGAACTTTTGCATTATGCTCTGTCAGTTGTGGATGAAGTATTTGGGATTCTTCTTGAAAAGTTTACTCTAGTCAAATCATTTAATGTATGGCTTTGAAATTCCGTTTTCTTTGTACAGACAAGTAATAAAAGGACAATTAAACCGACAAAGTATAAACTTCCGTCTTGAAATCATAATGTAAGGTTTAAAATTCCTTATTAACGTATTACTTATAAAACCTTTAAAAGGAAATTTTTTAAACCTAAATAAAGGAATATTTGAAAATTGAAACCGAAAAAGGGAATATATGGGAAACTGTCAGCTTAAAAAGCTCTAAGTCAATTGTGTGCTTTAAAAAGATCTACAATTTTTGTGGTAAAATGTTTTTCCTCTAACTGTTTACCAATTACGCAAGTCAGTGAGAATGAAAAAGTTTTCAGGCATTAATCCCAGAAACTTCAAAACATACGTTTCATTTGTAATGAAAATATCTTAACATGCGGAATCCCAATCAAAATTATTAAAAACATTCTTTTAGAAAATCAAACTGCAAAAAAAAAAGAAAAATAGTTCATGTATAGAGTGGAGTAGTTTGGGGACTTTACTTGAAAGCTATGTTTTCGATGAAATCTTGGCATTTATTTGTGGATGTAATGCAGTACCTTCTCTACTTAATATAAATACGTAATAATGTAAATTAAAGTCCATCGCACAGGGCTTTAAAAAGTTCGCAATTTGCTCCACTTGAAAAATATTCGTAGTAATTAAAGATACGATGTCGTAACAATTAATTACGCTAAACCTGATGTATATATCCACGGAGGAATATAAATCCCTTCTGGAACACGTATAATATAGCTTATGGTAAGCAGCATTTCATGGTGTATGGGGTAAATCTTGTGCGGCTCAAGAAATCTTACGGCAGGCTAATGTGAATGTCCTGTTGTAAGCTGTAACGCAATTGCTTATTTATTCCTAGACTAGGTCGTAAAACCTTGCACGTACAGATAATACTATACTACCTAATAAGGCGTTGTAAGCTTGACTGGCGATTGTGACGTGCTTCTTCAGCGTGTTTTTCTCCAACGTGTTTTTTTCCTCTAGAAGGTTTAATTGTGCTAAAGTGACACTGAGAATGCTTAGTAAATAAAACAAAATTATTTTTGTAAAATTTAAATAATTTTGTTGTTTTTCAAACTACATTCCTTTAATATTAAGTTCTTTTGCACTCAATAAAACCAGTTTTAAATTCAATGATTTTACTCTTTTTAAGATAATTTAAAAACCAGCTGTTTTATACTGTTTTAGTTCTACATCTAATGACTAAAAAGTGTTTCCTGGAGCTTCATCTTTAATGTTGGTAAAGAAAAACTAATAAAGTGTTAGTACAGGTGGAAAAATGTAATTACGTAGGCTGTAATGCAACATTTCAACCAAGTAACGAAGAAATAACAAAATAAAGTGGGTAAACTGTAATGTATTTAAGGAATAATAGGTCGTACCTTGAAAAGAAAATTAACCCATAAGGATACAAATCAAAAATTTTATAAGACAATAGCCGTTTGGGTTTTACTATAGAGATCCGAAATACGGAATATTAAAAAGGAAAGATTGGAGCCAAATCAAGCGGCATAAGTGAAATATCTCCGAACAATAGAAGGATATCCAAAGCATAATTATGTTAGGAATGAAGAAATGAGGAAGAATTAGGTTTATTTTTGTTAAAACAAAAGTTACAATTAAATAGAGAAAAATTGAAAAGCCATTTACAAAGAATGGATAACTCTCGCATTCCATTTCTAAATCTTCTGGTTATGACACAATAGGAATACCAACAAAAAGATGTAAAGAAATAGAAGGCCAGAACAGGAGAATTCTCTTAAACCATGAAGAGTTGATGACGACGGTGACGATGAAAGTAAACCACATAGTGCTACTTCACAGCTGTATGTTGGAGAATACGTGGTGTTGATTTTTAGCTTACCCAAATATTAGATTGTTAGATTTGCTGTATGATGCGATGCGATGTAATGATGTACAATTTTATTTTTTTTACTTTTGAGCGTTTCTCTTGAACTTTTTCAAAACTTTGCTGTAAATATACGAGGGCTGTTCAATAAAGAATAATCACAATTTTTTCACAACTTACCTAAACTCATCCTCATAATTTTGATGATCCTTCTCAAAATAGTCTCCCCTGGATGCGGTGCACTTATCCCAGCGTTTCTGCCAGTCTTCAAAGACATGCTGGAAACCAATTTTTTAGAGATCCTTCAAAAGCGCCTCCACATCCTTCAACCCTGCTTCTGATGATGGATAATGCCTCCCACAAAGGAGTTTCTTCAAGTTACGGAATAGAAAAAAGTCACATGTGGCTAAATCCGGACTATAGGAAGGGTGAGGGATGCACTTGACGTTGAGTTTTGCAAAATATTCAGCAACAACATTGGCAATATACGGCCGCGCATTATGGTGGTGCAGCATCCACCTTGCTTCATGGAAATGATATGGACTTGCAATGTTTTCAGGACATCCCTGTAGTACTGATGTGTGTGCAGGTACAACATGCTGATAAACCATTCCATGAATATCAAAGGATCAAAATGATGTAGCCAGGTTTCATTAGCAGTGATTACGTTTTAAAGAAACTCCGGATCTTCCTCTAGCATCAACTTTAACTGCATGTAGACCTGCATGCGAATGTCCTTTTGTTCGGGAATCAACAGTATTGGAACCCACCGCACATAAACACGTCTCAAGTACAATGTTTCTGTCATCAACGTGTGGGTGGCACCCAATGAAATTTTCAATATTTCAGAAAGTAAATTTAAGGTAATTCGTCGATTCTCTCTCACAATGGCAGCAGCAGTGTTGATGTTTTCTTCTGTAAGAACAGTAAATGAAGCACCGGTTCCACCTTCCTTTGGAATTGACTGTCTCCCCTCTTTAAACATTTTAAACCACTTTCGAGCTGTGCTGTAGGGAACAACAGACTCTCCATAGGCCTCCTGTAACATTGTATAGGCCTGAACTGAGGATTTTTTGAGAGGAAAGCAGAATTTCAAAGGCACATATTGTTCCTCGAGTGTTACCTCCATTGCAGCGGTAGGTGAGACTGAACATGTCCGCACTTGCTTGGTTCTCACGGACGGTAACCAGGAGTACCAACGATGAAACTACTATGGCGTGTTTGTTTCACATTAAGCTAACGGAATATAATAAGATTGAATTTTAGTGCGAAAAATTATGACCGTAAAAAATTATGATAATTTTTTATCCTCCTCTAATGCTGTAGCAAGCAATGTGGACGTTTTGGGAGAAAAAAATAGCAACCACCTTCTTAGCAGCACTGTGAATACTTCGGAATTCTGTTGAAAATACCATTGAACTGATTGACATTTTCTTTAAAGATGATAAATGCATCCAAGATTCTTCTCCAGCAACAATATTTTTAGGGAATTTGAAGTGCCGCCTTGCAATTTCTTCACAGTTTTTGTGCCAATTATTGCGTTGCTGTTTTGATCGGGAGCTACTTTATATGGAATCCAATAACAACAAAGTTTTCTCAGGTCTAACCATTGATGCAAAATGTTTCGGACGTGGCTCATCAAAATGCTAATGTCGTCCAAATAAATTCATATTATGTCCGCCAATCTTCTTTGTGTTGCTCAAACAGAGGTTCTACATCAGCGTTTCTGAGCGTCCCTCACAAAATTCACCATAAGAAAACAAAACATATCCTTATTAGCTTAGATGCTGATTATTTACAGAACACATTTCTAAGCCAATCCTCACACTATAATTACTATTTAAAATTTAGATAACCATAGACCGGGAATCTTCCTTAGTCAAATTAATCTTTGGTTGAACAGAATAATTTAAATGGTACTAATTAATAAACTATTAGAAAAAACTAACAAATTATACGGCAATAGTTAGCAAACGCTACAATATATCTGTGAAAAGTGTAGACATTTCTTTTGTTTTTAGACAAATGGCATTCTTCAATCTTTCAGTTTAATCCTCGTATTTCGTCCAGAAATTTAAACATTTCTCTGTTATATTAGTATAGCAATCATGTAATCTTGGAAACACGTTACGCAAATCTAGATGTGTATTCTAAGTTACATTAAAAAACCTGATATCTTAAATTCACATGATTTTCTCTATCCACTCGTTTACAAAGCATTCCTACAGAAATGTATACCTCTATTTCATGCTAATCATTACACATTTACAGGTGTGTGAACTACAGCGAGCTAAAGCGATAATCATACTTTTACTAAAGGTTTTACTATGTGATGGCTTTCAAGATCTCTGAATCTTCCACGACCACAAGAAAAAACGAATAGTGACTATCCACTTTAAAAAGGTGTAAGTAATATAAAATTAAACTAATAATAAATAATAATTATGCAATGATTAACGCCAGGAGAATATATTTGACATAAAATAAGTAATTTAACAAGCATTTTCATATAGTAAGAGTTTATCTCTTACGTTTAACCAATTATAGAAAAGTCATCCAAAAATTGCATTACACAAGATATTCGGAAAAATAGTTATAACAGTATATTACAGAATTGAATCATTGCTGTCAGTGGACAAAATGAAAATTGTATTTATCATGAATGATACCTAATATAACCATCAAGTACAGATACCATAATTTTATCTGTTGCAAATGCATATTAGTAATAAAAGAGAAATCTAATTCTGTTGAAGTAAATTGCATGCCCAATAGCAGAAAGGAGTGTCCTGTAAACTATGCTTACGACCATAATAAGTTAGAAGTTATGTCTAACGTCTGTATACTTCATAGGTAGTAAGAATGGCAGTAAACTTGCATTTAATTACCAAGTTTATGACATCTACCTGGACTAAGATGAGATACGCAACGTGAACGCATCAAACAACTTTCTAATTCGTTATTATTCAGCTCATATTGATATAACCTTTCCAAGAGTAGCCCACATTTGTCGAGACGTAAATTATAGGTTGTGTTTTACCTTGAGGGCGAAAATCATTTTGAAGTGCTACAGTAATTACAATGCTAATATCTCTTAATAGGAAGACATACTTCTAACAGTGTTAGATTTCTCCATCAACCATGCCGTATACAAAACCAAGATTTAATAAAATAATGAGACAAGATGCAACTGGGGAATCATTATGGCCACATTATTTAGTTTAACATGTAGAATGAGATTGGAAATTGTTTTTTAACACTGTCCGTGTGTAGGCCATAGTATGGAAAGATAGAGTCAGAATCAAAAATTCAATGCCATAGCCGGGATTTGAACCACAGATCTTCTGTTTGCCGTCCAGCCGCTCTAACCCTTGAGCTACTATAGCCAACGTGCCGACATGGCATTAAATTCTCCAACTGACTCGTATTTCACCCGGTAAACCACTTAAGAGTTCTCATAAACTACAAAGCTTGGGCCTTAAAGTACTTACATGTTGTAAGTCGCCATTAAGGTAGTTGCCTCATGTGTTTATGAGTACTCTTAAGTGGTTTACCGGGTAAAACACGAGTCAGTTGGAGAATTTAATGTCATATCGGCACATTGGCCATAGTAGCTCAAGGGTTAGAGCGGCTGGATGGCAACCATAAGATCCGTGGTTCAAATCCCGGCTATTGCATTGAATTTTTCAGTCTGACTCTTCTATCTTTCCATAGAATGAGATTGTTTTGATAGTCGGTTTTGCAGAGGACAGCCTCAGCAAATTCATCTTTTAGCCCAGTTGTTGCCTGCGTTTTCAACTGTTGGAGCTTATGTCTCAATACTGTTTCGTTTACAGAGGTTGTTGTGTTTTTTTTTTAAGTTACTTCCTCCAACGTTAAGTCATATCGGATGGTGAATGAAATGGGTGAAATGATGCTCAAATGTGTCCAGGGTCCATGAAGCTTAGTTACCCGGCATTCGTCTATGAGGATGAGGGAAAACCCCGGAAAAAACCTTATTCAGGTAACACACCCTACCCGAGATTCGAACTCGGGAAGCTCTTGAACGTGAGGCAGACACGCTACCTAGGCTGGCTTCGCTTACAGCGGTTCGGCGTTTTCGTTTCAGAATAAAATATGGTAACAGACCACTCTAAATCACACACATATTTAGGTGTCTACAAATAAGCTGAGTTTGAGATGCCGATGTTAGCGCAGTGAGACAGACAATAAGTACCTAATCACCCTCTATCTCCTACTTCGGTTATGCGTGTTTTGGCGCCATAAACAGTAGCTTCAGGACTCCGATTTTTACTCTTCCATGGTCAGGAAAATCATATTTTTATCTTTTTCCTGTTCTCTTTACAGTTATTTTCCTCTATAGATAGACCGACATACAGATAGATATTCCATTATGGAGAATTAATTACATTTTATTACCTTTAAGTAATGTAAGTAACATAGTAAGCTTTTTCTTTACACAAGATACTTTTTATAATAAAATACATTTTTGTTTTGTTTTAAAAGTAACAAAATTATTCTCTGTTATTACATTCATAAACTCATTCTTCTTTCAAGTTGTAAAACTTTGACAAAGAAATTCATATGAATACCTCCTAGGCTGCATCTAAAAGATACCTGGCTCTCTTGCAGGCCAAGGACTTGAAAGTTTAATCATTGCATATTTTACACGTTTTGATGAGCCACAAACTAGGATATGTGACCAATTATTGCATAGTTTCTCAATTTAAGAGTGTAAATGTTGCCCCAGCTCTAAATTAAGGTATTATTAATCCAAATAAATAGATAATTGAGCTAACAGAGCTTTCATTACGTAAAATATTTTAAATATGTGCATGAATCAAAATGGTGCATATTAGAGTAAACCAAAAGAATGAAACGTTTGATGTCTACAGCTCTCTCACACACTCTGTGTGTGCGTGTGTATATATGTTTGTGAAACAAAAATTAAATTAAAGTCCGTATTTTCGGCCCAGCACCTTTGACGCTACACCAATAAAATTTTCATCCCACAAATCCCACACTGGACTAAGACAAGGGTGTAGCTCATCATCTACTCTTTTTAATATATATGAATGAATGGAAGATTTTAGTAGACCCAGGTATCAAAATAAAAGAAAATATTTAAATTAATACCTTGCTGTTTGTGGATGACCAAGTATTGATTCATCGGAATGAAAATCAACTGCAAAAATCAATGTATATTCTAAATAATATAGTACAAAAGTATAATTTGAAAATATCTGAAGAAAAAACAAAAATTATGGCTTTTAAAGGAAATTAAATTGTTTTAGGAAATAGGATTTTTGAACAAATATAGGGTTTTAAATATTAAGGATGTAACATAAGTTTTAGAAACATGCTGATATAGAAGAAAAAGTAAACTAATTCCGAGCAATATGTGTGACAAAGAACTTTTAAAAACAGAGTGAGAAGGGATAAAAAATGAAAATGTATAAGGTAATTGCCATTCCAGCTTTACTATATGGAAGCGAAACCTGGGTGTCAACATAAAAGAATTTAAATAAAATACAGACTGCAGAAATGATATTTTTAAGAAGTATTAAAGGTTGTGTTATTGGACAAAATAAGAAATGAGGATATTAGAAAGGAATTATAAATCGAACCAATCCATGACAAAATATCAGAACGAAGGCAACAATGGCATGAACATATATTAAGAATTGGGGCGCCGGGGTAGCGCGGTGGTTTCGTTCGCGGCTCCCGTTCTAAGGGTCCCGAGTTCGATTCCCGGCTCTGGGGTTGGCGATTTTAAGTCGGCCCTATCCACGCCTTCACCTCTGTCTAGCACACGTGAAGTATCCCCTATGCCCAACGTGGTTCGGAGTCCACGGTAAAAACTGTAGGTCCTCTCACCTCACCGCCATCTTCACTATCACCCTATCATCGGAGGTAATGGACACCGCCCTCTGGGTGCCTCCACCTGAGAAATGGGTCCGGTCATCACTTGGTGGGGTGAGGTTACCCCGAAGGCCAAGGTTGTCATGTGGGGAGTGTTAGTAACCAACTATATTAAGAATTGAGGATGGAAGATATCCAAATGCAGTATTAAACTACAATCCAACAGGAAAAAGAGACAGAGGACGACCCAGGAAACGCTGGAGATATCTATGAAGCTGGAACGGGCGTTATGCTCAAACCATGGAGTGAAGATGAAGATGATAAAATCCCAATTTACTTTCTTAAAAATTCACAAAAACTTGGATTAAAATGAGACACGATTGAGAAACTTGCATGTCAGTATACAAATGACAAATGGAAGCGTTACATTTTTGTAAATAGCAAATGAACTACGCGTAATGTAAATCCCAACATTTAGAACATTACAATCTTTTGATATCGCCTTAATTCCTCTATACTTCTGTGTTTACAACAGAAACATCGAAACATTTCAGCTAGTATATTCACTCAAGTTACCTTCAAGCGTTTGAGCAGATATGAACATAATTTCAAACGAATAGAGAAATTCATGTGACTCCGGTATATAAGTTCTCTTTCCAGAAATGTATTTTAGGAGCTTAAAAAGTAAATTAACTAAACTGTATAAATCGGATTTGTGATTGATGTAATGATAAAGTAGAAATGTGTATATGTCGTGAAAAGTGTACTTTGACATTTAGTTCTTTGCGATAAGTGGCGATGGATTTTCTTCTATTGCTGCACTTTACAATATGTCACATTTTTTATGGTAGCGTGACTACCTCACGTTCAAGAGGTCCCGAGGTCGAATCTCAGTCAGGGTGAGCTGCCTGGATAAGGTTTTTCCGGGGTTTTCCCTTATCCTTCAAGACGAATGTCGGGTAGCTCTACGCTCCATGGAACTCGGACTCATTTGAGCATCATTTCACCCATTTGATTCACCGTCCGATATGACAACGTTGGAGGACGTAAGATTGCAATAAAAATGTCACACTTTCGGGACACAGTACACAAATTCAGGTGTCACTTGGGCCGTGGAAAGTCTTATCGGAATAGATGATGGAAGCCATAAATTGCCCGCCTTGTAGTTACATTCCGCATTTCGTAGTTTGCTTTCATCCAGCATCTATCTTGCAACGTGCAGGTTGCATAAAATTCCATAGCTATAATTTGATTTCCTTTTTAGGTCTTGTAAAAGGTTCTTGTAGTCCTCCGTAGCTGGTAACAGTGCATACCGCAGATCTTCCATTGGAAACATCTCCCTGGTAAGTCCATCTGCTAGTGGTGATCTGTAATACTCCTATCTCTTTCAGGTGCTCTATGTGAGATGTGAGAGCAGTGAGTCGAGACCATACGCAAGGACGAGTAATATCTTAAGTCTGAAAGGTCCATTACCATTATGTTCCTTATTGTAGCTACCGTTCTTGCTCTAATGTGGAACCTGAAGTTCTTCCACGTTATCTGTATTGTAATGCCTAAGTATTAAATGTTTCTTGCCCTTTTGAAGTGTTTCCCGTTACATTTTACGTTTTATGCATTTGTGAGCCTGCCTCCTTTTCCAAATATACCATTTCCATCTTCTGTTCAGTTATCTGTATGTCATTTCTCTTCACCCAGCCGCCTAATGTGTCTATTGCTGTATGTAGGGTGCCTATGACTGACATTACGATGGCCATATCGTCTTCACAGGGATACTGTCCGCTGCTATTATTTTTTTCACCTTGTCGTAGCTGAGAGCGTTAAACATGAATCGGATCACCTTGGAGAATACTGTTGGTTTGAGGTAGCCATCTGATTTTCGCACGCCATCGTCTATTCAGATGTAGTTCTTCGCCAGGATGTTCGATGTAAGTATTGCCGTACTTGTTCTGCCTATGAGCTCCTCTAACTTGCCTATGGATCTTTCGGTTGAGCAAATCGAGGACTTTCGAGTAATCGACAAAGACGACGAAACGGTGATCCGATGCTGCGAGGTGCTTGATTTAGATTTACTGTTTCACATACACTGAACTCTCTGACCGATATCCAAGTATGAAGAACAAGGTAACAAGAAAACAACAAAGGATTATGATGCATCTTTATTTTCATATTCACATAATCAATTCCAAAATAGCATTGCGTATTAAGTAAAAGTCTATCATAGCAAATTTATTTATGCTATTTCTGTGCTTCCGTAACTCGAATGTACCTTAAGATGGGTGTTGTTACATCTTTTAAGCATACCCCTGGTTCCAATTTTGTCAAATATTTTAAAATAATTTGAAACTTTAGCTTTGTAACAGGATTTCATCCTTATAGTACACATGCGATGTTGAATATATTATGATGATGCCCCACTTTGTGGCGACATGTGTAGCAGGATTCCTCCGTTGTTGGTATCTCGTTTCCGTCGTTGGTCTTACTTCGTAGATCTTACTTTCGTCCAAAATATTATGACTTGATGAAGAAGGTGTTCCCCGAAGTTATCAGGAAATCCTTAATTATGCCTCGACTAGCTTTAAATATTCTTCCGTTATATTCTTACTTACGAGCAATGAAAAGTTATAAGGGTGATAACGAGTGAAGAAATCATTCAGATTTTTAATTTGAATTTCTATAAGAAATCAATCTTTTGTTTATTTCTTTTAACACCAAAACCATTACAGGTCTTATCACAAAACTTTATACTGTGATCTGAATCTATCTAATAATTCAAATTGAACTAGCACTAAAATATTTTCGAGTAATTTAAAAAGTGCCGATCTCTTCGGCGTTCCAGAAAAAAAGACGAATTTTCTTTGGGTTTCTACACCAAGATTATTTAATCCTTCCTTACTATCGCTACCCATATATTACTTTTATATGATTCGCCGATTTACTACTACGGCACTACATTACGTAATACAATTACTACGGCCAATCACAAAATTATATATATTTTTACACAATTTTGTTTGTTTTTCTTTTATAAATTTATAAATTTTTCAAATCCTATTTAAATATAAATCAAAGCTGTTACAGCATAAATTACATAGAATAGTGATTACCCCATAGCCCTTTGAAGTTTGAACATGTGATCATTTAAGTGCCAAATAACGCATGGCTTAACAAGTTGCATTTACTTTCAGTGAGTTCTACTCCACTTGATTTTCCTTACACTTTTGCGCATCAAGAATGTTCCTTTTTTGTAATTTACGTCCTCCAACGTTAAGTCATATCGGACGATGAATGAAATGGGTGAAGTGATGCTCAAATGAGTCTGGGGTCCATGGATCTTAGCGTTACCCGACATTTGTCTCTAAGAATAAGGAAAACCCCGGTGAAAACCTTAACCAGGTAACTCAGCCTAACCGAGATTGGAACTCGGGACTTCTTGAACGTGAGGCAGACACGCTACCATCTACTCTACCAAGGCGGGCAGAATGTTCCATGTGATTTGGTTTCTAACAAATACAAAAATATTCAGAATACAAAACATTGTAGGGCTGGAACCGTGGCTCAGTCGGTAGAGCACGTGCCTACTGCGGAAGAGATCCCGGATTCGACTCCCGGCTGGGGTTTGGTATTTCTCTCCAACCAAGATGATTCCCCATTTTCTCCAGAGTCTGGAAGTATGAATAAGAGCTCGAATATGTGGGTGTGATCTAATGATTAAAGCTCAGCGAATACGAGAAAACACCAATATGTTCCAAAGAACGGCCGTCGATATGACCATTGCAGTTAAAGGCGTGGTATAAATTACTTTGGTTTCGTAGAGTGGAACATGTATCCAGCTTATTCACCAGTTTTGTCCTTACTTCATTGCACATAAATATTAGGAGTTGCTGTATTATATTAACTATGTGTAGTCATTATGGCATAAAATAACTACGGCAGCAAAATGAATATCAAAGGTTTAACATGTCCTATATCTTCAGTGATTACCTAAAAATCTGATGTGCTGCCCTCTGATTACTCTTGTACAAATTATTCTTTCAAACACTTATTCTTCTTTGTATGTCGTGTAACTGGAGATAAGCACTTGCAGAAGTGTCTTATAACATAATAATTTCCTTGTATATACAATGGGAACAAGGGAATGTAGCAGGCTTCAGCAAAAGTCAAATCATTTAAGAAATGGTCGCCATGTGAGTGTTCTTAAAACTTCATTCTCTTTTCATGGTTAAGTATTTGAAAATTCAATATACACGGAATATTTCAAAAAGGGTTAACTCCATAACAAAGTACATTGTGTTCTCCAAGAATATCTGCCTTTTGCATAGTATAATTTTGTCTGTGTCTTGCCTTTATTAGTTATACAAAAGGCATTCAATTAAAGATAAATACTTTCCTTGTTTTGAAAATAAATCAAACATAAGGTATTTTAATTAAAAATTATAGAGCAATTTTTTTGAAAATGAAAATTTTCCACGGTGTAATTTGGATTGGGAGGTTTTCTTAAAATTCCTGCTACATTTTCTTCGAAATTGCATTTGGAATTCTGTTGGATGGAATAAAATTCTTCCACTGCTTGCAGTAAGTATAAAGCAGAAAAAGGAAAACTAAGACGACCATTTTGATAATTTCTCATTGTCTAAGTACTTATAGATTATAGCTCCCTTCCAGAGTTTGAAGATAAAGGAAAGCGGAAAAGTATATCGTCTGATATTGCCACCTGTTCTTATAGAAAACTTCAGTAGCAGTTTTCTTATAGAAAACTTCTTGTAGCAGTTATTTTTATACTTCATGTTGTTAAGAATAGTCAAAGATATTAGTATTTATAATAAAATGAAGAAGTAATGGTAACGGGGTATCCATGACAACCTAATATGTTAAGTTGATGAATGATTTAAAAAGACTTTGTTCTTCTGTTTCTGAAAGTCTTAGGGGTAAGAACCACATTTGCCTATCCGAGTGTGTGCAGAAACAATTTTGTGTATGCATCAAAAATGCATAAGTAGCGTGTGCGAAACAAAAGAAATAATTAACCGTGGAATCTACCGCTGGTTGTAAAAAGACTACATTAATAATATTCGTAATTTTATCAAAGAATTTAATCATGTTTGTGAGGAATTAAATTTCTATGTTTGAACAGGAAAATTCATTCCTTTAAGATAGTGATACTATCTTTATCAGCACCGTTACCGCGATCTTGGGAAAGAAAAAGGATCGCATCGCTCAAGAATTACTGATGCGCCTAATTATCCAGAGTTGCGGCAGAAACTTCTAGATTTCTTCAAGATCGTCACCGAAGGTGCAAAATTAATCTGCATCCAACTTCATCCCAAATAATCCTGCCTCTAGATGGTGTCACAGCGTGGTGCATCATCATAGTCAAACACAATCATCGTTCATAAAATTTTCACTTTAAGATGGCTTCCCAACCTGGGGCTTCCAGGTAATCAACTCGGAGATCGTCTCATCATAATAATCCTAAAATTACGTTTCAATCTTGAAAGCAAGACTTTAGGAAAACAATTTATATTGAATGTTTCTTCATTTAAGAATAAAGAACAATAGCATTAATTACATTTTTACTGGATATTTCTTAATCAACTGGACATTTCTTAATCAACTCAGTCCCTTTCATTTTTTTATTTTTACTTTGTAGTGGAATTATGCTCATAACCACTTTCCTCGAATAGGAAATCGTAATCCGTATTTTTTCCTTCTCTTGAACATGCAAAGAGAACGCTGCTTGAAAGCTTTCACATGGTCACTCGTTCTTACAATATTTGACTGCCGCTTAAGTGCACTGCATCTCCATACTCCTATTGTATTTACAAATATTGTAACTAGATCTGTACATAGCGGTTACATTGTTTATTCTGACATATTTATAAGAATGCTTGCCAGGAAAATTATTGTTGGAATTTAGTTTATTTGGTTTATATGCACAAAAATGCCTAAAATCTCATCTATTTAAATGAATTCATTTATTCTCTCTCATTATTATGGTTTTTATAATGGTTACTTATATTTATAGATATCTTTTTCAGTTTTGCCACGGTTTTCTAAAGAGGAGTACCGCATCAAATATACACCATGTGTAATTTTTACGTCCTTTAACTTTTAAGTCATATTGGACGATGAATGGAATGGGTAGGATAAGGGAAACCCCGGAAAAACCTTATCCAGGTAACTCACCCTGAACGAGATTCGAACTCGAGACCTCTTAAGCGTGAGGCAGACACGCTACCACCACGCTATCAAGGCGGGTACACCATGTGTAAGTATATACAAATATACACAACTTAGGGGGAATAAAGAGTTCTCCCTTTTGCTTAATTATAACATAACTAGATGCAGAATATGACTTGTAAATTTAGTTCAGTCACCAAAAACGGAGTTGAAGTGTTTTATACTAACTTTTTAGTCAGTATCTTCGTAGTATAATGGGTTGTATAAAAACTTTGTAAGAAATTGAAGTGAGATTCGCTCGCCGGAGCTACATATTTGACTAGCTGATTTACCTATTGTTGTCGGTTACATCTTGAAACACATGTGACGAACAAATTAATTTAATTATTTCGCCCGTTCTGTATGGAATTATTGTATAATAATCTGTGGGATTTCACAGTGAATCCACCCCTTTATCCCTTTTAATATTAATTATAATAGTACCAACTATTCCAAATAAGGAATGACAAATTCTTTCACATTATCGCAGAAATACGTGAAACTGAAGCATAAAGACGACACCCTCCCAGCCCTACAGTGTTCTAGGTTCGTGAAATGCTGCTTCATCTATTATTTTAGTGGAAGAACTCTCGGTGAGAGAACGCCAAGATCGAGTAATTTTATTATGTTATTACAGTAGGTACAGTCTTAAATATTTGTACCGTCATTTTCAAATCTCAGTTATTTAATATATAAAAACCGCCTGATGTTCATATCATGGATAAGTTAACTTCTGGGGAAAGGCACACAGTCTATAGGAGTCAAAAATAATATAAAACGTTATTTACTGTGTCCCCTAACGTATTCAATTACAACATTCGATATTTATAATTTAGACTTCTCTTACGTAAATTAATTATTAATCAGTGTTTGAAACCAATCAGGCGGAGACCGAAAGATTCATTATTCAAATCCCAGCTTTGACATTGAATTTTTTAGTCTGCCTCAAGCTCTACAGATCTTGTTCTGCACATGACTAGTGTAAAATAGCAATTTATTTCCATTTTCGGATCCATTGTTATACTCCCAAAAATATCATCTTTTCCTTTATGTTTACACAAAATAATGGTAACTTCAGTATAGTAGTTTTAACACTTATTAATACATTTACACGGCCAAAGACTTTGGACTAGGCTGGCGAAATGGTAACTACAGACTCATGTATATAAAGTTTTGTTATGTTTGTAGATTTAACTGCAAAAAAGAAATGAATAAATAAACACTGTTAACACATGCTAAGAAAACCTTACAGACTCTTTATTTGAAAGCTACTTTATTTGGGTAAACTGTTACTAAATTCTTTGTGTTTCATTTGCATAGCTTCCCTCGCCTAATATTGTTAATGTTATATGTCTTCTGTAAACTATTTTCTGAAAGGTTGTTTGTCCTATCTATAATCTATACTTTTGCGTAAATAATTCCATTATACATTTTGTTTGAGGTGGAAAGAAAACCATAAGCACATGTCTATTAGAGTATCGCCTATATTCTTACCATTTCAGCGTAAGAAACAAACGAACACGTACAGCATTTAAAAAAATGAGAAGTGCTTAAAATATAATCGAATTATATGGGATATATGAGAAATAGCTGATGTCACAAAAAGGTGGTATGAAATAAATAGTATGACTTGAACAGATCTACATTTATGTAATTCTATTTAGCCTATTTTAGTTTACCCATTATACAAAATAATACTAAAGCATTCTGATTCCTGCAAATTCAAATGCAAATGTTGTGTGTCATGTATATTATATATTTTAATCAAAATCACTGCAAAATTTTCAAAAAATTATTGTAATAAGAGTAATATGCACTGATGCATACCAGTTTTGGCATTTGCATTTCGTTTTTGGCTTAAACTGTTCACATAAACGCACAATCACAAGGATCTGTTTCTAAATTATTTTATTTGGATTCAGAAGTTCTCAAGCCATGTATTTCTAGGGAAAACTTGCCATAAAATTTATGGTTGTAATACAAAACGTCCTGTTATGTGCTAATTTAGGAGGCAGAGAAAGAAATGTTATAAATTTGCTTCTTATAATGTTCCAATAATCATCAAGATACAAGATACGACATGTTTTGAATCATCTGAAACATAAGAGAGTGCGTAAGTTTACTATTTTGTTTTTCCACATATATTAAAGGTCATATAAAATTATATTTTAGAACTGTAGATACAGTTTTATTATCTGCAGTTCATATAAATTTTGTTTACAACTATACAACTATTATCAAGAGAGAAACGATTGTATAGATTAATCTTCTATGTTACTAATTTCAGTTCATAAAATATTAAAATTCTACAAATAATTTACAACTTCTCCATATACGTTGAAGTTTTAAAACATTTGCATAGAAAGCTTTCACTATTTGCTGAGAAGTCCATGGGTAGAAAAATGTTATTATGAGCAGAAATTCTCATAAAATAAGTATTAATTACAAAAGTGCATATAAAATACGGATTAATCTCAGAAATTCATGTAAAATACGGATTAATCGCAGAAAATCCATGTAAAATACAGATTAATCACAGAAAGTCATATAAAATATGGATTAATCACAGAAACTCATGTAAAATACTGATTAATCACATAAAATCGTGTAAAATATGGATTAATCACAGAAATTCGTGTAAAATATAGATTAATCACAGAAAATCATGTAAAATACGGATTAATCACAGAAATTCATGTAAAATACGAAGTAATCACAGAAATTCATGTAAAATACGGAGTAATCACAGAATTTCATGTAAAATGCGGACTAATCACAGAAAATCGTGTAACATAATGATTAATCACAGAAAATCGTGTGACATAATGATTAATCACATAAATTCATGTAAAATACGGATTAATCAGAGAAATTCATGTAAAGTACAGAGTAATCACAGAAATTCATGTAAAATGCGGATTAAACACAGAAAATCGTGTAACATAATGACTAATCACAGAAATTCATGTAAAATACGGATTGATGACATAAATTCATGTAAAATACTGATTAATCACAGAAACTCATGTAAAATATAGATTAATCACAGAATCGCATGTAAAATACGGATTATTCACAGAAATTCATGTAAAATGCGGATTAATCACAGAAACACATGTAAAATACGGATTAATCACAGAAATTCACGTAAAATACTGATTAATCACAGAAAATCGTGTTAAATACGGATTAATCACAGAAAATCATGTAAAATGCGGATAAATCACATACATTCATGTAAAATACGGATTAATCACAGAAAGACTTATAACATAATGATTAATCACATAAATTCATGTTAAATACTGATTAATCACAGAAATTCATGTAAAATATGGATTAATTACAGTAATTCATGTAAAATATGGATTAATACCAGAAATACATGTAAAATACGGATTAATCACTGAAATCCATGTAAAATACGGATTAATCACAGAAACTCATGTTAAATACGGATTAATCACAATGATTCATGTAAAACACGGTAAAAGATGGTAGACATTTTATTCCGATTTGGCATCCGAGAAAAAGGAGACGCAGCAACGCAAAACACAATCTAACTATACCTGTATGTGATATTTATTTGTATAATTTAAATGCTATTCAAATACTGAAGTCATATGCAAGGTTCAATATTAAGTAACTTTTGCTCTAATTTTATAGAAGCGCATAGTGAAGTCTTTATTATTTCCTAAGTAAAACATTTTAGCTGTATTTCTTCTGCATGTTGTAGTCACGTTTAATACAAATCTAGGCTAAATCTATACTTAGTATTACAATCAGTGTACGTTAGTTTGATATGTAAGCTAATCTCAAGAACCATTCAAACGATTTTGATAATTATTTTATCATTGAAAAACAAATTTGTTCTCATAAAACTGTAAAGCACATTATAATTTAATTTCAAAATTTCCAAAAGACTAAAATGTGGTTACAAAGACCCAGTATTTGAATACGAGCACAACATTGTGAAGACGACTTTAACTTTTATTGAGAGTAGCATCAGGTGAAAAAAGATGTTACTCCATAGAATGTAAATGGTTATTCATTTACGCTTGGCATAAAAACAAAGGCATAAAAACAATATAATCATTGTATGATTAGGAACATATGTATGCAGCATGTTTATATGCACATATTCCAACAGACATGTACATATATGGCCATGATATAACATTAAAGAAATAGAAAGCAGAGTTTTAAAAGCGACAATCAGTTTTTTATATCTATATTTGTCTCTTTAGCTGATTTTTATCAAATACTGCACACGTATATGTAGTGAAGCAATGTCCGTATCTCTGAATATACTTTATTACACTTTATTTAAGTACTGAACTTCCCTGATTCCAAACCGTTCTAAATTTTCCTGCATTTCCTGTGTATGCTGTAGTCAAGTTTGTTAACAGTTAATGCTAAATGTAGATAAAGAGGCAAAACTGCTAACACTAGAAATCATGAACCCAAATTTTATCATATTTCAAACAGATTAATTTGTGCCTGGAAGTACGGAATCTTATTTCGTTGTATGTAGAAGGGGTTTCTGCTTTATGTAAAAGCTATTTCGTTTTTTATATTAAATATGGAATTAAAAGAAAGAGACAATGGCTAAAACTGTAACCTATTTAATAGCTAAAGAAAGATTCTTTCACAATTCATATTTTACGCTGTGGAGCGTTCCAGAACTTAAAATATTGTCGTAGTGAGGTCAGAATATTAGCTGATTCTTCACCCGTAGTTTGGAATAGCTCTTCTATTTAAAATTAAAATTATAATTTATAAGGGAAAGCAACTATAAAATTTTCTATGTCATACTACAATAGTTTTATACAGTACAGGGAAGTAACTGTAATTAATTAACCCTTTACTGTAGTTTATAAAGTTGAATGGGCAACGTCAGATTACTCAGTCACGTTTTGTCTGTGTGGGTGTGTTTTTCTACTAACATCATAAATGCTCAACCTATATTTAAAATTCATAATTTAGAAGATTATTTCTCTCGTTGCTTACCTCATTGCCATTTCCAAAATGTTTCAAATGCTTGTTTGGGAAACGTCCACATAGACATAATTTTTTCGCCTGTGCTGTCAAAGATTTTTATAAATCTTAATATACAACGTATAACGTACCCTAAAGAGGGTGAAACGAAAAGAAGAAAGAATATAATATATAACTAGAAGTTTATTGAAAGGCTATATTCTCTCAGAATGGAAAAATACTAGAGGAAATTTGGCCCTCTTAGGCACTTGACACTATTTTCTGATCAAGCTGTAAACCGAATTGGCTTAATATTTGCGACTTATTATAAAAAATTATATTTTTTAGAAAGTCTGGCTATGAAGAGCCATTTGACCCCCTCTTAATATTTCCCTCCAATTACAGTACTGTTCTTTGTAGTACTGAAGATGAAGGCAAATCAATCATAAAGATGTGAAAATAAAAACAAACAAATAGCTATATATGTAGTTTCGTCGTATTATTTGTCAAAATCTGACTATATGAGCAAAAGGAAAAGCATGAGCCAATTCGGCCCTAACGGTCCTTATGCTTTACGATTAATTACTCTACCATTCCAATATTTCTTTCGTTACAGCATCTCTAGAACTTTGCTAGAGACTTCAGAATATTAGAAACAACAGCCATCGATGTCTCCTGTCATGTTCTACAGATATCACGACATTTTTATTCTAGTGTTTCGTCTCCAGGCAGCTTTATAAAGATGCATTATAAGGAGTTATGGACTCATTATATAGATGTTCTATATCATTTTTACGATTATTGTATGTGAAATATAGAAGTTGAGAAAACTGAATTTTTCTACGCCTCATTCTAGTTTTAAGAATCACTGTGCAACATCATATAAGAAAATCACTGTGAGATAAAATGAGAAAGAGCACTTCTTTAACAAATGCATTGTAAATATTTTCAATTTCTGTCTGCATAATTTGCACCGTAGTACAGTAATATAAACGAAATTTGGATATTGGCATTATCTTTCGTGTACATTACTTATACATTGTTTCAGAGCTTATTTCTGCTATAGCTAAATTATAGTTCTTAAAAAAGCATGCGAACATGTCAAATAATATATGTTAACAAGAAAAACCATTCTTAATATCATTGTTGAGTAAAATTTGACTCCATCGGAAACATTTTCAAATGAGACTTTATATTTTTTTGTACATCATCTCAAATTTCTTTTTATTATGCAAAATTTAACAGCTATCAATTATTTTGCACAGCTATGGGAACGAAATAAACACTTAATATATACTTGAACGAGAAGCTTTATTTATATCAACCTAACAATGGCATTGCTAACCTATTGTTCCATTAATAAAATGATAAAAATAATGTCTATTTAAATATAGTAATAAATATTTTATTGTCTCAGTCATTTTCATGTTCTTTAAATTTATTTTATATTCTCATAGCAGATTGGTAAAAAGGAGGCCAATCTTGATGTGCACATACTTCATCTTGTTTATGTTTCATGTCGCTATAAAAATCATCATTAAAATCTCAGTTCTCTCATTTTAATTTAATACTTTCATTATTTGTGTTAATTTATACCAATAAACTGCATAGGTATTTCCAGCAAAGTCAACTATTTCGCTATGATTCCAAAAGTTTATTGTAAAAAACTGTTGATTAATTGTACGATGTTATACAATAATAAAACATTGACATAGTGCACAAAGAATGTCATTTTAAATTGTACCGCTTACATCATAACTTTTCCAAACAGAGTGTTGAGAACAGTTATATTTTTCTGTGAAAAGTATCTGTAAGACAGACCCCTGCATATTTGTAGCAGAAAACATGGAAATTTGAAGTGCATGAATTTATGTAAAAATATGAATTCGGTCTATGATTTGCGAATCTATAAAGTATTAAATGTTTTCATAAGATGTGCGAAAAGTAATGTGTGTCGGATATTTTCCCCATTACGAAGGTAACTAAGCCACATATACGGTATACAAAATAAAGTGGCTTTTGTAAATACCTTGTAGCATAATTACTTTTTCTGGATTAAATGGAGGTTTTAAACGTCAAATTTTTTCGCTTATTTGTGTAAGAAAAACAAATTTATCAACATAGATTCTGTTTCAGTTCTCTGTATTTGTAAAATTAAATATAATGAATGTTTCGCGAATTATAGTAAGTTTTCTTTCATTTAGGTTGTTTTGTGTAAATTTATACCATATTAGAATGTTAAAATGTATCATCCCTTTGTGCACTAATAAACTAAATATATATTCTATGGCACATGTTTTAAATAAACTGAAGGAAACTGTCTTTGTAACACCCAAGATTTAAAGGTCACTTACTTTATCAAAAACGGAGGAAATTATGGGTTGGTCATACGCAACCGAATGTTTGTATGATCACTAAATATATTTTGTATTAAGTAAGTATAACAGTGTGGTTCAAATAAAAAAATCATGAGCTTTTAGAGTAATGCAAGCTCCCTGCTTCACCTTCTACATTTTCTTATGTGGCAGCAGAGCAACTTCGGACAAATGGCAGTTAGTTTAAGAACAATAATATGTTTGTTTAACATAATATGTTAAACTCACAGAATTTTGTGCCCTATCAATGTAGATTTGAAAACATTTTGTACTTATACTGAACATTTAGACACAAGAAACGAATTAAATTCCTCATAGAAAAAAAAATATATATCAGAGCGGAAATATTAACGCTTCAGTTTCTGTGAATATATTTTAGCCTCCCCCTCCCCCACGATATATTTTTGTAAATTGATTACCTCACATATAAAAACTAAACTACAGAGCAATTGGTTTACATATTTTACCGTATTCTTTTTTTTTTTTTTCGTTTTACTATGATCTAACATATGTATTAATAAAGTTGCGTGACATGGATTTTGTGCATGTTCAAAAAAGCCACACACTTCCCATTTAGCCTATTTAACTACGAAATTCACAATACACAGTTTAAAAACTAGTAGTATGGCAGTTAATTGCGGAGATCTTAGTGAACTTTTCCTCATATGCTTTGTACAAGTTGTGAGCGGAGAAATTTCATAAATTTACACTTTTGAATAAACTGCTTCTGTGGGTTCATCCGATGTTCATTGCGAACATTAAACTTTGATATAAAGTCGAACATTAAAATAAACAAACCTAAGAAAATCGAATAAAGCATGTGATTCTCAAATTCTATGCTAAGAAATGCATCTACATTTTAAGATGTAAATATAAATGAAATAACCTTTTTCTCGACATTATTTTATGATTTATTTCCAGTACATAACATATTATGTCATTTTAATGTGCGATATATGTGATATAAAATACACACGTATTTAAAATAGCCTTAAATTAATTCTGTTAGCCTCATAAGTCAGATGATTTCCATTCAAAAACAGTAAAGTGCTAACAATTAATTATTTAAATAATCTTTAATATCATTTTGGAAAGCATTCAAATTGACAGTTTATTCTTTAAAATCATAAAACATTAAAATTCGTTTAAAAACTCGCTTCAGAAGGTATAATTACATGCTAAGTTAAAATTAAGGGCACACCTGATTTGGCAGAATATAAGGAGATTTAAAGGGAGGGGCTCCAGTCACCAAAAAAAAATTGAATTTCTCCATGCGGCGCTATTTAAAGACATTAGTGCTCCATAGAGGCGCTGTTGTGCCCGCTTCGCTCTGTGAAATGTCGCTGTTCGACTCCAGCCGGTTTTCGGTCCTTCTTTAGCACTAGACTCAGGCTGGGATTGGACGGTTCGGAGGGGCCGCTCTCTTGTGCAGCCATTGTTGCAAGTTCACTGTCACGAGGTAGTGGATACCTATACAATATCTACAATTTAATTAAACATTTTGTATTTCTAATTCCACTTTCTTCACGTTACAGATCCATATTCCTACTACAGCTGGTGAAAGCATAAATATCTGCATGACTGGTGAGTCAGACGTTGTTCTTATATTTGACATTATATATCCTATTTAAAAAGGAAACACGTGGTCAAATTATTAACAAAACGTGGAAAAGTTCTTTTGTTTTCATCGTGTAAAATATATAAAGAAAAAATCTGTGGTAGCAACCAAATTCTTTTAAAATGTTTGACGTGCAATTTTATGAATATGAAAGGAGAATGTAGCCGAGAATATCACTGTGGAATGAAGTTTCAACGATTGGCGCTAAAAACAATCGTTTAATTTTTAATTTAATTTGATTTTAATATCCAGAATGGTTTAAATTGCCACAATTTTTAGCAAATATTGCCCACATGCTTGCAAATATACAATATCCTATGATTTCAATGTTCAAAATATTTTATTCAAAACATTCCAGATTTATCAAATGAACTTATCATCTTAAACCGTGGGTCTGACTATATACACAATATATGTTTATTAACGTAGATATTTTAATTTTGTAATAATTAACGTTAGTAGAACCGGTGTTCAACAAATTAAGAACTTTGTTTCAATAATTTGACCAGGTTTATATCCTTCTACTGTGCTGTTATTGCCATGACAATCATTTTTAAAGAAAAATTTTAATCACGTTTTTAGGAAATCTACTAGGTACATCAAGGAGGAATTTTATTTCCTTTGTGTATCATTTATATGATTTTTTTAGAAATCTTTAGCAACAAAATATACATATCTTTCAGTTTACTAATATATATATATATATATATATATATATATATATATATATATATATATATATTATTGGAGAAAAGTTTACTGTACTTGTAAACGTGATTAAAAAAATTAGTTAAATTTTTAACATGGGACTATGATAAAATTTTGTATTATTCACGCTTTGCCGAAGGTAAAGATCTATTTTAAATGGTATATACCTAGTTATACTTATTCTTTCACTAGACATTTCAGATTATTGTGCTCAAAACAAACTATTAAAAGTGCATCTAGAAGAAGTCAAGCAGTGATTAGTAGCCCCTTAAGAAATACACATTATTAAAAATCATTGAGAATATTCAGCCCATACGAATTTTATTATAGTCGCTCAGTTCGTTTCTTGCAAATTTGCATCAAGTTTTCTCTTTACTTTAAGATAATAAGCTTTGTGGAATAATATTTCTCATTACATTGTTACGTAAGCTAGGACAGTTTTGTTTTGAAAAAACTATCTTAGTTAATGTCGTTTATCTCGTTTGCGGAATATAAGCGTTCAACATTTAAAACACAAAAGTACTGGCCATTAAAAGGATCTAAACAAGCACTTTAAAATATCTTAAAACCTAAAAGGTACACTAAACTTTATATGTGACTTCTAAAAGCTTAATGTACTTGGTTTTATGAAAGCGGATTTTTATCTCGGCCATTTTCTAGAATAAAATTTGTGCATTTTCGTTGAAGTAGTACTATTTTTTCAGAAGGTTTTATTTATAAAAATGTATTTGTAAACTATACATTAATATTTGTAAGTTTAATAATTGCCAACGATGCAATTGATATGTTTAATGAAATAAAATCCTTAGAAATAGTTTCATTCTAAGTTCCAATTGCTTTGAACTTGGTTATAAAATGTCTTCGAAACTCTCAACTATTCTTGAATGTATATAGAACAATATGAGCAATAGAAGAAAACTGTTAAAAATTTAACATAATATGAGGGGATACGACTTCTATTACCAGCGTAAGTCCTTAATAATAAAATACTCGTATAATTGCCATGATCTAAAGCGCAAAATAAAACATGTAATGTTTGTTGTCATACACTACCTTGTAGCTAAGGTATATTATAAATTCGTCTATAAAACAAATAACGAATAATTTAGAACTTGGAAATAGTACTAAAGCTTTCAGGCATATCATAAAATGGGTTTTACTTTAGCCTTAAACAGAATTTAATCTTATACAGTCCCAAATTTAATATTCTAAACTCTTGGAAGAATAGTTTACACACTGCTTGCTTTAAAACATGAATACTAAGTGCTTTACTTAACCTTCAAAACGGTGTTTGGAATATTTATTAACTGTGTTGAATAGACTTCGGTGAATCTAGTCGGGTGAAGCGTAATAAAAAACGAACTAAATTTAGATCTATAATTCAATTCTTTTATATTACAGATACATGTTTGTTCATCAGTTATATCACTCCTTTATTCACTGTAGCACATTTTGTCGGTAATGTTATAGTGATACTGTAATTTCCGAATTGTAATTTTGACTTCTTAGAAGAACATGTGATAATATATGTTTATATATAGGTTTTACACAAAATTAGTAATAGTTATGTGTAACTGAAACCCAATTAATACCATAGAAATATAAACAAACCATCTAGACTTTTCAACAGTCTAAAATGACTTCGTGCACGGCTTTATAAGATTGAATTGTCATCCTCTATAAACCCGTGTTTTGTTCCTTTGCACCTATATAATAAACATCGTTATTCTCTTACATTCAATAAATAATGTAACATTCGTATAAAAGCAGGCAGATTTTAAAATAAAGAATTACTATCTAAATACGTTCAAAGAATCAAAAGAAATAACAAAGTATTTCCTTCTAAAATTGCAAATTGTATAGCTTTATTGAATTTCCTTAAAAAATGCCTGCTTAGTTTGTACTCCAATAGCAGCTTTGTTAGCCCAACCCTAAAATGTTATGATTTAGTAAAGTTTTCATTTTAAAAGCATGACATCTCTCTAACAGCTTTCTCTTGATTGATTACGTTTTACATATATGTTCATTTTTATTGACTTTGAGGTTCCCTAGCACATAGAGTATTTTCAGAATGTCAGTGTACCTAAAACAAAACAAAAACAAAATAAAAACAATTTCAACACTGAATGCTTTCACTGTGTAATACGATATGCTAAAATGTTGCTGATATTAGTGCGCCTCTGTTAGGTGCTCTAAGTATTTGTGTATTACTGAATTTACAGTATTCTGAGAAATAATTGAGCTATAATTTACGAGTTCTTCTAATATAAACGTTTACTCTTAAGAAAACCTTGCTCGAAATTTTTAACGACTTTCGTCTACAATAGTATTAAGTCTCCAGGTTATATACTCATTTCAGTGAGATATATCTTCTTATATTTGGATGAACATTATGCATTAACAATCTATCCTATTTTATAAGCATGGTATACTTGTAACTGGAGTTAAATTTTAGTTAAATATGTTTCATGTATTTCTACGATTACAGACTTATTCGAAAGGAAAGAATTAATACATGCAACTCCTTAAAATAAATGTTTTCCGTTACGAATAAGCTATTAGCAATAAAGATACATAGCACAAATCATGCATAACATTAACAAACTTGTGTTATCATGTGTACTGTCATCTCTCACTTTTACAGAAATTACTGTGCTTGGATTTGAAACTTTTGACTAAATCAAACAAAATTCACTTTGTTTCTTTGCTATGAATAACAAATTACCTAAAATATTACTCATGATCAACTTAGCATAAGGCAAACAATGTTAGATAATTCGTAATATTGTTTTCCTGTGAAGTATTGTCTCGAAATTTTCCGATGCTAAAATTTCTCTTGATAAGGAAATAGTGTTGATAAAGTGATAACCTTAGTATAAAGCTGCATTTCACCTCTTTTTTGGCAGAGGAAACTTCTAAATTTTATTTCTGGAAAAAAGCGTTTATTTCACGAATTAATCCACATGTTTCAGTATATCACGCACTGAGTAGTAGACTAGGATAGTGATACGCTAAGGTACTGGTAAATAGCTCGTCATTACGGACAAGAATTGGGCCTCCAAAGTTATTAGAAGCCTCAATATTGGTCTGACCATCTTCATTTTAGTCTTTCAATTTCATATTTTAGACAAACTTTGGGTAGACTGCATTCCTCCATTCTCAGATTATGATCTCTTATATCTCTATATCTTCAAATATATTACACTCTCCAAACGTATTTCTAATTGATTCATTTCTAATATTAACTCTTCTATGCTATATCTAGGTAATTGTCTCAGAAAATTCGTTTACTGCGCCACTAACTGCTTTCCATCTTTTACCCCGTTAGTGCACAATTTTCACAGAAAAAGTAAACTTGGCTTTGAGGTTACACACTTTTAATTGTTACATTGTTTTATTTAAATTCTAATTTTACTGTCCATGATTTCATCAATTATTTAAAAAACTGGTTTCCTGGATATTTAAAATTCTTTAACTATTCTATTTCCTTTACTGACTATTTTCGACAAGAGCATTCTCATCCTTTCCATTGTTTCAATTATATTTTGGATGATATAGTATTATGCTTAAAAGATACTGTAAACACGATATTAGCAGCCTTTTGCAAATTATGTTCTACTCTTTTAGGCCAAATCTGCTGAGCGCATTAGTCCTTCACTATACGGCAGCCTAATGAACACTTATTTCAGTAAAATTATATAAAGCTTTTATCTGTGAAAGATTTAGTGAGTAACTACCATTTTCATTGAAAGAAATGTATGTTGGCCTTTTAGAAAGGTACATTTTAATCTAATTTAGAAGCCTACTCGTTTATTTCTTATGGTATTTTCCATTCTTATTATGTTTCTTGTAGATTTCTGTTAATACTTTATTATTTTATGAAGTGCTAATATGTCACCTTGTTACATACATTTTCATAGAAGAGTATTGCATTAGTAAATATAAATATATTAAAAGGTTAGAATATTATCTCCAGTAAAATCCTATTTAGTGTCGACTATGGCAGCAAAAACTGAGGTTTAAGTACTTGATGTTACTTTTATTTCGTATTCTAGTTCAACCACAAGGTCCTCCATCGTAATGATTTTAGAATTTAGTTATTTGGTATGATCTTGGTTTAATTGAATATCCCAATTTAATATTGCCTCTTTTTATAACTCAGGTCTACAGAAACGGTCAATAATATAGGTGATTACTGCTCAGACATTTAATATTATCGCTATTTGTTGTCATTAGTGTTTAGTTCGAATTGTTTGTATAAAATTTGACCACAATACAAATTAACTTATTAATAGTATTTTCTACAGTTACAATTACATTTTGTGTGACTACGAAAATGTTTTTGAACTTATATAGAATTGTTGTTCTTAATAATAATAAGCTTTAAAATTTAATTTTAATACCTTTCTGTAATGAAATATTGTATTTGAATGTGTATGTTCAATTTGTATGCAGTTAAATTTAATGTAATTAGATCTACGCTTTGTTACGACACAAATAAATAAATAGATGTATTCGACATTAATTTACAACCGGAATATTATGGAACTTCTTTAATTAAGGCTATAAGTATTTCAACTCAGAGGGAAAAAAAGTATATAAGAATTCTAAATTGCTTTTGAAAATGTACAATATTTACCCTGAGGGATTAAATTGGATAAATAGACTAATTGAAGCAATTAATTTAACGAAATAATAGAAATGTGGGTCCAGAAGTGACAGAACACCCAATGTAGTCATTAAGATGTTCACCTTAAGATAACAGGAAGAAACAGTCACCATATAGGAAGAGAACTGTCAGTTGCCAAGATCGCATCAACATGCTAGTAAATCTACATGGGAGCACACTTAAAACCATTGTGTAGTGAGAAAAAATAAGGGAAAACAGAGAAAGCTGGCAAATATACCTTGACATGGTGAAAGACCAATTACTGGTACGAAGAAAACAAAATAGAACCAGCTGTATTTAACTATTAAAACCTACTTCCAAGCAGAGGTTAAGTTATCTCGTCTTATAGAGTTAAGTATCAGCAAAAACTTCAGTAAAGCTTTCCTATACATTTGTGTTCAGTGTACGTTTTTAGAATAATGTAGATAATTTATGGAGAAAAATCTTTTATTTACATATATTAAATATATATTTAACGGTATCATCAGATGAATGTTCCGTAAATCTCGGGAAGTTCCAGTTATTTCCATGTTTCTTACGCTAAATTGAATAAATATTGACGACATTAATAATAGATATTACTATCCTCTTGTCATCGTTTTCTCTCTATATTATAATAATTATCAATGCCGGATTCCTGAAAATCTATTCCGTCTTCATTCCTCAACATTTTCCATCGTTTCTTCTGTATTTCTGTTTCCCATAGTATTTCGGCAGCCCAAAGTTATTTTATTTGCTTCTTAATAGTTCATTTCCCTAGATTTTATTCTGCGAGTTTACTTATTTGTTGTTCATTTATATATCTTCTCTTTTGCCTGGCCGAATAAAGAGTATCCAGCTAAGGAATAGTGATACTTTCGTTTCTACTTTCTTTTCAGTATTCTAATAATTTTGACAATATCATTTTTATTAACAACTTCCAAATCTGAAAAACGGTTACCTTATGTCTTAAGCAATTTATTGCAACAATTTGTTCTTCCTTCACATCGTTGACTTCTGCTATACTCGGAATAACATACCTATACACTGTTATATTTTCTCTAAATACTGCGAATTTTCCTTTACTGAGAAATATTTTTATTGCACTCTTTCTTAACAGTACAATAGAATTCTTCTTCTGTTTCTTGCGGCCATTACTTAAATCTTCAGACTTAGGTTTAATCATTTATCACAAATTATAAAGTGTTTTGTAAAGTTTTTCACCAGTTAAGGATGGATTCATCCATATAAGTAATAAATAAATTGTCTAACATTAGTCAACCTTCTTCAGTTCATCGTTTTACGTATTTAATATGTTTATTTCTGAAAATTCAAACTTAAAAAGGTATTTTTAAATATTTCTGTAGGTTTTCGTAGGATCATTCTGCATCATAGTAAAATCCTTTCAAAACATTCAAAGCAAACAATAATAAATGTTTTATCAAGATGTATTCTTGTATTCTCTGTACTAGCTCTTAAATCAATCCGAATGTAATCAAATTGATCATATTTTTCGCAGTCCGTAAAAATGTGGTCATCATCATATAAAATTCTCATCAGATGGTATTTATATGATGCAAAAACCAGTAATTCACAGCCGATCTTTCTACTCCTTTCTAGTCATCAGATATTTCTTCCCCCTTGGAATTTGTTTCTTAGGAAAACGGCCTTTCTTCACCCGTGTCATATGTCCATGCCATTTATTCTATACTGATCTATCTTCATTTCCTAACTTTTCTCAGATTCCCTTGTTTCTTTTGTGAACTTGCAATCAGAAACCTGTTGCTGCTCCAATCCTTTTTGCCAAACAGTTATTAATATCCAGGTTTCTGCGCCGTAAAGTAACATAGACAGGACCAACACTTTTTTAAATTTAAGGATCTCGTTTTGCCTTACTTTCTTAAACAGCGTTCTTTTTATTGTGCCCACATTTATTGGAACTTACATAATTTTCTCTCGGGATCCTTAGTGTACAAGTAAGAAATTACAAACAAGACATTTCCTTGCTAATTACGATTTTCCTCTAAGAAGTTCTTGTCCAAAAAGTTCCATGACTTTATTTTCTTTACAGAGATCTTTAAATTATACGATTTTACCACTTCATTCAACATCCAGAGAGCCCTCCTTAAGTTGTCTTCCGTTTCTGCAAAACATAATCTGGTCGACTGCAGAAAGGAGTGTACTTAAAACAACCTTGTTAACCCTAAAATTATAAATCAGCAGTTCTTGTCAAATTTTAGCTACGCCAATTATATAAATATTAAACAACGCAGGTGTTAAAGGACACTCTTGTCTTACTCCTTGTGAAATATATCTTACTTGTGAGCCAGTTGCTGTATTGCACCTTATTTTGATATACAAACTCTTAGTAAACGCAGAGACACATCATACCTCTTCATTATATCGCATAATTTTCCAAACGCCTTCTCATAGTCTATAAAAGCCACAAATTTAAACAAAAATTATTCGCGAAATTTTTCAATAATCTGGCTAAATGAAAGGATATTATCAATGTAGGATCTGCATGGTCTAAGGACATACTATTCTTCTGTAATACATATTTCTGATATTAGCTCTAATCGTATGACTATGATATTAACATATATTTTATATCTGCAATATAAAAGGCTAATGTTTTTCTAATTATTGAAGTCATTAGGTTTTCTGTTTTGAATACTGGAATTATTACTGGAATTTGCCAGAATTCTGGAACATGTCCTATTTTCCAACAGAGATTAATAAGATTACAAACTTGGAGTTTTATGTCCAGAGATGTGTATTTATAAGGTTTTACATTAATATCATTATCACCTGGGGCTTTTCTTCATGGACTTTAATGCTTCTTCCAATTGTTCATATATTATGGGAACTACATTTTTACCTGCTATAGCTGCCACTGTACTTTCTTCTTCCCCACACTTTACTTCTTTCTAATTATAACTTTCTTAAATTGGTAATGTTTCCCTCTTGTCTTAAATTATAATTGATTTACGTAATTTTATCTTGTATTACTGCTTTAATTATAATACAAACTTTCTCCGAAAGCTGTGGAATTAAACCTTGTTCAGTTATTCACTTATATTAAGAACCATTGCAATGTGCAAAGAATTTAGGTAATACTAAACCAGGGGTTACCTAATTCTGCACATATATCTCACTTAATTTCAATATGAATGCATCTGGAAGAAATAATTAATTTCAGTAGGCATGTACTACTTCAATGGCTAAAAACTTAGGGCTACCCAATATTATGAAAAATCATATAACGGTTTGTACTTTCCCTACTTTATTTATACCTTATTGAGGCGCTTTATTTACTTTATTCATTTCAGGCCTATTAGCATAGAGTACTCTAATGTACACTAAAATTTAAACTTCAGCTTTTCTTCAGTATAAATTACCATATTAACGATATTCCAGTACTAACGCTATTTGTTAACTTAAACTTAAGTTACGGCTTCTGACAACGTGCTTAAGAAAGTGACGTGTGCATTTTTAATGATGCTGTGGCTCAAAATGTTTAAAATTGTTCAAATATAAGTAAAGCTGATTTAGGTATTTCATACAACCTTCTAAATTATTAGAGATTCCCTTAGCTAAAATAGGATCCAAAAGTTCAGAACTTACATTGATCTTTCAGCTCTCAAAGCACTTTATATGTTCAGTAGATTAACATTTAAATGTCAATTAACACAAAGTGCAAAAACCGCATTTATTTCCAGTGCCTTTTACTGAACTTTGATTTCTTTTACATAATTTTGCATTCAAATTTTCCAAGGATATTGTTTGTAATCAATTGTGTTCTAGTTTTCATAAAAAAATCAGAGAAAATGAATATAAACTGGCATTCGGTTTCTGTGCAATCTAAATTGTTTAGCACTGAGTATAACTGTTACAAAAATCATATTTAAATATTTAAAACATTTCCTGAGAAAAAACGTACGTAAGTGTGAAAGTATGCCTATATGTCAGCTTTGAATAGCGTGGTAGTACGAGGGCTGTTCAATAAAGAATGATCATAATTTTTACGGACATAATTTTGCGCAATAAAATTCAATTTTATTATATTCCGTTAGCTTAATGTGAAACAAACATGCAGTAGTAGTTTCATTGTTGGTACTCGTGGTTCCCGCCTGTGAGAACCAGGCAACTTCAGATGTGTACAGTATCGCCTACCGCTGCAATGGAGGTAACATGCAGTTAAACTTGATGTTAGAGGAAGATCGGGAGATGCTTTCAAACGTAATCACTGCTGATGAAACTTGGCTACATCATTTTGATCCTGAGAGCAAACAGCAAAGCTCAGTGTGGAAATCTCCTTCATAACCAACCCCCCAAAAAGCATAATTAATTGCTTCTGCTGGGAAAGCTATGGTAATCTCATTCTTTGACATTCATGGAATGGTTTATCAGCATGCTGTACCTGCACACACATCAGTAACTGGAAAATACAACATGGATGTCCTGAAAACATTGCAAGTGCATATCAGGTGCAAAAGACCACATTTCTCTGAAGCAGGCTGGATGCTGCACCACGATAATGTGCGGCCGCATATTGCCAATGTAGTTGCTGAATATCTTGCGAACATCAACGCGAAGTGCATCCCTCACCCTCCCTATAGTCCGGATTTAGCCCCATGTTACTTTTTGCTATTCCCTAACTTGAAGAAACGCCTTCGTGGGAGGCATTATCCATCATCAGAAGCAGTGGTGAAGGCTGCGGAGGCGATTTTGAAAGATCTCTCAAAAAATGGTTTCCATCATATCTTTGAAGACTGGCAGAAATGCTGGAATAAGTGCATCGCATTCAGGGGAGACTATTTTGAGAAGAACCATCAAAATTAAGAGGATAAGTAAAGGTACGTTGTCAAAAAGAATTGTAATTATTCTTTATTCAACTGCCCTCGTATTTTCATTTACTTTCAAAATTCAGATTTCTGTATTATATGAACACCTGATTAATTAATGTAACAAAAGTAAAATAGCATTGGTTTACAAAAGCCTATTAAATTACTTCAATAAATTTAAAGCTCAGTCGTAATTGCGATGGAGCAGCACGTGACAAAGTTTTAAAAACGTTTAAATAAGATCGTGAGAATTTAATCTGCATCGGGTATATTAAAAAATGTGTATCTGGTTTCTTTAAAATAATCCTTTCAAGCCAAAAAAGATGTTACAAAATAATTAATATCCCAGAACTACGCGGATATAACTCAAAGACATCCTTAATGATGATTCCTGTATATTGGCGTTCTCCGGGGTCTGGAGGTAACGTGTTAGACTCGCAGGCTAGATCGCAGGTTCAAACCCGGTGCAGGATGATAGATTTTATCGGGCCTAAAAATGCCTTCCTTCGGAAGAGAGAAGTAAAGCCAGTTCTCCCGAGTCATAGGCTTGTGTCACGTAAATCCTCATACCTCATAAGAGCTCTGAGCAAAATTAAACCGTATTTCATGCCCAGAAAAAAACTAAAACAGTTAAAGAACGTCCATATTTCGATCAGAATTGAAAGCTGATCAAAGGAAAGCTTAGAATATTAAGCTTTTCAAAATGTGTATTGCATTATTTTTACAACCGCTTCTGACTTTCTCGTTAACACAAAAATGTTTGATATGCGATCAATGCCGCAATTGTATGACATGAGTATTGAAATATCTCGTTAAGTCATAAGTTATGTATGAGGAATAAGTGACAAGTTTCCCTTGAATGAAGCATATTTCTTAAGTGTGTCCTATTCTCACAATTTTGCCTTTATTGATATATTTTAACTTCCAGTTTGTTAAGAAATAACTATACCTCCCGTCAGTTTATTTTCAGCGGTACACATGACATCATATTCTTTTAATCCACTTAACTACGGTTTTGGAACATGGCACATAATCATTTCCTTTGCAACCTAATATCATACTACACCGTATATAAAAACCATTGTCCACCTCTGAAGTGCGCTAGGATATTAAGCGTTTCCATATTTTAATATTGTTTGGCATCAAATCCTCACGATACCAAAGCTAGAATGTAACATTGTTATCTTTCTCTGGGTTGAAAATTGCACTGATTATCTAACTTATAAATGATTCTAGAAAACCAGTAAAAGAATGTCACGAATTTCAGCCACCTATATCTGTCTATGCCAGAATTTTAACCTTTTTCGATGTACAGCTCTATCAGTTTTAACTAATCACTCCTACAGCTGATTCACCTAAGTTGATTATAGTGCGTGTAATCGCAGTCCAGTAATACATTTGCTTTTTCGGCACATTCTTTAAAATAGAGTCAACATTTAATGTACATAAATTCGAAGCAAACGAATGTGATTAGGCACCATTCCTAAAAGGAACGCATATATTTGCTTGCAGCTCACGTATATGATAAATTCACCGTAAGTTTAGGGAGACGTGAAGGGTCATTGCAAAATCCTTCGAAACCAGAGACCCAGAATAGTCAAGCACGAAAAACTTTTTATTTACGAATTATTTTCTATATGTAACCAATTTTATATCGTAGAGTAACCAATTATTTGGAAGAGAGCAGTCACTTTAATCAAATTTCGCAAGAATATGTTTCGAAATGTTAAGAGTTCTTCTTACACTGTTTCGAATATATTTTCTCTGATACGCACTTACAGTAAGTACAGGAAGCATTGTATTCCACCAAATAGTTATATGTAGAAAGTTTGTATAAGTACGGAGGTTAATAGAGGATTAATAGGGATGTGGACTATTGCCCATCTTGTTTGCAATATTTATGAATAAAGATATAGCAGAATGGAGAGAAACCTATAAACCAAAAGGTATAACTGTAAACAATACTTCTTTGCTGATGACAAGGTACTATTAGCACAAAATGAAATGGAACTGCAAAGATCAGTAGCTAAATTGAATGAAATAGGGGAAAACTAACTACAATATCAGAATCTCTGGTAGAAAAACTAAATCTATGCTAATGATAAGGAAAGAAAAAAGAAGAGTCAAATTAGTTATTGATGGGGAAATTATAGGACAAGTTTCAAAATTTAAACACTTGGGGCCAAAAATATCAACTCTAAACACCAAGGAAGAGAATATTGAATCCTACAATAGATTAAATGGATGCATAAAACGACATTTTGGTAAAAATATGAGGGCAGAAATAGAGAAAAGACTCCACAATATAACATCCAAACCAGCTCTGATGTATTCTTGTGTAACATGCACATTATGAATCAGTGGAACGTCAAGATTAGAAACAGCTCAGATGCGAGCTTTACGTCTATTATTAGAAATTACTAGAAGAAATAGGATTAGAAACTCTGAAATAAGAGAACAGTTAGTGGTAGAAAATATTATTGAAGAAATTCAGATGTATCAGAAATGATGGAAAGAACATGTTTTACGAATGGTCCCTTCAAGATATCCTCGGTAAGCCTCATTTAAAGAATTTTCAGGAAGACGAAGTGTTAGAAGACAACGGAAGAGCTTCGGTACTAGTCTGAAGGAGGCCTAAACATTGTGAGGAAAAAGAAGAATATATTTTATAAGAAATACAGGTTTGTCAACTTCTGTAGCCTCAAAGCCTTTATGAAAAACTTTTGCATTTTTATTCTGTATATATGGTGTGTGTTTTATCTGTTACCGACAAAATTCAGAATTTATGTCAGATAAATACCAAACCCCGTATTAACGCTTAAAATTTGTCAGATTACGAAAGATTTCAATTAAATTGTCATATCTTTTAGACATTCCATAACAAATAGAATTTACACCTTCCCCTTAGGTCTTCTTTGAAGGGTATTGTGTATAGCGTTAAACCATAACAGACGAAAACTTATTAAACAAACATTTAGATGACTTTAAAATACATAATTTATTAGGATCACTTTTTATTGAGATGTCCGTTATTTTTATTTGCATTTTTCAATCTTTTGTAATTTTTAAAATAAGGCTTGTTTCGCATGTCTGCCTCACGTTCAAGAGGTCCCGAGTTTGAATCTCGGTCAGGGTGAGTTACCTCGATAATGTTTTTCCGGGGTTTCCCCTTATCATAAAAGACGAATGTCGGGTAACTCTAAGCGCCATGGACCCTGGGCCTATTTGAGCATCATTTCACCCATTCCATTCATCGTCCGATATGACTTAAAAAGTTAAAGGACGTAAATTACACACAAAAAAGGTGCGAATCGTGAGATGAGTACGAAATTAAATTTTCTATTTATGGACGCCTTTAACTGCTGTGGTTCTCAACATCTCACTCTCTGTTGTTCAAGAAATACTGCTTTATTTTATTTAGAGGCCTATTAATCGGCTTGAAGTTCTTTTACTTGCCCAAAATCTACGAGATCTTTTCCTAAGAAAGTCATGCTAAGGATTTTTACTCCTGAAAAAATCCATCACTTTTTCTAGATTGAACCGTGACCTAACATTTTATCCAAACCACAGAGGACGATATGGAACGAATGTGTATGACCAACATGTTTCAGTCACTCCTTACTAAACTCTTCATTTTATCTATAACTAAGTTCCGTCCCCTTAAATTAAATAGAAAAGTAAGCCTTCCTTTGGAACAGTTCATATAAAAAAACGATACAGAGTTGGGAGAGCCATATAAATGTAACACATTCGATTTTCGATATTTAACACAGTAAGTATTTCACCCAAAAATGTTATAGATATATAGATTTCTTCAAAAATACATGTTTCATAACGCACTAGAACCCCCAAAGTAAGGCTTTTTAGAAGAAAGTTTGTTTGTGAGTCTGTGCATATTTGTATTTTTGTATGTGTAAAGTCATACGGTATTTAACATCTGCTTCTTCCAGGAATGTGACATAAAAATGTTGAAGAAAATCTCCAACCTAAAGTACCTTTTACAATGAAAATTATTAAAAAAATGTTTACTTATAAAAATTGGTATTAAAATAATGTACACTTAAGATATTTACATGATAAATGAAATGTAATTATATCCCGTGAATAGCTTCTGAATTTATATTCATTCTAAACTACCTTTTGCGTAGCTGGGAAACCGTAATGATAGACAAATCTTACCCTACCAAAGTGTAAATCTTAGTAAGACACACAATTTATGGCAAATAAATTGTTTATGGACCTAACCACTTCCAAGATAAATGTCGTTAATGGTTACATTTTCAGGTGCTTAAAGTTTTCTCAAATACAAAGACTTGTTTGTTATTTTCTTCCTTAGCCATTTAAAGAGAACGAAATTTCAGAGCCACAAGATTTTACTTTCACTATTTTACCCTTCTACGTACAGGAAAATATGCAATAAATTATAAATTTTGCAAATGTTTTTTCTCGATTAACGTGAAGTAGACACAAGAGTAAGCATTTGTAAGAAGAGTTAATACAGAGTAGAGAAGGCCATGTAAATGCAAATCATTGGAATTTTATCTATTCACTTGATACATAAATATGAATGCTTCATGTCTTGTGACAAAAATTCAAGCAGTCACAGCAAATACAACGTAGAAATGCAACGTCCTGGAAGCATGTGGAAACGTTTACTGCTGCAGTTTCATTAATTACTGCCAGGAGATCTTCATCTTCATAATATCACTCAACTTAACCCTCCTCATCCGTGATGTAAAGATAGCGACATGTCCATTAAGAGCAGCTATTATAGGAGCAGAAAAGGCAAACTAGGCAAATGTATCTAAAAGCTCATAATTTATTTACGGTTTGGTAACTACTACCATGATTATAATTATAAACATTGCTCTGGCCTTCTCACATATCATACCTAATGTCGGAAATTTGCACCTTCCGTTTTAACTCCTTTGTAGAACCGTATGCATTTTGTAGACCTGGATTCCCGGAGGTGCAAACATAAACAAGAAGAAATTTAAAACTTGAATCGCAGGTGATCTCTAGGCAAATGATAGAAATAAATTCAGAAAGCACAGAGTAAGACATTAATGGCCAGTATAGGTAGAGGTAAAGGTGATGAGTACCGACGAACGGAAGATTGCCCGCAATCGGGGCACAATACGACATACCTTAATCTCTGGGAAGGAGGGATGCGGTAGAGCAATCACATCCAGGTGACGAGGGCGCAAGCATTTACGGGGTTCTTAACGCTTCAGTTCGAATCCAGAACAGCTCGAAACTAAACCCGAAGGTGGGGCCCGCTCGGAAGCTGGTCCAGACCGGTGCCAGGGAAGATCTTTCACAAAGCGCACATCCAGCACTCAGCCACAACCCGCCGAACACGTCGCCTCTTTCTATAACCCTTAAAAATTTGACAATGAAGAAAGTAATGAACAAAAAAAAAATTGTGTTAGAATCACCTATTGATCCGGGGAATGCATGTGTCAGAGTCTGTTGGTCTGTCGTTCTCTGTGGTCTAGGGCTAACAGCTAGACTCTAGTTCACAAGATCCTGGTCCAAACACGAAGGAGGGCGAAAAATCCTTAGCGAACTTACTTCGAAGGGAAGTAAAGCCGGTGGTCCTGTGTCGTAATTTGCTGCACCTAAAATAACCTCTAACCTGATTAAAGATGTATGTGAGTACAACAGAGAGTCTTTCATGTCCAGTGTAGAATGAGACGCTGGGAATCAGATCAGTTAAATAGGTAGTGTACTTAAAAAAAGAATCTGTCTGTAAACAGCATAACTAAACATGAAATGTCGGTAATTTAATCCATTGAGCTGAAGTTCTCCGTCTTCCAACAAGGTTTTCAATAAATTTCCTCCACACTAAAGAATCCTTTCCTTGCAAAACTTTTAGAAACATTTTATTTTATCAAAAATAGCTCTAAAGAATGTGTATGTGGAATTTTGGGAATACCCTCTTAGGACCTGGTCATTTTGATGACTTTTGAGTACTGGTAAACCATAAAAGATAAACGATTACTTCACCAAATATATAGGTCTAGTTAAAGCACAACGTTTACTACAGATGCTTTAGTTTGAGGAGAAGTTAACTAGATCTTAAATCTCCCTTGTTATTGTTTTTAATGTTTCAATACGTATAGTGTTTTTCTCAATTGAGAAGTCGTTATTTATTTTATCTGTCAGACATGCAAAGAGGATCAGATTTCAAGTCTATCACTTATCGACCCGCTCTTAAAATGCTTTATTATCTTTTATAGTATTCTGTATTCTTGTATCACATTGTACACCTAACAGAAAATCTTATCTCATTTGACAGCATGTAGATATACGGAGGTAGAATCCTTGATAAGAATACTTCGTTGACAAACGTGGGTAGATTTTTTTACCTCAGATTTGCGTAAAACCTTATAAATATTCCCATAAATATTTTAGTGCGTATTTCATTGTAATACTATATAGAAAGCTAAGAATAAAAGCAATTGTTTTGTATCACACCAAGGAAATTTATCTGTACTTAAGCAAACGAAATAAATTATCAATTTATACGTGTATAGACTTAATATTTGTAAAGTTCAAATCAATAACAGCACTCCATTGATTTAACAAAGTATACATTTTCAAGATGTCGGGAAACAAGCCAATTGAAAATACGATTAGAAATCCACGTAGAAAAAACAATTTTATTTGAATAGAAGAATATTTAATTTTGAGCTAATCTTGTTACATTTCGGGAGAGTACATCTCTCCCAACATCAGGATATTTTAAGAAATGTTATAATCACAAAATGTATAATTGGATATAACACAAATATCAATAAAGACAAAACACTGCCACTGCATCACTAAACAAAAGACTGTTTTCAGTAAATTAAATGCCAGGTCAGTAAATTAAAATAGTCTTTTCTTCAGTGATGCGAATATTGGTAGTGGTTTGTCTTTATTGATATTCGTGTTGTATCTAATTATACATTTTGTAGTTATAGAATTTCTTTAAGTATCCTAATGATGTGAGAGACTTGCAAATATTCGTCGCCAGGAAAGCTTCAGGTCTTATTTTAAGGTATACATTATTAATACTGTTATTTTTGTCTTACCTTAGTTTCCTAATTATGACAATTTGAATATAATGAAGAGGGATACATTAGTTTTTAATGAAGCATTTAACGTTATTTGTCATGCGAGTATCTAAACTATAAGAATCGTCATATAAATAGTTGAAATAATTTACAAACGGTTGTTAGTGGCTGGGAACTCCAAGAAGATATCCTCATTTATCCTTAGTCCGACTAGGTAATTTAGGAAAGATGTGCTCTTGTACGCATATACTTACACTATATTTTTGTAATAGCCTTACTATGTGGCTTAAAACCATACATTAAAACCTAGTGTAGTGCTGAGGCAAAGAAATTAAAAAACGCCACAACTAAGGATTTTAAGTAAGGTAGAAGATAAACGATAAACGTTTAATCTCTCGAGTAATATTCAACATCATGCTAATTACCTTAAAATCGCTGCATGTACTTATTCCGGCGAGATTTAATATTATTGGTTTTATTTTATGTTTTTAAAGTGTCTCATTGAGTTTGCAATTGCCTCCAAAGAGGAAGTTTTTGGATTCTGCATGCAGACGGACATAAGATATGTTAGTATAAGCTCTAAGGTTTGTTTTAGCAAGTATATATAATATATATATTGATTTATATTAATTAGTTCTTAATTTGTTGTTGTTTTCAAATGCTAGGCTTTGGCAATGAAGCCATTAACTCTCTTGCTCTCCAATATTTCTGTGTAGTAGGTCCGGCAGGTAGGACTTCACAGTTTAAAAGATGTTCTTCAGTCATTTCCTCTTCTTCGTTGCACAGAGGACAATTTGGACTTGTATAAATTCCTATTCTGTGTAGGTGTTTGGCCAAATAATCATGTTCCGTATGTAATCTAAAATTTGCTACTGCAGCTTTACGTGGGATTTCAGGAATAATTTCTGGATTTTTAATTAAAATGTTCCACTTTTTACCTCTGGCTTTGTTAGATATTGATTGGTTTTGTTTGTTTTTATATGTGCTTTTGATTAATCTTTTTATGGATGTAAAGGGTAAGTTTTTACTGTTGTTCTGAATTAAATTTGCACCTTTTTGGCAAGAAAATCAGCTGATTCATTTCCAGCAATTCCACAATGTGCAGATATCCACTGCAATATAATTCTTTTCTGTAGTTTTTTAAGTTGTTGGATCATTTTGTGACATTCTTTAATTTGGATTGACCTCATTTTATATGAACTTATTGCACATAATGCTGCTTTAGAATCAGAAAGTATGACAGCGTTTTTGAACTGATCTATTTTGTATAGAAGCTGTTGGAGTGAAATATTAATAAGCTTTACATGTGCATCAAAATTTGTTGTGTTGTATCCTGCTGGTTGATAGAATGAGACCAGTGCACACTTAATTCCTGCTCCTGAGTTATTGTCCAAGTTAGATCCATCTGTGTAGATATGTAACCATTCTTCAGGTGCGTATCTATTGTTCACAGTTTCTAATGCCAGTGCTTTTAGTACATGATTGGAAGTTTCAGATTTTGTAACTATTTGTTTCAAATCCAATTGAATATTAATTGGTACAAAAGTCAGTGGGTTTTCTATGATTAAAATGTTTTCTTTAGAATTAGGAAGATTCAGATCTGTTTTTAATTCCATAACTTTGTGTAGGAAACTTGTTTGTGTTTTCATCTTGATTTTGTTGTTTTAACCGCAACATTTTTTCATGTTGTATTAGTGCCTGCTCCTATAAAGTTAAATGCATTGGCTAGTTCCGAGTTAAAGCTTGCATTGCCGTGATTGGAGTTGATTTTACTGCACCGGTTATTAGTCGCAGGGCCTGATTTCGGCATACATCTAGGTGATTGGCTTCATGAATGTTTTGTATGTGGTGTTCAGTGTCTCTCGATCACTGCCCCACTTAACTCCAACTAATCTTTTCAACATTGAAAATTTTTTTGTTGATTTGTTTACTTCTGCTTCAATATGATGTCTAATTTTAAGCTTCTTTTTTATCTTTAATTTTAAGTTTCTTTAATTTACATTGCATTCCAAATATCATTAAGGGTGTTCACATATTTTAAAAGCTTGATCACATTTACAAGTATTATCGGATAATCCAAGAGGCTCATGACATTCAGAATGTTTTTCTACTGTAGATTTAATCGATGGTATTCTGTGAATAATGGCAGACTGTTTGTTAATGGTGATGTCCTGTAGCCGATCTTGTGGCCGTTCTTCTTGGGTGATCAGATGGGAGTGCATTAACTTTGGGTAACCAACTCTGAATCGCAAATAACTTGATGCATATTGTTTAAATGTTCCAACTGGAAAGTATCATGGAAGATCTCTTACCGTGTGCAGTTCAGTAGATTTTGTTACTGATGTAAGAAATGTTTGTGCAGATTTTATTAGACATTATTGGTGCCGCAGAAGCGACTCACAATCTAGAGGTTACTGGTTCGATCACCGCCGACCGCCACTCTGACCCATGTGATTTTTGTACTTTTCTTGTTCCTTAAGCGAATTCTGGAGTAGCTCCTCTTCTATTATGACTTTCCTGTTCACATAGTTTAATCCACTTCATCCGTTAGCAGTCAAGACCCGCCTCCAAGTGAGCACCACCAGGGTATGGACGTCGGATTCCTTTGAACTGGAAACGTTAGATAGCCCATCCAAGTTTTGACCCCTGCCATCATATTTGGTCCCTTCCCTGATTCCTTCTTCCTAGAGGTCCTTCTGTGGTGCTCTGTCCCGGATGCGAGGCCTCCTTCGTTCACCAATAACTTCACCTTTTATATTATGTTTGTATTAAAATAAACATGTAATCCATATTTTGTTATATATCTTAAGATATAATTGTTCATTTTAATACAATAAATCAAAACGATAATTTTTCACTGCATTCTGCTTCAAAGAGAGTATGCTTAAATTTTAGATATTCTATAGTTATTAGGAAATTAGGGAGACAGGTTTCTTGATTTCGGCTGAATTAATCAGCATTTATTTCTGCATGTCACCTAACTTTGTTTCATTTGTTAAATGTTAAAATATCAAAATCAATTTTTTAGTATAAAGTTAGTCTCGCAGGCTTTTGAGTTAGATACTGTGATATCGTACTTGCTCAGATTTGGTTTACAAATAGGGCCTGTTTGGAGAAATAGTAATAAATTGCGTAAATATTTTTAAGCACAGTGGATGGCTTTTGAACATACAATATAAACGTTCGAGCAAATAGGAATATTCTTAAACATTTAAATATTCACACCTCATTCCAATTTTAGTACCGTATTTCATTATATATATATATATATACTTACTCATAAATATTAAGCCATTTTGAATGTCTGTACAACTATTTATTGATGTATTGGACATTCACGTGACTTTCTCCTCCATGACCATTTCTTATAAAAGGTGATTCTTATATCCAAGTTAGCCACCCCCATTTCGATTTATCATAAATGATTTCAAATTAAGCAAATAATGTGTAATTATATAATTACATCCAGAAACTGCATTCCAATATCTAGTTGTGGTACGAATTTCACCTAATACCTACATTCCGCAAGCTTGCCAGCATTGCCGTCAGATTATGCATTAGGAAAAGCATACAGCACAATATAGAATAATCAAAAACAGCTATTGTAGTACTAAATGAACAGTATAAACTTTGAACAAAACCTTTTCCGTGAAGGAACAATATACATGTGGATGTGAGGATTTGTGCAGGCAAGCTTTCCAATTATTGTCTGAAAATGACAGAGTTCTCAAAATTTTTATTAATCTTTTCCACTGGTCAGTCCGTAATGTCCACCATAACAAAGCTGTTGTTACTTTGATACGTCAAGAATTCCATGCCAGACACAATATTTCTGTACATTGAGCTCCAAAAGTCAGTGCCTAACGTCGGTTCCGGTAGTATCACAGTCTCTTTTCCGGTATAAGCCACAGAAATAGTGAAAACTTAGATTTATATATACCTACTTTATTAATAAATTCAGTCATGTTTAAGTAGTTTTCTATTTTACTTCTGTATTTTCTCTTAGCTACAACAGACCATTGATAACGTGTCTGATTGAAATACAAGAATCTCGGTCAGAATAGGTTATCTGGATAATGATTTTCCGCGGTTTTCCCTTATTCTGTAAAATAAGAATTTCTGAATATAAGAGTGTTTGGTAACTCTAAGGTTTATGGGCCCTGGATTCATTTGAACATCGTTTCATCCATTTATTAATCGTCCGACATTCGAGTACGAAAATTTACAAAATATAAAACAACACAGCACTGCTCCAATAACGCTAGCCAAATGCACGTTTATACTAAATATGCAAGTTTTTATGCAACACATATAAACATTTTTAAAAACAGAAAATACCATCACTAAAAAGTTTAATGTACAGAAAAACAAACATAATTCATTCCTGTACTTCTTAAATTAAGTGCGATGAGCCAGAAATATTTTATTGAAAGTTCATTGTATTTAGACAATAACATCGGAATGAGAAACGTCTTACAGAATTACATTTTACGTATTCTAAAGAGAAGTAGACGAATTTTCAAATTTGTGTTACGGACATTAAAATATATTTGATCAAATAATTCCTCATTGTACAACAGTCAATTTATGTGTTTATGCAAAAATTATTATTGAACCATTCAAAGAAAAGAAGTATTAATTTTAATTAATTCAAATATTCTAAACATAGGTCAATTTATTGTGATTTTTGTAATTCGAAAGACTATGAGATTTCCATTTCATTTTTCATCTGATTTGATTTGTTTTTTATATCACAGAACACGGGAGTGACCATACAATCGAGGCATATTCCAGCGTACATCTGACAAGGCTCTTACATAAAATGAGCATTACTTGAGCTCTTTTAGTCCTTTAAAATTCCGAATATAAAACCCAGTTGTTTATGTTGGAAAATTATGGGTATTAATTAAACATAAATCTTTAATGAAAGATACTCTTAAGTACTATTCATGGACCTGAAGGAAGTATTCCTGGCTTCTAGTAATGTAATAAACATTTCTTAAGATCGAAGTGAAATTTACCTTCGGAATTGATATGTGAACACTATATAAATAAGTTTTTGCTTATAGCGGTTGTTCATTAAACACATTTTAGGGTTAAAACAGTCTAATCCAAAAGTAAACGAAACAGTCTAATGTGTTGGATTCGTATTAATTTCTCTACTCATCGTTCGTTCTGTAAGTTTCTATGAACGCTTATTTTTATCTAATATATACAAATCTATATCAATATTTCCAGAAATACTTTAATTACACTTTCGTGGTAGGTAGAACGAGCTAGAGGAAATGGAATAGATATCAGATCCTTATAAGTGACTCGTCCTACACTGGCGTTGAAATCCCCACACTTTTTCTATGACTTCATGAGAATAGCGACAGAAATTGACTATAAAAATGAAATGAAAATCATTAATAAAGTATATCATCGAAATAAGCGATGTTACGAAAATCATTTTGTATAAATTTGGTGTTTCATAGAGATGTGTTTCTTTGTGTAGTAAGCTTTTTTACTATTATTTAACTTTCACCTTTATACACAACTGCAGAACAATCACAGGAGGATACCGCAAAACTAAAGGTGCATACTTTGACATGTAAGTATTTTAAATATATTTTACCTGTTTTAATTACAATTGTTAGAGCCATTTGGACAGTATCAAAACTCTTTATCAAACTTAGCGTATATTGGAAATGAAAATCTTTCTTTCATATCTTTGGAAGGTCCTGAACATACAGCAAGTTTGGTATTTCGGTTATGCTGTTCACAAATACATACACGCGTGCATACAGCTTTACCAAAAAATGATGGTTATTAATAGGCCCCTCAAAACACATTGGTGAAACATCAGTATCAAATTTTTGGATGGAATTCATACTTTCTCTACCTACTAGGTACGTTGCGGAAAAAGTTCATCGTTAAATTCATTTTCTCTTGCACCATTCTCTACTCTCGTCCAAAAAATGTCTAATTTTCCTTCCAAAGAGACAAAAATACTTTATAATGAATAAAGTTCAAATATTATCATGGTGTGTTACAGAGTAGAGAACCAGTTTTACCCCGAGTTTATGGATACAAAATATCAACTTAGCAAATAAAATAAAATATTGTCAAGGGAAAGCATTTTGATCAATTGTCACACAGACCTTTGTAAGTTAACAAATGTTTTATTTAATAAAGCATTAATAATTTTAACTAAACATGTTGAAGAGATGTACTGAAAATATTTTATAAACAAAAATAATCCTCGGTCATGTGTAATCTTCACTTAATGGCCATAAATGAAGAATTCTTGAACTGTAATGCAAAACACCGCAATCTTCACCGATTATAAGCTTCTTTTTCACAAGTAAAAGCACAACTAAGCTTATTCTTCACATGCAATGTGAAATACTGTGGTTTGTATGAGAACACTAATCTTAGCATAATTTATACAAATCACATTATTTGTGTTGCAGAAAATATTTCTTGTCTTCATTAAGGAAAAAAACACACTTCATAAAATAACACAAATTTGAAATGCTGAAATTTGAAACATTACAAATTGGAAGTGACGCGGGAGGATAGCACAATAAATTTCTATTTTTGTTTAAATAACACAGCATTTGCAAACTACAGCAAGCTACGGTGAATGTGTACCACCTCGTGTAACAGTGTTTAGATAAGTCAAAGACTTCAAAAAAAGTAGTTCTTTGTGTTTTGGGCTGTTGAAACGGCTCTTGCTGTGACTAAAATGAACATTAACACAGCTAATATCACACATCAGTGTTGTCTAAACTGAAGAAGCACATTGCAAATGGGTGACGAGTTCATCATGATGTCTCAACCCCACAAATCAAGTCATGCAGTTTTTGGCTAAATTTAACATTTCGTATCCGTTCTGAAGGCCCCATTCTTGCACCCTGTGATTTGTTATTGCCGTTATTAAAGACAACGCTTGGGGCATTGTGTTTGAGAACTCTGAAATAATGAATACGAAAATTGGCATGATTCTCAAAGATTTCATAACAATGGCATATGCCATGTGTTCAACGAATAGCTGAGACCATACAGTAAGTACATTAAATTGGGGGCGAATTACTTCAGGGGAAAGGAACCTCAACACGCTACAACTTTTCGAATTAAAAGGAAAACGTCAACACAAATAAAGTGATACTTTTTAAAGCATGAAATCGTCTTCTGTATTCTCAAGAAAAAGCATAAAATTATGAAGAAAAATTATATTTCTTCAAAAAAAAATTAATTGTGAATCCTATGGAAACCAGGCCTTGTGTTAATTCACTAATGAATAAATCCATCTAACTTGTTTTAACTTGCATTCCTCTAAACCTTTGAACTCCAGCTTCTAGATTTCTACTGCCGAAGTGGACCGAATAATTAGTTGCCTCCCTTAATTGTTAAATGTTACACTTTATTACAGAATACTTTTAGAGAATCCTATCATAGTTTGGAAGCATTCACCAAAACATTGCATGATCTTCAACAATTAACCATTATATGTTTTAACTTCTCTCCGGAACATTTATCATTCGCTATTTCTATTTATGCACCTCTTAGCAAGCAACATCTTCACATCAAATCCCCTTGCCAATTTCGTTTATTCTTCTTGATATAGTTCAATATTATACCCACTGCCTTGTCTTATTGTTTCTAAAATAGATTCATTCCTTGATCCATTTTATGTTTTTCACAAGTATATTTCAAATTCTTTCAATTTGTTTTTTGCATTTCATCCCAATTTTAGAGTTTCCATACTATATAATATTAGATTCCAGATTAAGAATTTTGTTTTCCTTAGCATTATCTTCACAAACAATATAGTTTTACAAAAAGCTTACTTATCATGGCCCTCTTGACAAATTCACATGATATCCAAATTATATGAACCTTTCCACTTGCTCCATGACTTCATATAGCAAAATTTGTAAGATAGTTATTTTGCCTTTTTATTCTTTTTGTACTTATCTTATAAAAGCTTACTCATCGCATTTTCGTTGTATCTTCCCTTTCCCATATTCTCAGCAACTCATCCTGTACCTTTATGAAACTATCAGTAAATCTTATAAACTGTATTCTTCCTTTTCCCATAGTGTACTTCTTGTCAAGCAAGTAACTTTTTCCCAAATTCTCCAATTAGATGTTGAAAAGGGTTAGTTTATAAAATATATCCTTCTCCTAAGTCTGTTTATAGTTTACTGTAACAGATCTGATGTCCTGCCTCTAATTATTTGTTAACTTTAGATATTACTTAGGAATTTTCAATCCACGCTAATTTTTTCATTATTCACATAATCTTCTTCCAATACACGTTGCCAAATGCTTTTTGCAGATTCCCGGTCACTTTGTTTATATAGGCAACTTTCCCTGATTCCTCATAGCAAATGCTTGTGCCCTTTCATTCATGAAGGAGAATTAGGCTTATTTTAAATTTTCTTTTTCAGAATACAATGTAATCTAAACATTCTTGATGGACTGCTTGCGAATGATACAACATACTGGTAGCTCTCAAATCATTGTCGGTCCCAAATGACTTACTTGTCGACGGTCCCTTAAACTCAATCGAATTATTGCATTTCTTTGCACACCTTTTCTTCTTTTGAAAGTATCGTTGTGCCCATGAAGACTTTGAGGTTTTACTACTCTCACTTTACTCTTCTTCATATTTCTTCCATAATTACCTTCATACTACAAATTGGAACTGTATCATCTTGAAGCATACATTACTATCCGGTCCTTTTGTAGTCAAACACCAAATACTCTATCAAGATATTTTGAGAGAGGTTTAAACACTGATGAGACCTTCAAGCATACGAATTTATATGTACTACAACAGAAAAACTTCGTATAATAACACACCTTGTAAGTTAATTTGGTGTCTATTTCAGGCTTTGTTTTGTTTCGTTCTTTTTCCCCCTTCTTTCAGCAGCACTTTGCTCATGAAGATGTTCTTGACTAAATAAATTACAGATGACATACCCACATCTATTTTATCTGAGATAAATTTGTACACAAATTGCAAAGTATTGGACACACAGAACAGAGTTGCAAATAAGAATTTTCTAAACCATAAATTTCTGATAATCGTACGAAATAGTCAATGCCAAATACACGTTGTTGAAAACTATAAGCTGTGCTTTATAAATAGAATATTCTTGCGTTTTGTCACATAGAAAACATGCCTTCAATATTGTGTTATGTCGGAGTTGATACAAAAATGTCACCACCAGTTGCTTTCTTTGTAAAATCATTGATCTTCCTTGCCATTTAAAATACACAACTCAGTGTGACATAATCATACATTATTTTAAAAGTGTTATATTTAGTTTAATATTGCAAATCAAATAAAAAAATCAATATACAACAAATGTTAATATAGTTAAAAGGTATTTCACAACGAACTTAACGAAATGGAGTTCATTTTTTAATTATGAAAAGTCACTGACTGTTTGCAGCTAAAATTTGAAAAATAAGAAAAAGTTGATATTTAAAAAAATAATGCTATTTGTGTACTAATTTGTTACTATTATAGTGGCCATTGATGGCCATTGATTTTGAATTTATATAATAGCTCCTTGAATGAACATTATGAACTACAAAGTAAATTAATCTTTCATTATAGTATAATGGAAATATTAACAGGCAGGTTAAAAATAAAAGTTAATACATAAAAATTCATACAATACATTCTTATTTTGTTTGATTAATTTATAATTACTTGGAATACTTTAGCAGAAAGCTATGATATTTAACATTTAGAATATTGCAATAAAAATTCTTCCTAATTTCTGTAAGATTTTATAATTATTTTAAAGGTACTCTGATATTCTTTAATTATTTACAACAAAGCGAAATAAATTAAGAAAATAATGATAGGTTAGTAAATCTTATATATCTTTTAGTATTAGAAATTTTGTAGTAATATTTCCGTTAAATAAACAAAGAAACAAATGACTTCATATTTTTCAATGAAGTGACGTAGAAATTAAAATACAAGTCATCAATTTTAAAAATATATTTAAAATATAAGAGTCGTGCTTCCAATAATAAAAAATTTATAAAATTAAAAATAAGTATCAAATCATAAGACTAAACAAAAACAAAGTTATATTTTAGCAGTTTCTCCTATTTAATCTCTCTCCTTAAGTTCAATAATGGACATAGCAGTGGAATGCACGATTAGTCCTCCATCTGATATTTAAAATACTGTTTTAAATAATTATTTATTATAAATACAAAATAGCATATTTGACATTTAGATAATTCCGTTTGTCCCTTTTTTCTGCCTCTTCTACATCTCTATGGCACACTGGAGAGAAATTTTAAAATTTGGGTCGTTTATGCTATGTGCATCACAATCATTGAATGGTAGTTAATTATGTTCATTATGGAAATGTTATAAATACTCCAACCAAAAACAATTCCTTTTTTTAACATTATAAAATATTCAATTGTTTTTTCTAGAAATCCTGATTTAAACGTTCCCTTATTTAGTTTAAGGGAGCATTAGTTTTCAAATTTATATTAAATGTGTCAGTAGAGGTGGCTTCAAGGTAATGCGTAAGGCTTGCATCCAGGATCCTGAGTTCATTCATGTTTACCACCCACTGTAACCTTTCGTTTTTCTAGTTTGCCTAGTTGCTAGGGAATACTAGGGCGGTTTATCATCTACTACGAATTTATTTCTACAATTTCCCTTTCATTCGCGTTCCTTCTCTACCAGGTGTGTTAATAGAATGCGGGGTTTGGCAGTGCCGAAAGATGACGCGGTTGCTTGCTCACTAGAGGCTCTTTGGTTGATCAGTTGCTCATCGCCCTCTCACTAGCATTGGGACGAGGTAACTTCCGCGCGTCTTTGTGGCATCTAACCTTCACTTTATTCTTCCTCTTGGGACGGTAACCACAATTGATTCTATTTTGCGCGAGAGGTCTTCCTTCGGTGTGTAACCTATAACTAGTGTAAGAAACCAGAACATGCAACATGATGTATATTAAATACCTTTAATGGTTGATATGCTCACCCATGAAATGATATTTCACAACCTATTAGAGATAATCAAGATTATCAACCTTGGCAAATAATAGATGCCACATCAAATGATTTCAAGACAATTGCACGGAGTTGTACCTCTGTTACATCTAAAACGCAAGCGGAAATTATTTAGTTAATTCAATAAATTCTCTTAAAACTAAGTGTGCTTATACAATTAATACATCACTTAAATAAATTACATATTTAACAATAGCAATATATTTTTTCCCCTTTTCCAGTGTATATGACAATTCTCTATATATGCAATTCGGATTTTGATTTGTATTAAATAACTGACTTTAAAGTGCCTTTTATAAAAATTTGAACTGTTATCCTTTTTCCTCTTGGTTTTTCTTCAGTGTAAGCTTAAACGTTTCATTAATATTGTAAATAATTAAAACTCTTTCAGTGTGAATCAAAAATGTATTTAGCTTCACTAAGTACTTTTAAGAAGAGGTTGTTATTTTTGCACCTATTTATACAACGTTTTAAATAAGAATGTTTCATGGAACGTTTAAATATTTATATAAAAATTTAATTTTTTATTTCCATATGTCCTGCTCAGCACTGCAGAGCAGTAGAAAATTAATAACATTTTCTGTTTTCTTTTTATATGAAATCAACATTTGAAAGATGTGCCAAATCCATTGCTTAGGAGCTTGCCGACATAATACGACATCTTCAGGAAATAAAATACACTAATACGAGTTTGCAGGACAATGTTTATAATTGAATTGAAACTAGTTTTAAACGGTAAAGAGGGGATAGATGCATGCTGCGCAAGCGCCACTCTCCGCCAGGATTAGAAACCATTAGTTGTGTACGGGATGTCAGTGTACGCAGCATCCATGCTTCGAACTGCAAACCGGCCTTGTCCTATCACTTAATGAATTAACTTAATTCAAACCATTTTAAAAAGATACCTGCTGGTATTAAATATAGCAATTATTTACTGCTCATATCGGGCTTAAATAAGGAGTTCTTCCTTATATTTTATCGTAAAGGCTGTATTTTCAGATTTAATAGTCAGGCATTATATAAATTAAAAATGGATTGCAGAACACTGAATTATTATGAAGGTGATATATTGTAATTATATTACCCAAAAAATGTCGTATTAAATAGATAGATACCAGAAAAATGAATTCTGATTTGTATTTATATAGGTATTTAAAATTTATTTTAGATTAATGGATCTAAGAAAAATTGACAATTTTCTCTGTTTACACATAAAGTATTTTAAAGAGATGATTTAATAATGAATATTATATTCACTATATAACATATTATAGTCCATCTTAAAATAAAACGTTTTCCAAAGTCTGTAGCTATATATATTAAGAGTATTTGCGTTATGAAATGCATAATTTATAATCAAAATATTTCTTAATATTTCTTTAATTTTTATACGATAAGCTGTGAAAAAATTCGTATCACTGTATTAATCCAGTTTTAAATATTTCGGAGTCATGAAGCATTTTGCTCGGCAACGCAAAAGTATAAAATAAGAAAAAAACAAGTGGATCTAAAGCGTTATGTATTTTAACATTGAAAACGCATGTTAAATTCTTGCAAAGCAGTATTTAGTGAGGCATATAACTAATGATGGGAAGGACCCACATAAAATAGCTGGTGAGTGGCATACATGAATAAAAGTCCAGCTATCGAATAAAATTGAAATATATATTACCTTCGTTTACAAATATGAAAATACGTTCCTGAAGACATTTATAGCATCATATACATCCCTCAGTAAAAAAAATACTGTATCCTCCCTCTTTAGAATTAAATATTCTCCCTTTATTTTTATATATGCTGTATTTTCTATAGTTAAGCAATTAATAAGAGCATTTTTAGTTAACATTATCTCAAATTGACGGTCAATTTTCCTATACATTAACCTAATATTCTTATTGGCAATCAATTTCGTGAGTGTTTTACATAAACCCAAATACACTGTAATACTTTATCCACACGTATTTAAGCCATAATGAGGCAAAAATAAAGCTTTTCAGTATACTTTATAGAGTAATTGCGTGAACAGCAAGTGATAATATTACTAAGTTGTACTGGATTATCTCTCATCAGGTTTATGCGCTCATGATATTAGGTCATTATATTCCTGCTAGTAATAACTATAATGTATTAATAAACCAAGAAAATATTAATAATGGGTAAAGACTTTTTAATGCATGACAGTCACGATACTCTCTCCTCATTATTATTTCATAATATTTCCTTTTTTCTCTGTTAGTCACAATAAATGTGTGGATAAAGTAATGTCAATTAGAAAATTATTTTGTCCTATATAAAAGACTGATATTACAAGAGATAAAACAAGTATTTATATATTTAATGAAGTATTTAGAAACTTTGTTATTTTTCAGTCATATAGAAGACGTAACAGCCTAGCCTATCTTGGATGAGTGCTTTTCTAGTCACATATTTGACTCCTAGTTCCACCGTGAAAGTGTGCATTTAGTCGCGAGAAATCCTATGGTTTCCATGGCGTGGCTAGCTTAAATCAACTTAAGAACTCTAACTCTAAATGCCACTGATTTGTGATAGAGGTACCTTCTATGCGGCCCAACACAAGAAACAAATGCAATAACCAACTAAGCTGGTTAGGAATATGGATGCACTTGTGAATTAGAAAAGTAATGGAAAAAATAATTAATTAATAAAATTGAGAAAACCTATAAATAATTTGCAAAAAGGCAATCAATTTGATACGCCAATATTTCAGTTCAACTGTGCTATTCTTTTAGAAATTTAGTTTAACATGATTGTTTTGAAGTGACGCTAGCGAGAAACTTCAACTTGCATTCTTGGAAGTCCTTACTAGGTGTGAATTGACAGCAAGTAAAAACATCTGTCGGTAAAATTTATTAATATTTTCAAAAGCGTTCACTAATGACCATTAGCGTTATTTAATAGCAAAGGGCTATATTGGTTCAGGTATTCCAGTAATTGCTACTTTTGAAAAATATTTTCGTTTTTTATGTGCAGTGTTGACTGTTATTAGAACATTGGGAATTGCACTTTTGCCCTTTTTTCACTTTTTTATCTCTGGATGAATTATTTTTCGTTGGATGAAATGCCAATAAAAACATACTGCAGTAGTGGAAGTGGTGGGCGCATCGATATAAATGGGGAAATATTTTTTCAAAAGTTCTGCGCAGTGGCAATACGTATCTATGATTGCCAGTCACGCACTCGGCAATTCTGCTAACCAGACTGTACTTAGAGAGGGGGTGGTGCATGCAGGTGGGGGGAGAGAAAGCATATATAACTGAAAAAGTAGGGGTTGGATATTGACGGCGGGTTAGGGGGTGGTAAACCGGAGAGGGGAATGTGATGCAGTTTCCGAACGTAGGAAAAGGGAGGGGAAGGTTATGCAGAAACTGCATGTGCGCACGGCACGATGTCTCCTCTTGTGAATATATATTATTTTTTACTTCGCGTGCCCAAATGCAGTTATGTATACGCAAAACAAGGGGGTACCCTCTCTGTCGTTTTCGATTCCCCCACCACTTAACCCTCAATAACCTACAGTCCTTGTTTCCACACTCGCGCTCTTCCCTCCCTTTGTATTTTTGCCCACTGTTTTAATTGCATATCGCTAGCATTCATTTCAAAACAAATTGACAGTTTTTTTCCCCTTTCTTTCGTTCCTCGCTTAGATGCGAATAAAAATGCAATTTCTTACCGCTGCGTGCTACACTCATGCACACTCATGCATACATTGCGTATAAATCAACGCTTTTGACATATTCATTTTATTATATATCTTACATTTCTTATTTTTCTCTATATAGCCTATTAATCAAGAAAAAGCTGAATAGATGCACCTTCAAAGGGTGTAAGGGACACTCATGGAAATGCATAGTTACAAATTATTAGTTACAACTTTCAGTCTTTTTAAAATAATGTAATGAAAGCTGATACCAGTACTTCAAATACAATTGTTCAGCATTGCGGGAACTTTTAAACCTTTACCTGCATGATCGTTACTAAAGTAAACTTTAAAAATCAGTTATTTGTACCTCCAGTTATTTGTACCAAAATTTTGTGGTCATATTCTGTGACTAAACTGCTAGTTTTTTAAAATAAATAAATTCCAGTTAATAATACAGAGTTGTTCTCTATAATATTTAATTTTTAATTTACCTTACAGTACGAAAACTACCTCATTATAATAATTTATTATAGGTATTCTCTTATGCTTTACAATTTTAATAATTTTTGTAATTGATTAAAAGATCTTACTCGTAACACCTACAAGCAAAAGTCGATGTTTCCAGTAAGCTTCTTCCCCAAGACATTGTCATTGGCTCCTGCTGCTATTTTACGACTTTTATCTCTGCTACATCGGAAATGCGTGCAAGGTGCATCTGCAGCTGTCGTGCGGGAAGTTGGCCCATTTTGAACCAGTAACATTTTATGTCTCTGCCAATAACGGAGTTGTAAAACAAAAACAACTCTTCCAACGACTTCACCTTTATGCGAGCTGTGCCATAGTCGATGGACATCACCAGGAACTCTTTGGTTGATTTCTCGAAGGTTCTCAAGTGTATGTAAATTTTAGGAGTAGGAAAGCTCTGTTGAATTTTTCTTACAGATATCTACATCTTCCTCTGAAAAAATATTCATTTTAAGAGTAATAAAGATCGTTATTTATTATTGCTTTGGCTGCATTGATATTATAACATGCAAATGTACCTGCATACATGCGAGGCAATTTATAAAAAAAGCCCTTGCACTGAACGTGAATATATTTTCTCTTTCTTATTTTTGTATTTATATTGGCAGTTTAAGATACCTAACCTTCCAAACTCTGTTATCTGATTAAGAAACACAAATAATGTCTTCTGGATCTCCATTTTTCAAATTTTAAACTTACAATAAGTTATTAACATTTCTATATCATCGAAAAGGTTTTCATTTTTAAATCATATTTGATAAAGTGCTTATATTACAGTATTTATTCCAATTTTATCCAAATTCAGAATAATTTGGTAAATTAAGAAGTATTTTACTTTACTTAAAATATTTAAGAGACATGTGATAAGGGTGCACAAGGTAGATGGGTCACCCTGTAGCAGCAAGTGTGGTTAAGTAATGTAAGAATGCTCCATTCGAGTTGCCATAGAAGGAAAAGTGGCCACCCGATAGCTATCAATACAGTTAGTATCGCATATAGTATGAGTGTCGATATGGGTTATGGTGGGGAGATCGCAATTGGCGAAAACGCATGCGATGGAGACAGTCAGGCGCGGTTTTCGCGATTGTTTGGAAAAAATTAAAAATATTTGGCATCCCATGCCGCTCATCCATCCCTTCCCCTGTTGTTTTGTATACGTGTATCGCCGAGGGAGGCGAGGTGGTGTGGCACATATTACGGCCGTGGCGGGGGAGGCAAGGTTTATATTTTGGTTCGGTTTTATACGCCCTCCCGCTCACATCCCTCCCTTTTCACCCCTTCGGGGCACCCTTTTCTGCACATACAGCCCCCACCACGCACGACACAGAGTGCATGTAGGATATGATGGTTCGGATTGACCAATACTAGGAGCACACACATGTGAAATGTAGTCACTCATATTGCAGCGATGATGCTGATGATGATCGCACGGAAAAGAGAGGTGGTTGGAGGGAGGGGAATGTGAGAGAGAGTAGTGCAAGCATGGCACTGGAAGTGCAGTTGCATTTAGCTGCATAGCGATGCGGTGCTCGTAGCTTCCCCTCCTCGAATGATCTTGCACGTACGTGCGCGCAACGCAGTGGCATCATGTGGATTTAGGTGGCCAGTACGCTTCTTGTTGGCTTTTAGTTAGGCAGTGCGAGGCAGGTTAGCAGGAGGCCTACCATGGACAAAGGGGCAAAAATATTCTTCCGTTTCTTTTTATTTTTTTCTGTGAAAAAATTCTACAATGACAGTTCTTAACTTTTTTTTCTACTTTCGTTTACATTGGGAAGTTTCGTTACTAACGGTTAGTGATACTTTTTTATTTTATTTTATTTCCGTTTCTTCATAACTTGAGTTGTTTAATTTCAGATCAACTTTTCATTTACTTTGCCTCCGCTGAGCACTTGCTGATTGTACTTAATGCCAACAACAGCTCAAGTCAACAATAATGAAGTTGTTTTATTTCAATTGTTACAGTGTCTTTCTTGATGAGATGGATATCTGCGTTTCGCAACAACATGTGGGCTAATGATGCAGGCCGTTGGAAGGAAAATGCAACTTTTATTGACGTTTTGTGTGTGAATTAGTTCAAATTTCCAAAGGACTCAATGACAAGTGGCTATTGTTAAACAATATATCTAACATTTCTGTGCAACATCGGGTGCATCCTTGGATACTCAGGATTACCCTCACTGTGTGCACGTTACTGGATTATCACCAAACTTTAACTTCAACAATATACTGTGGCTATTATGGAATACTCTCTCATTCAACAGTGCAATCCGTTATACAAATACTCTGTCATGGACTCAAGTGCTATACCCAAAACTGAATCTCAGTGACATTGTCTCCAACCAGTGGATTATTGAGTGTTTCTCAAGAAAATACAGTGCTTGGTGTTGTGCATTCTGGAGACACTTAAAAACAGCAAAGTGGTCTTTCAGTGTTTGACGCAACTTGCCGAGGACCTGGATTGCCACTCTTTGATGAATTCTCGTGCCAGGATCGTATATGATGACTGGACCAGGACAAAAACAAAACCGTTGAACGTTCACATTATAGACGAGTCGTTACCTTCCCCAGATAGAACCTGCCCATCCACCTACAACCCACCACCAAGCATCAGAGACAGCCTCCTGAAACCTTCGCTACCCCCAATCAACCATCATTCCACATGGTAATATAGCCCAGAAGCAATTTCACTCCCCTTCCCAAACCCCCTTTTACCTCATCATTATCACTAAGGCCGATACAATCACTTGACAAGGCAACAAGATATGCATTAGCACTGTAAGTTTTTCTTCCACAACGTAGAAACCACCCTCTCATGACTTCTTAAGCAACAAAACGTAACCTAATCCTTAAGAGTCCGGTACATTTTTCCTTGAACTGGCCTACCAAAAACCTCACATTCGGTAAGCCCCCCAAGGATTCCTCGTTTTTTACCTGAGTTCGACCTCACGTTAAAATACATTCAATTGAGTTCAAAGATACCTTGAATATTTGTTCACAGTACAAATCTCCAACACGAGCAAGTGTTCCGAATATTTTACTTTCCATTATCAGCCCATGTTTTGACACCTGTCTGGATTTATTATCCTTTCCAAAGCCATCCTTAGTTTCTTATTGAGCGACATTATATATACAAAAACGATCCTTATCTAAATCATATATATACAAAAAGATCCAGTTTCGTGTTGTGCGACTTTCGGCTGTAGGTGCTGTTCAGCATCATTTTTATTCCTAGTCTCTTCTGAGTCACAAAACGACCGTCCCAAGAAAAAATTCAACCTAAAGTTCCTATTATTTATAATTAGATCCTTGGCTATTTTACAATAATAATTATAGTTATAAGAAGAAAACATACTGTGCCTACAAGTGAATTTTGCGAAGTTACGGCCACAAACTCTAACGAACACTGACCTCAAAGTGCAACGGCTGTAATATCGAGAACTAACTCAGTGAAGATATTCCTCGCATTGGATTTAATTTTGTTGCTTCTTGCTATCGAGTGGAGATAAACGTACAGTGTGCCTCAGCAAGTGGGCTTAATAACGGAACTTTACTGCAACATTCCCATCGCAAATATTATCCAGGTGGGTCTGTTCAGAAGCATGCTCACAACTCTATGTTTTATATTTCCTTGTTGTTGAATGCACATGCATGTAAGAAATGTAGTTGTGATTGAGCATGGCTATTCCTCGTAATGACTACCTCAACCAGATATGAATCTGGTGCTGCGGCATAAGGCGGCCAGTGTCTTATGCTTGCTACTTTCACTTCAGATATTTAATCGTTAAATATACTTTCTGAATATAAATAGGCATGCTCAATGATAAATTATATTGCAAAGAATACTGTTTAATAATGTTCTCCATGAAATTACCTCTCAAAACGTTTAGCTGAAACATTATACACGTGTACCTTGCTTGTATATTTCATGAACTCTAGTTCATTAGTATAATTTAAAATAATGATTAACTTAATGAATACATTATAGTATAGATGATAATTTAACGAAAATATTAGCGTTACGGCTCTACAATTGTTAGGCAATAGATAAATAACACAATAGCTGCAACACGTTTGCTAAGTATATGTTGTTGCTGAGACTTTACATCTACGCTTCTCCCAATAACAATTTGAATTCCTTTTCAGTATTTTAAAACATACTTGAATAACTTCTAAAGGACTTTCAAGGTTTCTCAAACCTGATCAAAATTTACTCATCCTTAACTAAAAACTGCAATGTAATTATGGCAGTGAATCATTAGTATATTATGATACTGGTAGAGATGTCGGGCTCATCTGAATAGCTCATACACTGATGAAGAAATCTTCCTCTATATGTTGGCCTCTCTGGAGAGCAATAAAACCAAACGGAATTGCATAATTTGACCTTTCTTCTCTTTTAGATGTATTTGTTAAATTTCATCACTGTCCGTTACGATTTAGCAGCTTGGTTGATCCTGTGACTGTTGATACATGAGACAATATGAATAGTTTTATTCAACCCCTTATGGCTTTTACTGTATATTCAAGAATTTTGACATAAAGCTTCAAAGAACTTGAAAATATTCTGAAAGTAAATCTTAATTTCTGAAATAGGAATGGGCCATGTCAGCTGCTGCACATGGAGAGTTTGGGTGAACCCTACACTACGTCATGAGAAATGACAAAGGGATTTACATAGCTGAGGTACCTATATGAATACGGATGCCTCAACTACGTCAATTCCTCTAATAGCATAATTCATCGCAAAATTATATCCGCCCAAATTGTTACATATTCTCCACAAATATATCAGTAGCTCATTCATGGAAGAATCACCCTTCCTCGCAGTCCTTTGTCCCATTTCTGGAGAGTGGGTATGTAAGCTTTTATTTGCAAACTCTTATTTGCTCAACTACAAGATGCGAAATTCTTACTGATGAATCAAAAGGAATCTTCATGCAGGCAGTACTTCTTAATGCGCTTGACGCCTAGTTTCAAAACTGCCTCAGATATTTTGTGGCTTTGAATTGTATTCTTCTATTTCGCTACATCTGTCATAAACCATCGTTTATGTCAGTATAATTCAATTTTCGCCGTCCAAGTTGAGTTCAACAAATGTGAAATATGGACTTTGATCCCTTTCACGTTAGTTTTAGAATGCGTTACGACCAAAACATTTTCCCTCGCTGTCTTCATTCCTCGTCTTATAATATCATCAGCTTGTGTAATCCCTAGACCTATGGTGAAACGTTCAAGGGATCTTTGATAGCAGGTTTATATTGAAACAAATTGTCTTCATTCCAAGCAAGATCCAACATTACACTTGCCGCTCTTCTCATGAAATCTTCTCAACTTTCACCTGAATTTAAGATTACAACTCCGAAAAATATAAATTTCTGAAATTAGAAAACTTCTTGAAATACTTCAAACAAATGAAATTTCTTTTTTGTGAAATATGAACAAAACTCTGAAAAATAAATTATTCTAGTATGTTAATGCTTCTCATGCCATAGGGTTCTTCTATGACAACCCTTAGAAGCGGGAAGCAATTGTAACCTTCCTTCTCCATGACAGAAATGGAGCTGTATTTTCACCTCATTCAAATCCAGTTTCTAGATGCTCAGAGCATTAAATCGTTTGATTTGCTATCATTTTGAATTATATCTCATAATGTTCTGAATTATAATTATTGTCGATGGACTCAGGTAGGTGACAGTGTTGATGACTAGTAAAACTGTCACGATGGATATCATATTTTATCCTAATGAGTTAATTGAGCGCTTTCTTTTGTTTTCATGTCCATTGCTTCACAATGCAAACACACAGGTTGTATGTGATTAAAACCATATAATGCTTGTTTCTTCTGATTTAAAATAATTCCTCTTTCTCTTCGTCTATCAGTACTCATTGGCTTACTTCTTTTTTATGAATATTTTGCGATGGAATGGACGAAAGGGTAGGTAAAAAGCTTTGACGTAGTTTTCTCTCATTTTCTCGTGGAGGAACATGTCATTTCTTCTAGTAAAAAAAAGAATAAAAATAGAGGCCTGCGGCTAAGAAGCTTGAGTGTTATTTCAAAGCGGCGACATTAAATAACACTGCATTGTGGCTCACAGTGTGGAAAGTTTGGCGCGAAAAGAGAGCACGCACATGCAGCTTCATCCCACGTGAGCGTTTGACAGAGAGTGGGGAGTTGCCACTTCTCCTGCAGCTCACCCCCTCTCCAAGCGTCCAGTCCGCCCCCAACCGTTGTGCAACGCTTCGCTTCACGCGACAGACACCTGATGGAAGGCAGCAACATTCTGCAAAAATTGAGGCACTTCACATCTGTTGTTTCTTTGTTGACTCCTTCTTCTTCCGCTGTTAGACAACCTTGCGGCAATTTTGGCACCTTTGTACCCTGCATGCACAGTAACGTCATAATATTCAGCTTATACTCAACACGCGGCAATTGTTCCCTAACTGCAGGTTAACGTTGTCTTCAAATTACTCAAACCTTCATCGAGGAATTCAGTTAATTTTCATTTGAAGAGCAGTCGTTGCAGTAAAATAAATACTTTGGTGTTTCACTTAAGCTTTAGATCCATTCAAACTGGAACCAATAAACCGGTATAATTACTATTGCTGTCGGAACATCTCCAAAGCATTTTATATCTGAAGGAGTCTTCTAGGGACCAGCTTCTTATATAAATTTCCCTTACGGTTTTACAATCTTCCAGTTATTATAAATCATCACAGTCAACAGTTAATCTTTTTAGGATTGCTTCTGATATAAATATCGTTAAGGGCTTCCAATTTTCCAGATATTATAATTATCTTAAGTAGCTTCAGTACTTAATTTTTTCTCACATAAATTGTCTTAACTTTCTACTGACCTTCAAGTTAAAATAAAATCTTCAATGTTAATTCCAATAGCTAACTTTTATAGGTTTGTTTATTCTACAAATTCCCTTAAAAGGTTTTAACATTACAATTATCTCAAAATGATCACGGATAGTTCAATAGTCATTTTCCTTAGCTAGAACTTACTGTAAACTCTCTTAAAAGTTTCTACACTTCTATTAAACTTTTACTATCGGTTATGTTTCCATATCAAAGGTTATATGTACTTATAGGTAACGTCATCTCTTCCACTTGTCTTAAAATTATCATAGCTACTTTCTCTGGGCTAGCTTCTCCTATAAATTTCATTCAAAGTTTTTAATCTTCCAGTTATCTTAAAATCATCACAACGTTATGACCACAGTTGATTTTATATGCTAGCTTCTCCAATAAATTCACTTTTAAGTTTCTAATATTCCACTTATATTAAAATGATAACAGGTAATTCCAAAGTTGTTTTCCTCAATAGTAGGTATCTCCTACAAGGTCTTGTAAAAGTTTATTAAATTCCAGTTATAAAATTATTATATAAATAGCAATAATAAATCTTTCTAGGACAGTTTCTCTAAGGAGCTTCATTTATTAAGTAAATTTCATAAATTAAATTATATAAGCACCGTTATTCTATAATGAAATGATATATAACAGAAATTGTATTTTTACAATACAAATTGTCATCATAAAAACTTTATGAAAGAACAAAAGTGAGAAAATGTATTTACTGCAAACAAACACAAATTAAAATATTACTATGACAAAGTAATCACCCAACGAGTTAGTTCCAGATAAACTACCTATACCTACATTTGCCGAACTTAGGTATACCTATCACAGTCAGTTATTTCAGCTAATCCTGCAACTGTAAAAAGCAAAATAAATCATAGAGGTTATCAGGATGTAGGGCTATACATCATCTTTGAACCTTATTTTGCTGTAAGTCTACTAAATGTTTCACTATAGGTAAGTTCTTTATAATTATTAGTTCAGAGGAAAGTGGAATCTACTTTCTAGCTTTCACATAAGGTGATAAGAATGGTTGGATATATATTCAATTAATATAACTCTGATTGAACGTTACCATTCATTCCATAATGTAACTAGCATGGAATACTTCTAAATGTATATGAAGATAAGGAATACGAGAATGACTTCTTTCTCTTATGGGTATTAATCAGTTCAGGCGAGGAATATATTTTGAATGTCTTCCTTTAGTAATATTTTTATTAATTCTATTTGACGTTAGTAGCTTTTATCACATTTATTTTACCTTACTTTGAGACTTCAGAACTGCATTCCAGTAGTAGTCCCAGATAAAAGTCCACTCGCTTTTATATCCCACAGCCGAAAACTGCATATTTATTCTCTGCTTCAAATGTTTGTAGAAATCAAACATATATTTTCATCCATATAATTCCTGGAACTTCTAGACGTATTTTCAATTGTTAAGATTGTGCTTAAGTAATGTCTTCAAGTAAAACCTGCCATGTTTAACATTAACTATGGGTATTAAAAAGATGTCGAAAATAGTACTGTATTTGCATAACCACCAGGCTTCAAGGCTACCTGATCAGAGCACCGCAAAATGGTAGTAATTTTTTAGCAGTAAGTTGTAGATTATTGCAGCGATTATTCCGCACCAGTAACTTCTATTCTTTGCATGTAAGGCTAAAGTAATTTTTTATGCACGCATGTTACGTAGCAATGATTGTAATAACGACTTTATCTGTGTAGAAATAGGAAACACTTTTTGCAGTCGTACACGCCATTATTAGTCTCGTCCTAGATTGGCTTGCTTTTGGAGCTGCCTCTGCTGCAAACGAAACGCTTGCTCATAGCGCTAGTGTTGTTGATCGTTCGCTCACAGTTGCTCACAGTTTTAATGCAATGTTCCTCTGGTAAATAAGTAATGTTTTAATGTGGTCGAAAATAAATGAGCTAGATTTATTTCTAAGAAATCTTTTTTTTGGGGGGGGGGGAGTTGTCATAAGAACCACGTCATGCAGGTTTTTAACATTTTTCCATTCTCAGTAAGAGTAATTGCACTAACTTACAAATAATCATGTGTGCACATGAAATATTTTTTATTATTGTAACTTTACTATGAGCGGTTCTACTGTTTATCATGGATAGCATTTTATCCCCTAAAAGTGCAATATAAAGCTTAAAATTCCTGAATTTTTAATCGCTTTGGAATTTGTAAACTTCAATAGGCGACTTAGGAATCTTCTACTATATCTACGGTTGTACATATTTCACTAATAATTTTTTCCTAACTATGATTCTTACTGTCTTAATTTTTCGGATTATTCCTTCCCTGGCTTCGTTCATTGTTTATACAGATACATATTTCACAGGAATACCAACGTGTACCGCAATAACTATTATGAAGCTTACTAGGGATATTAGAATCCTCAAAACAGTTTTGCTGAAAGAAGACCGCAATAAACATGACGTAACATAGGAGACTTCAATGCGTGGTTAGAAAGTGTAATTTGCACTGCAGAAAGGCGCAGGCCTCTGTATTTGTATACTTCACGTAGGCTTAAGTTTAAACTCAGTCATGAGATACAGAAAAGTATCTTACTGCGTGGTTAATGTGTTATATCTTTGCACTGGTTTTAACTCTCTCCAGCATCCCTTGTTGTTCGATAAGGGTGTGGTTGTGTGTCATCCAGAACCTGTTTTAGTTACTACTGAGGGTGAGAGTTCAGCTCGTTCAGTCAGGTTGCAACGTGAGCTTCTTCACGAGGGTTGAATGACCTAAATATCTGTGAACTGTGTGCCGCTCTGTGAAAGAGGTGATCTTCATATTCTCTTACCTAATTCACTTCAACAGACAACGGCAAATCAGCCCGGAAGGTTCTTCTACAATTACGAGCTCCTGAGGTGAAAGCCTAAGCTTACTCAAAACCACAGATATTCTAGTGTTTCTACAACCTTCATTCAGCGTTGCATTAAAACATAATTCTGATCATTAATATATTTGGGTTAAGACGTCACTGTGGCATAAATTTTGGGATGAAGCTCATTTCAAACTGACTTTTATGTGCTCTAGATGTTTGTCTTTTTAACCTGCGTTTCCTTACAACCAGTACCCACATCAATTTGAACATAATTTAAAACCACAAGTGAAAATTGTGGTTTAAATTTTCACTCGATCATTGTATATTCTAACCGTCATTACGGTATTTTGAGTCCTCAGCTATACAGTCAGCACTTACCGGCGAATAGTCACAGTTAATGGACTGCAGTTCTAACTCTTTTTCCTTGCTTCTTCAGAAATGGCAATTAAACCTTTTTTAGCTTTTTACTTCATTCATTACATTTTTTAACGTTTTATATTCAATAATTATTCGCAACTTATGTAAGAAAACACTCTTTGAGGACTTGCAATTATATTTCGTTTGGATAGTATGGATGATCAATTAAACTATCGCAAAAATCATACAATTTTAATTTTGTGCATTGAACTTTCATACATCTTGTTTTTCTGAAAATTTCTCATATGAGAACACGAACTTCGATTTTGGATGACAAAAGGTGTAGACTTTCTTCTTACTCACGCATCAAAAAATAGATTAATTGTCAGTGTTTTATTCCAATAAAAAAACTCATTGGAAGATGTTTGCTTCCGTAAATATTTACTTAAATCTGTCTTCAAAACACAATTTATTAATAACTAAATTGGACTCAGCTGTTTCTATTTTCTGCTAAGTTGATTACAATTTCTATCTTAGTTTTTAAGAATATTCTTTTACATTTTAATAACTGGTATTTTCATTAAACGAAACTGGAGACTGGCCAGATATTTTAATAGCTTCCACTTCATAAAAGTTAGTTTAGGTTTAATTACATTCAGATACAATCTTGTTCCAGAAGTATAAATAGAACTATAAAATATTTTTAGACAATTCTGAGGTTATAAGTACTACAAAAATATTGAAAATAATACACTTTTAATGCTCTTTTCCATCAGTTGGTACAAAAGTTTACTTTTGACTTCGGTTTCATGTTCTTCATTTGGTCTTTTTTCAGCATTTCTCTCTGTGTCTTCATAGGCTTCATATAACTTAAACTTGGGCGGAAGCATTATACCTAATAAAAACGTATTTAGAAAATTTTTGATATTTTCTCATCAAATTTGAGGGTTGTATATTCCCATGAAAATCAGAATTATTGTCATAAGCCTTTGAAATAACTTATTCTGTCTTCAGTTTCTTCGACTCCACAAAGTAGTGAAACTTCAGAAAAAGGTTTCTGTACCTTTTCTTCCTAAAAGTGTTTGAGTGTGCAAGCATAATAATATTACTTAAATTTTAATGCCTTTAATGAACTCAAGAAATTTGAGTAAATATACATCACAGGGGTTGAAATGTCGACCTTTTCGCTTTTATGAGCGGGTCACAAGGATTAAAATATCTTTATGGTCTTCAATCCTGCTGACACAAGATTGATTTATGATTTTCTTCAATACTTCAACAGCGTTGTTGATGTGTCCAGTTTTTTACACTTACTCGTCGTATATCCCCTCAATGATGAGATATGTCGAATTGGTTGTTGGGAAAAAGCGGGGTTTGGAGGGATGGGGGAGCTTTACAGCCCTGCCTCTGCCACAATAATAACAACAAGCACGGCTTAATCTGTCCCTATCCTTTTCCATCTCTGTCTATTGCTCCAACACATCCATCCCGCATAAATATCGCGTTCTGATAAATATAAAACAAAATAACATCCCTGTAGTAAATGTGAAACGCCAAAAATGTCATTTTTCACTGTTACGACTTCTATGTAATTTAAAAACCAGGGGGGAAAGCATTAGTTATACAAATTTGTGCGTACCAGATAGGTGGAGGTAGATCAAAAAGGAAGTGTCTTAGGACCTCATTATAAAGTTTATTAATACTAGCTCTGCCACCAGACTTCATTGCATATAGAGTTTAAATGCTGCAGCATGATAATAGAACTTACTTTCCTATGACACAGAGAAGCAACTTGTAGTTCACTGTTTCACGAAACCTCGAAACCTAGGTATGTGTGATACCTAGTGTATAAAATTCTATATTTTATTATTCCGAAATGAGGTGTAGAAGATCGCTACAACAAGGTTTCATCGATGTTTGCAAGTAACATTTGACAGTCCTCTTGCTTCACGATAATGTAAAGTGGTCACTACTATGTAACCCATAATCAATCCTTTTGGAGTTGTCTTTGAGAATTTGAAAAGAGGGAGAGAAAGTAAGAGTCTACGTGGCAGACGATTTGTCAGGTAGAAACATGGATCAATGAGCTGGAAACCACGATGTGACTGTCTACGATGAAACGGTCAACAAATAATGAAACAATGAACGTCTTTTCTCTCCAAGAATTATAGTAGATATTTAAGTTTACTTTTATTTAATTTTAGACGTAAATTAAAATTACAATGATTTATTATACATTATTCTTAATATAAAATTAGTGTAAATTTCTCAGATCACTGGGGTGATCAGAAATTTCTCTAAATACATAACTTCATATGTGCTGAATCAAAAAAAAATTTTTTTAGTTTTTTCGGTGTTGTCATGTCAATTTCGATCAATAAAACACAGGTATTTTATTGCACAAACACTAGAACCTACGTAAAGCGAGCAAATTTTTGGATGAACATATTGATCTTCATACCTGAAAAATATAGAAAAATATACAACCCCATTGAACGCACAAAACAAAATTGATTTTTGTACCTTTGATCTCACCAGCAAAAAATGATATGGAACGCGCAAGAGGGAGTGCATGGTGAAAAGTTTCGAACGCGGTACCACAAGAATGCAATACCGCTATGCTTTTGTGATAGCTCACAATAAAACTACAACAAGAGCATTTTATCTAATCTCGTATAGGATTTTAAAATACTCCTTTCTCACAAACATTAAAGCATGTTTATGTAAGGACATCTGCACGAAAACTAGAAGAATAGTGAAAATGACTGGAAGAATGGTTAGTTTTGTCTTCTCAAATCAGAAGCGAAGGTATCGATTCTTGATGGGGGCGGAGGGAATTTTTATCATCGCTTACCCTCCGCAAAGTCTGGAATTCTGAATTTGAGAGATGATATTTAACTCAAAATTTCCTTTTGTGTTCATACAAAATTGATTTGAGTTTCATGTAGATATTCAGGCATGGCATGTTTTCACTTTTCATATGTTCGCTGTTGTTTACTGCATGTTCGTAAGTTTCGTTTGATTAGCAATTAACTTCATTTGTGTTTTAATCTTAAGTTATAGTTTTAATGAATATAAAGATATGTCACAATTTCCATAGTACATAGGTATATGGGAATGAAAATATACATAATAAAAATTAGGTTTAACTACAACAGTATTATCCTACTATAAGTTAGTAATATCCTTTGGAAAGTATTGATGTTTTTTAAAATATCGAGTTTAAATGTCTCATTTCTCTTCCATTTCTTACATGATTTCCAAGTTAATTACAATAGTTTATTAAATACATTTAGAAGTTTCTCAAATAGCCCAATATTTTGGTAAAAATTTCATATGAACAAAACTTTCTTATATAATTTAATCTCACACATGGTTGAAAGTAACTTCTGTCATAAAGGTAGCTAGTAGAATAAAAAACCTAAACATTATTCTTTATGTATTTTGAAGAAAAGAAATTAATCTCACAACATGAACATATAAAGTTGGTAAAATATTTTCCCTTTTAAGAGTAGAAATAAAGTGGTCCTTGATTGTTACTGTGGTTAAGTAGTCAGCGTGCTGACTTCTTATCCCAGGAGTCCTGCGTTTGATTCTTGGCAGTGGGCAGGAATGTTTCTTTGATCGGAAGCAATCCATGCTCCAGCAGAGATTAGAAGTGCGTTCCTCAATTGTTTAAAATGTTAGTCGTATAAACACTGTGTTTTCAGATCCAACTTTACACACCCAAAGGGGTGGATTTAAATTTCAAACAAAAAAGCACAGGATTAACACATGATGTGCGCACATTAGATGCCAGGTGCTCTGATTTTGGGTCGTTAAATGTCAAATCAATCTCCAAATAGAATATACGTAACTTTCATCAGTTAAAACTAAGTTTCAAATATGTCAGCAATCTTCTTAAAATACTTATTATGAATAATAGCAAAACTCGATAGGACTTTTGATATAAATAACAGAAATTGAAAGGAATATTAGGTACATGTTTCTTCGTGACTCAGAATTTTCTCCAGTTTGACGTAAGTGGTTATGATACTGCATAGTCTATCCTCTAATTAGGGAACTTATTTATATTGCATACTAAGCTGCATCGAAATTGGTGTTTCCATTTTTGAACACAAGGGAACCAAAACTTTGAAAAAAATACTTTTTGGCTTCCAGGTAGCTCTCATTATAAATATTATACTGGCCTCTAGCTCAGTTGGTAGAGCACCTGCCTGCTGTGCAAGGGTTCTGAGTTTGATTTCAGTTGGGGTAGGAATTTTTCTCTAACCAAGATTATTTCTTACCCTCCGCAGAATCTGGAATTATGAGCGTGTATGTGATATACTGTAAAAGAAATTAAGAACAATCACTAAACAATTAACCCATTCCCAAGAAACTATGTGTTTATATGATCATTGTAGTCAAAGGTGTTCTATAAATGGAACAATTAAAATGAGTAGATTTCGTAGAGTAAACTTGGTCACGTTGTGTTGTAACATGTCCCCAATGTTATAAGGAATGTAGGTAAGTACTTTATTCCCGCTATTTGTGGAGTCAAATCAAGTTAATTTTCTGTTGAAGAACGTTCAATGTTTTACAGTTTTGCGTGAAAGTACTTTGTTGCCACAAACTTTGATTGAGTTAGATAGCCTTCGTTGCATAGTAAAAGCGGAAATGAAATCAAGTGTTATCTTGACTGGAGTTATTAATTAATTACTTGACCAGGCAGAAATGCCTTACCATGCGTGAGTTTTCTTATCGAACTTGTGTGAACACAGCAAAGGAAATGTGAAAAGGAAGCTTAAACATGGCACACCGGATATTGTACGTGCACACACATGCACCAAGCGGCAAACTTTAGCACTATAACCCTGCTTCGAATCTCTGAAGGGGGAAAAAAAAGGTATACCGGGGATCTGCTTCATGACTCATACATGAATTCGTACTATCTGCACGAGCAGTTCTTTTTTATGTTTGATTATTTAAATTACGTTCGAGAGACTGTTAGAAAGGGTGAGAGAGGGTAGAACAGGGAGTGGCTGTGGGGTCCTGGGTTCGATGGCGGTGGGGGACGAACAGGCGAGGGGTGGGACGCACAGAGTGAGAGAGAAGATAAAATAATTGCATGATTCGGATTGGTCGATCGTCATCATCATTGGCTGGAACAGTCATCGAGGATCGTTCGGCCATTTTGGATTTCTGAAACAGGGGAGTCTGCATCTGTAGAGGCGGGGGTGGAACACGATACTTGGATATTGTAGGACTAAACTCCACCCAGTTGCCACACATTAGCACCTCCCCTTTGCTCTTAGCATGCGGCAAATACATTTCATGGGCGGGATTCGAACCCTGTCCCTGCATGGCAGCGACACTAAACTCGTCACTCCACCCCATCTCTTCCACCCTTCGCACTCCCTCTTCTGGCCTCTCTGTCCCTCTTTCACATACAGGCGGAGTGCAGAATTTTTTTAATATCACTGTACAAAATATGTTTCCCGCCATTGATGACATCCCCAGTTATAATTTCGAAAAAAAAAAAAGGAATGTAGGAAAGAAAGAAACAAACAAATATCTGTTCGAGCACAAAAACATTTTATCATCCCTAACTCTCATTATGGTGGTTTTCCGGGAATGAATTATAAAAATATCTTAAATATTCATTAGAATTTCCCTTTATCCTCAAGCTACTGTGAAAGGTTAGCAATATTAAAATAACGTCAATCATTGCTCCTATAGAGTCGATTGTGATGTACGATTTTCAATATTTCACCGAGATGTATTTCATATTCTTGTTGACATTGAGGCCTGTGAGCCTGTATTCCAGTTATTTCTCAATAACTTTCACTATATATTTCGGACTTTCAATTTTCTAGTTTACTTTCACATAATTTGTTACATGTGTAATTATGGTTATAACATTTTTCTTCTCTTATAATCTAAAAATTTGAAGAAATTGCTGCTTCATTTTGAAAGATTTATATTATTCAAAAACTACCTGGTTTTGTCCAGAATTCGAGCCAAGGATATTCAGTTGATGACTTCCTACCTTGACATATTCTGATGCAAGCACGAATTAATTTCATACTGAGAGTTCCAGAATCTTCAAATATTATATCAATATTTTGTATTTATGATGATTTTCTCTCACTATCCTAGTTTATGGCGATGTTCGCAAAGGCTGAACTACAATTTTAATAATTTTCATATATTTACATTGTTGTATATTTCTCATATCATAAATTTAAAATTTATTTGCGAAAAACTTCCATACTTCAAGAAAAACTTCCATATTTCAAGAAAAACTGTCAATACCACTTTAAACTGTGTTTTGCAAAAGCTGCTTGGTTTGTCTTTGAATTAACCAGATTCTCATCAGAAAATCTTCCTCTTACATTTTTTATAGTGTTAGGTATAGATCTTAAATTCAATATAATGCATTAGCTCTTCTTTCTTTAGTCACCTCAGATTGTTGTAAGTCATTTGTTTCTCGACTAACACATGTCATTTTTGTCCTTTTCTAGTGAATTGGCAATAAATTTAGTTCACGTATTCTCTGGCTCATAGAAAATGTGTAAGCATGTGTCCACAGCTTGTAAGAAAAACCACGTACAAGGAAAAATACCTTTTACGCTTGGGCATGTGACTTCTAAGGCAGCTGTTGGGCTGAAACAACGTCTAGATGCATTTCCAGTTACGAAAGGTCTTTTCATTCGCTCTCTCCAACGAGACTAATGATGTTTACGGCTTTAAATCACGTCATTTTTTGTTCTCTTACACGATGTAACACAAAATATAAACAAAAAGACGGAGCCATAAAACTCATTCTAAACAAGCAATAAGGCAAATCGGTTTTTGATTTGACACTTACCCATGTTGTAGCTGCCGTTGTTGTGATGTTATAGTGTGGAACATGAAATGCACGAACAGTGGTTCGTGATAAACTGGCGTAAGAGCCAAGGAGTCGTACAGCAGATCCTTATTATATTACCAATATGTTTTAACTGTAAGTTACATATGTTTCCAGCAGGTTACATTTTATTAGAATTTAGGAGCTTTTATTTTGCTGTTAATTCCCATACTTTCAATAGTCGTACGAATACAATGTCTGTGCTCTGTGACATCACTTTTCCTTTCTTACACTTTGTCTTGTTTCTATTCTGAAGTATAAAAATTTGGGTAAACCCACTTATTTCCCATAAACGTTATTTATTTCTTTAGGGCTAGATGGAGAAAGTTGCATAATATTATACAGTTATAAAAATTAATTTCTATAGCAACAAAACAAGTTTAGGCAACATTTTCTAAATGTGTTAATCCCACTGAGCCAAAGGCACATAATTCATTAAACAGAAAGCACAGCAAAACTAAAAAAAGCATACAAGAGAATTGACAGTAGAGGTGAAATAATTAAAAATAATTGTAGGATGGAATTACAAATGAAGAGGTAAAATCAAGTAAATCAATAGCTGAAGTCATAAAAGAGAAACAATTGACGTGGAAAGGGATATCTTGCGGAATGTCCAATGAAAGGAAGGTTAACAAGGCATTAAGATGAAAGTAAAATAAAAATAGGAAGAGGAAGACCAGAAGTAAATGAGAAAGCACAATAGAAAGAGCAATGCCAGAGACAAAGTCAGAATAGTGTATATTGATAGAGGAGAAATGCAGAGAAGGAGATGCACCTATGTCAGATAAGCGCTTTTTAAAAAGAAAAAGAAGTTAATTCAACTTAAAATGTAGGATACTAAATCGCTTATTCCATACTTTAGATAAAACTGATTGCAGCTATAATAATATCTACATATTATTCGAAATTAGCTTTCTTTCATCTAAACACATTTAGATGTCCAAAACGGTGGAACCTCCATTAAAAGTTTCTTATAGATAAATAACAGGGATTATTTCCAATAGACGTTAGATTTTCAATCCAAATTTTCTAATTCTTAATTGGATTTGACAAGTGATATGTTAAGGTATCCCAACAGTTTTCTACATGGGTGATAATGTTTAATCATTTAATCAAACCTTTTTCTAATTTAGGCTTTGTAAATTAGAAAGTAAAATCTGAAATAATAAGTGTTTCATTTTAGGTCCACAGATAAGGCAAGATAATATTTTATGGAATAGCTAAATCTCAAAGTAAAGAACCTACAGTTTATTTCGTGTGTCATAGATATGTGCATTAAAAATGTTAAAAAAATATATTTTGTCATAAAAACTTCTGCTAGTGCACACCTTTTGATTTTTACGCACACTTTCTCTTCCTCTTCATCTGGCACTCCATTAATTTTTACTCTAAACTCCTTTGGAAGTAAATATAATATTAAAAAAGTTGACCGTCAATTTTTCTATAAACTATTAATTTTGTTATTTGAAATAAGATAAGCACGTCTTGTTGTTTTATAGGTAAAATAGACACAAATATGTGCTAACGTTGTAATAGGTTACTTTAGGTTGGTACTACGGAATGAACAGTTTCTAGAAACGCACAGGTAAGCACAATTTTGTCTGCTAATAGAAACTGCTAAAGAATAGGCTTTAATCTAAAATCTACATATCGCTATACTCGTGTTTAAATTTGAGGTTCAGCTGGCATGAGGAACGTAAGACACTGTTGTCGGCAGAGGGAGGGGGCGGTATAAGAAGACAGGCGCTGCCTTGTTCACACCGCCAGACACCTGCTTCAACAAACTCTAGCACCAACCGCAAAGTACTTTTCCTTCGACCGCAAACTCTCAGCGATCTGGCTAATCGCGAGCAGTAACTGGTTCCCGTTTACGATGCTATCAAAAGAAAGTTACGGCTGTTGACAGAACCTCCTTGTTTTGCTGAATGAACCGCTAATTGAAAGAAATGTAAACCTGCGGTTTTTGTTTAGACTTCCTGGCTTTTTTTCCTGCTTTCTTCCTTCAGCCGGAATTCGAAAATTAGGTATAGAATTCAAAACCTTCCCTGGAGGCAGGCGTTTAAGTTAATAACTTCCTTCTTGGAAAATGTGCGACTATTTGGGGCGCAATAATATAGCAACAAGTTCTCTGTAATTATTACCAAAAATACAAGGAGAATAGGTAGAAATACAAAGACACATAATAAATTATAGTAATAAACTAATAACGTTCGTCTGAAATTAGTGCATTTTCTTAGTGCTCGTTTTATTAGTCTTATTTACTTTTATTTTATAGATACTTTAATTAACAACTGGACATTTAGATTTATAAATTAGAACTATATTCTTCATATTCTTCAACTCGGCGTTTAAATTAGATGTTAAAGGCTGGGCTACTAATTTTAAATTAAGTTTGTCCCAAAATTTTATAAAGTGTATACTTAAGGTATTATACATTTCTAAACTCGCTGCAGCAGAATTATAATGGAAATTTCATGATAAAATGAGTTACGTAATTTTTCTCTTCAAAAAATATTCAAAATAGAGTTTCTGAAATGTTTGTCATGTGAAGTAGATAGAACATTTTGTACAAAGGTAGAGAATATCATATGAGTAAAACAGTCAGGAGTTTTGCTTATATTTTTGGGCTTCGTCATTCGTTGTTCAAAATTATATGTATCAAAACATTCGTGTATGAGACGGTCGGTCTCCTACATAATGCGTAAAGAAATTCATTTTTGTTATTTCTCTACTCTTACTTTGATTAAACTGTTTAGAAAATAAAATTCCATATAAACTAATATATAGGCGCCCTCAAATGCATTTTATCACAGTAAATATTGCACTAAGTAAGAATTTTGAATATCGCTGGCGGAGGTGGTGCAGTTGTTTTGCCAACAATGAAAATAACATAGACGAAAAAGCGATTGTCTGAAAGTGACGCAATACTTAGCATTGTTGCTACATGCAAGAAACAATTCTTATGACATCGTATTATAATTACCAATTCCCCTGCAAAACGTGTGAGATTTGTACTAAAAGCACTTTTAAATACTAAGCAGAAATGTTATACAAATAAAAATATTTTCTAATTAAACGTCCACTTATCTTAAGAAGTTGCTGTTAATACTTCTATCTTCTTTTTAAAAATTCGATTTCATGGACATTTGCCCACGTCTTCAGTCAACACACTTCCTTGACGACGAAGTGTGTTGACTGAAGATGTGGGCAGATGTCCATGAAATCGATTTTTTAAAAAGATAGAAGTATTAACATCAACTTCTTAAGATAAGTGGACGTTAATTAGGAAATATTTTTATTTGTATAATATTTATTACTCCACTGTAACTAGCTTCATTTTCTGTGTAATTACTAAGCAAAAAGATTCACATCCTTTCTTGTATAAGAAACTAGAAGCTTATATATTTTGATGTGCAATATTAGTAACAAAATATTAATTTAGAAATGTTCTTAGATATAAAAAGTACCTCAACATAAGTATTAATTATTTATATTATGGTAGCTCCATTATCCAGTATTATATTTTTAAATGTGGGAAATATTCAATATAAATATGTCGTTGTGTTGTCAATGATATACAATCAATCGCCAATTTCATTTTATTGTCCTGTTCTTCTCTTTATGTTGGGTACTGTCTCATTTGAAGATTGCATCTTCTCTTTGGTCATCTTGGACTTTGTTTCCCTTCTGAGGTGTTGTTCCTTGCTATTCATACATTTCTTTCCCTTGATATTCTATGTGCTAAATGTTCATTCCATTCTTTCTTTTGTAGTCCATTCTGTCACTGGCCCGATCTTACACATTTCTCTAGCATCTTCATCCCTTCTCGTCCATTCAGTGTCTTTCCTGTTATTTTTCCAGCAATCTCATTCGTTGTATTCATGTGGTCATTAGCCTTGTTTGCAAGCCATTATTGGTCGAACAACCGTTTTGTAGATGGAAACTCTTGTTGTGTTTATTATGCATCTATCCATTCACATTTAATCATCATTGCAGCTGGATATTCTTTATGCTTTTAATATTTCATAATTAATTTCTTTAATTACATTTCCTTCGTTTGTAACGTTAAGTGCATGACCTGTTGTCTGTCATTTTATTTTACATTTCTAATTTGCATCACAGAGGTAGGCTACTAATAGTTAATGCTTTTCTTTTTTCAATGGAGATATTCAAATTACAGTTCCTAAATTTAATACAGAACATGGACTAAAGCTTTTAAATGTTGTTCTCAGTGTCTGCCACAACAGACCCTGGTAATCTTTTTGTGCCTCAAAGCATATCCAAGTTTATCTCTAATTTCCTAAATAATTACGCGCATAACAGCAGTAAAAATGTGGACTTATGTTACTCTTCTTATAAGGATTTTCTGAACCAATTGTTCTTGGACTTTTATTTGCCTAACATTATTAAAATATGTGATTTTATGAACTTGATAAACCCATTTTGTGCAAAATCATTGTTGTCAAATATGTGTAAAACAATACAATTTCAGTCTGCCAGATGCCCTTGACATTTAAAAACCTTATGTACAGGTTTATTCCACTCTATTATATTATAAATGCTGCAGTACAGGATCAACCAAGTTTAATGTCAGAGACTGTTGTAACATTTATCAGTCTCTCATGAATAATTTTTAGTTAAGTGAAGGAATTTTCTCTGAACTATATTCCAGTATTTAGAATTTGTCCATCTTTAAATTTGGTTAAATTTTATTAAACTTATAGCTGCTATAAAATAATTCTGTAACACTAAATGAGATTAATAGGATCAAAAAAGAAATGTAATACAGAATTTAAAGGTATTACTTGAGCAGGTGTACACGAATATGCTAAAATGCAATCTAATAAATGTTGTTAAGAGTGAGAAGGTATATTTTCATAAACGTTTGTTGAGAATTTTTTTCTGAAATAATTTTAAAGAAAAATTATTTTTATCTCCAGAATCTAAGAAATTATAACAATTATTGCAACGCTTGTAGATAATTAATGGTAAAGTGTTAAGTGAAATGGTTTGATAAGTCAGATATGTAGTCTCATTTCAATTAAAAATTAACTGATTCAATTTTTACTAAATGATAGTAATCTTTTGCTATCTTTGAACGTGTTTTAGTAGATATAGAGATTCAAAAGAAACACAAGATATAGATTACAAGAAGTTTGTTTCTCAGTTGAGTACATTACCTAGAATTACTTCTACGCTTCTTAGCTCTCATCACTTTTCAGCCACTGGGCCAGTTCAGAATTTTAAGATGAACACTCAATGAACACTCAAAAATAAAATTATTAGGTTGTGAAACAGAAATAAATTTGAAAGCGCTATTATTTTTTCGATGGAACTCTATTGCCAGCTCACTTGTACCAGAATATGTTTTTATCTGTGGCTAATAATTTTTATGTGCCATATAATCATGTTCGTTACCCGATAACGTATAAATAACGATAAAAATATTATACATTTTGTGTTCTTAATCAAGGTTATGCTCACCGAAATAAGAACCATTCCAGTGCCTGGCTAGTCCACAAAAGTTTAAGCTTGTTGCTTCATAGGCCTAAAAGTGTTTTCAAACGTGCATCGCCTAAGCTGGAGGAAGGGAATGTTACGGGTATTGTCTACCGGAGGGTGCCGGCTCGAATCCCCGGGAGCATCTGGCTTCGAAGCGGTGCTTTTCTGGTGCCATCACCGATGGACGATGTATAAATACTCTCAATGTAAGTGTAACTTCGTATAATTTTAGACGAACAATCGAACTTGGCAATGCAAATCGAAAGCTTATAAACGTTCCAATTTCAAAAACATTTATTGGGAAAAATATTCTTTAGACTTCTGTTTATCACCCATCTCAGTTGTAGACATTGTATGAAAATTGCTATATATTAGTTACTGAAAGAAAATGATCTTTTAAAACAAATAAATACCAAATATACATATGTACTAATTTTGTACACCTTGACTCTTTTATTCATCATTATTACTTTGGATGTATTTAGAAACATATAGATACTAAGAGCATGAAAACATTATACCCTAGTATTTTATTTTATAGTTATTAATTTTGATTACACAAAACTAAAAAAAAAAAAAAAAAATTATGCAGCTGTTCCTTAATAAAAGTACGAAAAGTGATAGCACCCAGAATATCTCTCTGATCCCGATAAACAGGTGGAGTTTCTATGTCTCAAATTGAGTAAACTGAATTTTTATTTCGTAGATATGTGTTCTGTAATGTGGAGGTAATAGAAATTCGACAACCAAATTTTCCATTGTCCTCAATGAATATCTTAGCCAAAATCAAAGCAAGCAAATGCGTAAGAGAAAAGTAGCTGCACTTACAGGATATTCTCACTTTTGTATTAAAATAGAGTACGTCCACTATAATTTTACTTGGAAAATATCGTAGATATATAACTTCGCAAAAGAAAAATGGCACAAACATTTTCTCCTCAAAACTTTTCCTGACACATCTTTATGTTAGATCGGCTACTTCTTGGAGAAGTTTTATAACAAATACGAACAAATATAGAAATTTTGAGAAAATTCAGCAAAAGACGTTTATTGTAATAACAGATTATAAAATACTGCGTTTTGAAGCGTTGACATCTCAAATGGTACTTCTTAGTTTCAAGAGAAAATAAAATTAGCCTTTTTTTTTTTTTTTTTTGAAGAACCACTGCCTTAGTTAAGATGATAGGTGACTTGAATTTCCTTAAGGAATACGAAGATTCCCCCGAGGGATGTGCGCATCACTAATTAATATTTAATAATTCATATATTGGACTTATATTTTAAAAGCCTCGAGCTCTTCTAATAATTTTTCATTTTAATTTCAGATATTTCTGAGCATGCTCTGACTGATCTGTATATTTATCCAAGTCTGCTCCAAAAATTCCTTCTACTAAAATGACTTTTGATTCTTATTTCTTCCGAAATTGCTTAAGAAATTCGATATGTCCTCCAGGGTACATACACTCTTGGCAATCTTTTGTATACGACAAATGGAATGCTTTCCTTGCAACGTGAGGAGACACCACAGCTGAACTTTCGAACTAGAACTGCCCGACTTCGCAAATTGCAACAGATGCAATAGCATTGATGACAAGCAAGTTCTCAAATTTCAAACTAATAATAAGAAACTATATCGGAAACGGTTAAGACCACAGCAACAAATGCGTTTTTACTATATATATTTGCAGTAAGGCACACTTATATTTTACGGTTTATCAGTTTGCAAAACTAATGTAGAGTGCAGTTTTTCCGGCTTAATTCTAGAGATATTTACGCCTTTCTTCTTACAAATATGTTAATTATGTTTTAGGTGAATATTCATTTTTTTAAAAAATCAGAAACTGAAAATTGGCCCATGTAAAGTGCAGTTTGGAGAGGAAGATTTACTTGAAAATGGTTCGTGTTGGATGAGTTGAACTTAAGAAATAGATACTTGGCAGGTACTTGACAAATAAAAACATTTTCAGTTATGCTGTTCACAGTCACAAGCACGCATGTTTTTCCATTTTATTTTTAAGGCGTCTCAAATGGCGCACTTTCAAAGAGATCTGGTTCTCGAATTTTTTTATGGAATACAACTCTTCCGCTTAAGTGTTGCTGAGAAAGTAATACCTAAATCGTTGTAAAGTGATTCTTTGGCCCAGGTATAGAGGACCCGAACCGGCTGGCGCAAGCGGAATCTGTTTATCAAGCCGAAAGAAACGGAAGGCTGCTGTGTATGTGTGGTCTCTTAAACAAGAAATGACGTAGGTAGTGTTGATAGAGATCGGCTACCGGTCTTAAATTACCCCCAATAATTTATACCTGGATCCTAGATACACCCTCAAGGTATAAACGACACCGAAAAAAATAGCGTACCTTCACACCAGTTCATCTTCCTCTTCTTGGGAGGTACCCTTCTTCTGTGCTGTAGATCTTCAGTATAAGGTTACTCCCAGTACCCCAAAACAAATTTGAACTACACATATATCTTAATGTTCGAATAAAAAAAAACTGATCTTCAAATGAATTCAATCTGAAGAGCGAAATTTGTAATTGTTTTATCCCAGAAATTCGTTGCTTCTGGTATTACGTTTTGGATTCAAGTCCAATCAGAATTATATATGCAGATTTCATAAAAAATATCAATTTTGTGATTATTGAATACCGAAGAAGATTGTTTCGAAAAGTGTCTATTTTGTGTACGTGTATGAGTGTGTGAGTAGGGAATTCAGGAACCGATACACAATTAAAATTCTACAACATAACAGTTCCAGTTCTATATACAACCGTGAATTCTGGATAAGATTTTAGCCATATTCAAGCTACAGAAATTAAATTTTTAAGAGCTATAGTGGGACATACAGGAAAACGTAAAATAAGAAACCACATTATAAGGGAAAAGTTAAACATTTTTAAAATACATGATAAAATTAAAGAACATAGAGAAAACAAAGTATGAACTGTACTGGAATACCAAGTAAGATTTTAAATTATACGCCCACAAGACCAGGAGATCTAGGAAGCTCCAGGCAAAGATGATTGAGGCCGGAACACACAGAACAAAATAGTAGTGAAACTAAAAAACGGAACTCGGTTAAATAATCTTCCCCAAACCAGAATCCCTTTACATTGATAAAAGTTTCGACAGATTCAACATTTAAAAAAAAATGACTAACGGTTTTTCTTATGATACATGTTTGAGATATTTTCATGCCAAATTAAATGTGTGTCTTCAATTTACTGGGAATATCCTCAGAAGTCCTCTTCATTCTGAAAAGTTTTTTGCATAACTGGTTAACCATAACAGATAGATGAAATCTACTGCATAAAAATTCAATGTCATTAAAATCACACACTTTATACCATATAAATTCAGATAAACTCTTTGTTATTTGTTTGAATTTTCAAATACAATTCTCTCAAGTAGGAATGTATTTGGTTTCTTTTATTTATGGCCACTCCAAGAGAAGGTAATTTCAAAGCCATATTTCGACCTGAGAAGATTTGACCATCATTAACGTCTGCTATATTCCCATATTTCCTTAAACCTATAAAAATTAGCAATAAGATAATTTTGCAGTGGTTTATATCCCTTAACATGAAATGTGTGGAGAAATAAGGATTTGTAAGAATAGAGAAGGGTGTGAGTATCTCACGTAAGATTTTTTAAGTCTGTTTTGTGTGATTATTACTAGATAAAAATGAAACTACGGTATTCAGGAAGAGATTCACATTGTATTGTATATAACAAAGTAGCGTAAAGTAAATTAAATTAATTTCCAAGCCGCTACTGCAACATTTCACCAGATCGGAAAAAAGACAGGAACTTGCTAGGTAGCTATACCTGTTTTTGTGTTCTACCCAAACCTTCGATATGAGATTTCAGCAAAAATTTATATTCTATAAATTAAAAAAAAAAATTAAAAATAGTAGAAGTTTTTGTTGCTGTGGTTTAACAGCATAATTAAAAATCACAAAACCGACTAAATAGCAAATTTGGTGCAAAGGTTCAGCAACTTCTAATGACACAACATGAACATTTGCAAAAGCACCATCCCAAACCACCCTAATATGGAAACATTTTTTCCATTTTCTATAAAATGGCTTCAGCGATTTATATCAAAATATTATATTTTAAGGTATTTTGTGACAAGTGAAATACATATATAATTTTCTTGGAATACCCTCAGAAGTCCGCTTTATTCTGAATGACTTTTCTCATAATTGGCAAACCGTAAGAGAAAGACAAAAGCCTACATAAGAAATTGTATTTCTTGTTAAGGCACAGTGACACAACTTATGTGAACTATTTTATTTTTGGATCTAAGCATTTCTGTTATGCTCTTTGTTAGGTATTAGTTTGAATATTAAAATACTTATGCTTTTCTTAAGTGTGTTATTCATTTCATTATACTGGTAATACAAGAGAATATAAGTTCAATGCCATCAAATAGCAAACGGCTCTTAAAAGTTTTAACTATCACTTTGGCTTAGACCCTACTTAATCAGCATGGTAATATCTCATGAAATAATTTTTTTAACTGTTTATTTCGATGAGCAAGAAGTAGATAAAAGTCTATAGTTTGTGCAAGAGAGGCTATAGAAAGTAATTGGAATGCACCACATTTTTTCTCTAACCATATTTATTATTTTTATGACTGCTAGACTAAGAGAAACCTCTAATAGGCCATATGCTGAATAATAAAGCTCTTCATCACTAGCAATGAACAGCATTCTTGATTTTTATTGTAAGCTGCCTTAATGAAAGCATTAGCATATAAGTGGAGTAATTTGTAAGATGTGTTCGCATTTTAATGGGTTTTTCTTTTAATTCTTTCCACTGACACACTTGCCAACCTTTAAATAAGGTTGTGAAGGATTTATTATCCTGGGGATTGGGTGTGGTGACGCACATAAACTTGCCAATGTGATCTACGCCCTCTCATGTCCGTTGTCTACTTATCAAGACAACAGAAGTCGCTGTAACCGATCGCAAATCTCTCCAGTGATGCAGTTTGCCAATGACAAACATATCGAAAGATCAGGCGTCTTAATTATCTTAAATTTCATGAGCATCTTTACTGTTTTAAGAAGAAGAAATCATTAGTGAGGTTTTTCAAAACCTTATTGCCGTCTCAGTGCTGTAAAAGCAACTTTTCACTCAGCTTCTAAGCGTAACTCATTTTCTGTTGTTGTCGGCTTCCCCCCCCCCCTCCCTTGTAAGGTTACGTCCTTCAACGTTAAGACATATCGGACGGTGAATGAAATGGGTGAAATGATGCTCAAATTTGTCCAGGGTCCATGTAGCTTAGGGCTACCCTACATTCGTCTGTAAGGATAAGAGAAAACCCCGGAAAATACCTTATCCAGGTAACTCACGCTAACCGAGATTCGAATTCGGAACCTCTTGAACGTGAGGCAGACATGTTACCATCTACGCTACCAAAACGGGCATTTTCTGTTTATAATAATAAACTTCAAAGATTATTACATTCTGGTTTTAGTCTTAGTTTTCTTTAGGAGGTACAATACACAATTGGTCAATATTTATATGTCTACCCATTTTTATGCAAGTATTAAGATTATTTCTTGTAAAATCTGAAGTTGCATAGTCAAAAATAATCTGCGAGAAGAAAACTTTTCAGACAAAACTTATTTCCATTTGGTGATATTCTGTAGAATAATTAGGGAATAAGAAACAAAAGAAAGAGGCAAGTATTAACGGGACCTTTTGAAGTATACTAACACAATACTTGTTATAGTCTAGGTAGGTATAATTGTTCCTCTTCAGTTAACACTTTTCGGTTAACCAAAATAATCCAGAAAGAAGATCAACTATGAAGAAAAAATACGATACTGATTGCAATTTGAATTTTGCATTAAATTGTACCCCTAGGCGGCTATTCTTAAGAGTAGACATAAAAAGTTCAGATTTACTACATTGAATTGTTGTAAAACTATTCCACCGGTTACAGTTAACAATTTTTGAGATGGTAATACAAAAGTTTATTATATATGATGCTAAAATTATGTTAATTTTACAGCTATGTACTTAAATTTCAAAAACTGAAGGTTTATACATTTAATTTGGCAAATAACCTATCAAAAATAAAAGTGTAAATTTTAATTTTGGAGAATCGCTTACATGGTCGCTGATAAAAGCGTCTTTTGCTTTTTATTATACTTCTCTCTGGTAAGCTTTTTTTTAATGAAAGTTATTATTTCTTTTACTCTTTTTGTTGAAATTTACCTGCATTTTTTAATAATAGGCGTTCTCTTTTCGGAAATATCTACTTTGAAAGATCTGTTAAACTATCCTAAATAAATAAATAACACATGCATTTCTTTCTAGAAATTTTGAAACACTTTAGAAACTCACAAAGGAGAGTTTCAACTGGTGAAACTCAGTCTTAAGATAGGAGGGCATTGCATGCTAAATTTAGCTAAATTTAGCTGAGCGAACGCTATCAAATTTGAAATAGTATACCAATAATACGATAACAGAGGAAGTTTCGAAAAAAAAAATCCAAGTGCACAAATGTGGAAGGCAAGTTTCTTCGGAAATATTTTGATTGCAATTGATAAATTCCTCTCTCTTATTGGTCCACAATGCCACAGCTATTTAATATATCACACCTGTATTGGTGGCACTAAAGATACGATTGTCTTATTATAAAACAAAGCCTTGGTGCACATCTGCGAGTAAATCTTTTCCACCGAAGGTTGGGGACCGTAAATCACAAGTAACTGGGGGCTCTCCGAGGACGACGACACCTGCCTATGAAGGAACAATGACCCCATACGCGCCGTGTTGAGTCTCTTCTTGGTAAGGGTGCGGTCTATTACAGTAGTGATCGTCGATATCAACCACAAACCGAGGAAACACCCCGTACAGCTGCGAAAACCGCTAGACCGTAAGTCTTCTTGCACAAAATATACCTATCTGCAAAATCGTGCGTATCAGGTTATACAGATATGTCCTTGAGATATTTATCTATCGAATTCTTATACTTTCTTTTAAGGATACACCTAGTGATATTTATAACAAACAAAGACATCAGCATGTAAACAAAATTTCATTGCAATGATATAAAGCTACGGGAATCAATATTTTTTTTACTAATTTTGGTGTTTTAATTAGACATAATTAATTCCTCCACCGGAAACCACTAAAGTAAAATACTCCATACCAATAGCTTTGACGTTAAAATTAGAACGGTACTGAACAAAAATTCCATTGAATGTACAGCAAAGTGAAGCTATACCTTAATAATCAAGGGTGAAATCTTTTTACAAAAAAAAAAAAAAGTTTTGACTCTGACTTCTTGTCTTATTATACAATCTTGTTGAGTACACTTTTTATCTTCAAGAGGCAGTCAAAATTAGCTGAATACTACAAAAGTATACTCCCAACACCGCCTTCCTGTCATAGACAGGCTACTTCTAAGCAAATGTTAACGAAGAAACGCAGTTGAAGTACTTTAACTGCACTTCAAAAGTGAAACGAAAAAATTGAAAAGATAAAATAAATAAAAATTTATAAAATACCGAAAAGTAAAAACATTTAACTTAGGTATGTACATTAAATTAAAGCTAACGCATTAATGTAATGCATCGTGTGTTTTCACTGTAGTCGCTAAGGGGTAAAAAAGTGGTTTATGAATTTCTTTATTCTACATGTCATTAATATTTCCAAATGTTTTTTCACATATTTTCAGCTTTTAAAATATTTAATTATTTAAATTGAAAGGAGACTGCAATGTGGAGGGCTTTCGGGGGGTGGTTAACACAGTGGTGTATGAAATGGGAGGAGCTTAGCTGGGACCGGAGTCCTGGGTTCGATGCAGGGAGGGGGTGATACAGCAGTAATGGCAAAGAGAATGACATGGGGGTGGGGCTCAGAAGAGCGAGATGGAATCCGAAATTAAATGATTCGGATTGGTTGAATCATCAGGATCGTCATCATTGGCTGCAACAGTCATTGATGACTGTTCGGCCATTTTGGATTTCCACTATAGCGGGGATGAGAAGAGTTCTATTATAGCAGCCAACACTGCAGGAATGGCATTTGTAATAGATAGTCAAGTGCGGTTTTAGCTGTAACACCCAAGATTTGGGAAGACCCCAAATTGCGTGACAGCTAGATTAAGCCGTCCCTTCAAAATTTGTGGTCATAAGCTCCGCAGCGGGGCGAATAAATTCCTAACGCAATTAATGCTTATGATCATTGAATAGGTACATATCTTAGATGTCTGACCAAACACTCTCATTTTCTGCTTCTCTTTTTTCTCACCTTTACACGTGTTATTGCTTCGCCATATAGTCTTAAATGAACCTTCACTGGTTTCATCATTAAGTATCCACGCATAATAAAATAACCATGCCGTAAGCCTTCTTTAAAACGACAGACAACTTCTATTTTTAGCATGGAAATATCTGCAAACAATAGGATTTCAAGGAGATTCGTTTGCCACCAGCCAATTAAAGTTAAAATAACTATGGAAAATAACGGTGAACGAATTGATACTTACACTTAAGATTTGACCTATACAACGATATACAAAGCAGATAGCGAAACTAATAAAAACAATTGACCAACTTTTTTTGTTGTAATTTACGTTCTCCAACGTTGAGTCATATCGGACGATGAATGATTTGGGTGAAATGATGCTCAGATGAGCCCCGGGGTCCGTGGAGCTTAGAGTTACCGGCATTCGTCTTTCAGGATAAAAACCTTATCCAGGTAACTCACCCTGACCGAGATTCGAACTCGGGACCTCTTGAACGTGAGGTAGACACACTACCATCTATGCTACCGAGATTGGCAAAAATTGACCAAATTTTAATATTTTATAGAACAATACTATAAACATCAGGAAAAAAGAATTAGATAGGAAACCTTACTAAAGTGTTATAGAATGACGTTCCTTCTCATTTATCATATTATATTATTTATTTATATTATTTATTGCGAATCGTGAATCCTTTCTTAATAATAATAATAATAATAATAATAATAATAATAATAATAATAATAATAATAATAATAATAATAATAATAATAATAATAATAATAATAATAATAATAATAATAATAATAATAATAATAATAATAATAATAATAATAATAATAATAATAATAATAATAATAATAATAATAATAATAATAATAATAATAATAATAATAATAATAATAATAATAATAATAATAATAATAATAATAATAATAATAATAATAATAATAATAATAATAATAATAATAATAATAATAATAATAATAATAATAATAATAATAATAATAATAATAATAATAATAATAATAATAATAATAATAATAATAATAATAATAATAATAATAATAATAATAATAATAATAATAATAATAATAATAATAATAATAATAATAATAATAATAATAATAATAATAATAATAATAATAATAATAATAATAATAATAATAATAATAATAATAATAATAATAATAATAATAATAATAATAATAATAATAATAATAATAATAATAATAATAATAATAATAATAAATATAAAGTAGTGAGAATCGTAGTTATTTATAGAATAAAAGGATAATAAAGATATAAGAAATGAAAACTGAAGGTAGGATGGAAGTATTCTGCAAATAAAAAATATTTTGAAGGGTAATCAGAATGACAAAAGCTATGATAAACTGCCACCCTAAGGACGAAGTTCAATAAAAGGATCTCAAAATTAATTGAAGGAAATAGTGTTCATCATTATGATCATCATTATCGACAACATTTAATTATGCCTGGCTTTAAATAGTGCAAAAGTTTTAATTTATTTGATATATAATGTTGTGATACTAATCTTAAGAATCAGGTGAATATTTTATTCCCCTTCTGTAGTGACACGCCACCATATAAATAACATTAACTACACTACTATTATTCTGCACTTTAGATATCTTTTACTATAAAATATTCTTATCTAACGCTGAAGAAACAGATTACCCATAAACATCAACTTCAGCATTCCCAGGATGATTTCATATTAATGGCATTACTTTAAAGCGGTGTCCATGATTTTTGTAATAGCAAGAAAGGGTTTCTGACAGTTTCTTGCCTTAGTGTGTAGAATACGAGTGTTCAAATATTTATGGGAATCTAAATTATTATTATAGCCCTATATCGAGATTCACTACACAATCTATTACTAAAACAATGACTTCTTAAATTTTTTCAAGTGACTTTGAATAAAATCTAATAATTTAAGATATAGTGCTAGATTAAGCAAATATTCCGCCGGAGGTATATTGAACATGCAATAAAAATTATGCAGCATTATTATTTTTAGGACATACACGTTGTCATTAGAAGTTGACCTTGCATATCAAAGTATGTGTAATCGAAAAATCTCTGGTGTATTTTTATAAAAAATGTAGGTTTAAAAAGACGATTTTGTTGATACATTTTCATATAAAATAAATGATAATAGACAGAGCAAACTATATCGTTGTTAAAAATGAGCATTCAAATTTCTTCTACCTCCATGGATTAGGCTATAGCCTGTTCCGGCATAGGCTTTTATAGTGGTTTACCCAATTTACTTTAGTAATACATGATAACCTGGCTAAGTCTCTTTCAGTTGAATTCAATCCTCTCAAAATTTTCCAAGCAATTAATTGTCTCCCAGGACATCATGTTCAATATTTGCTATATGACTGACCCAGGATTCCCTATGAGCTTTACGTATCACTTCTTTCGTAGTATTTCTTCTTTTTACATATTGTTTATTTGTATCTTCATCTTGTTTTTTACTCTTTACTGCTTCTTCGATATCCTGGTTCCAGAATCTTGGTCCTCTTTTCCTCCTGTATTTACTCTTGATTCCCAATACTTCGTTTGCAATCCTAGAGACAGCCTGTTTTATTTGTATCCACTCCTCATTCACGTCCTCGGAAGTAGCAAGTTCACCTATATGTGCAGATAGTCTTCTTTGGTATTAATGTCTTATGCTGTCACCTTGAAGAAGATGAGTTTTAAATATGTTTTGTTGTTGTTTACTTCTACATTGATTTGTTCTTATCTTTTTCTTTCTAAACATTATATAAATTTCAGAAATAACCAGGTAGTGATCTGTGTAGAGCATTCAAATTTGGTTCACTTATTTCGATTTAACTTTATAGCTTTATATTTTAAGAATAAATTTCAAACTAACAGGTATAGGACTTCCGAATACCAGTCTCTTTTTTTTAACGTACTTTCGCACAGAAAAACATTTACGAGGAAAACAAGCGAATGTGAATATCACATCGTATTAAATGTGTATATGCTTCTAAACAAAACATTTGTATAAATTACATACAAGAACAAAAGAGGACAACACTATTATATTCCTGGCTTTAAATACAGGAAACACACAAATCTATACAAACTTCAGTAATAACTGCTTTTATTACTTACACACTATTGCTAAAACAGGAAAAAGATGCGCGTTCATTTCTTTACATACAATACAAACGCAAATCGATATTGTCTGTGGTATTGAAATATTTTTTATATATTATGCTTTTGTATTTGCCTGAGAATAGAATTTCTCTCCATAGTAAAATAAAACATTTCCAGTTTCCGCTGCCCCGTATTGATCATTCTTAAAAACAAAACACTTCCGAGTCATGGGTCAGACAGGCTTGCCTAAAAGAATCGATGTTTTATGTTCTTTGTTTCAAAACACACAGCAAAAGGGGCACATTGTATAGACAAAACGCAGAGGATATTCTGATTCACAATGTAATTAAAACTAAATACGGAAGATTCTGCTTTTGGAAAACAATACATGCCTTAACAAACAGTGGTTATTGTATTAAAATGCGGCTGTATAGATTAATATAACGGCCATCTCCATTGTGGTTTTTGTGTTACCACAAAGCCTGAATTTTTATGTATAATGACTGCTGGTACGTGCATTCCATTTCCTAAGGCAAAAAACAACGCATGTTATCTTGCTCCAAACTCCGGTACTGGTTACAGTTTTCCTCTGCATTGTACAAAAATAATTATCTTTGAGTAGAAGGGAATAAATTGCTGCAACAAAGGCACGCAACGGGCAGTATTTTCTCAGGAATAAAATAATTTATTCAACAAGGTTGTGGTTTTATTTGTAATGCTGATTTTCTAATATAAGATGAGTCAGATTTTTTAATGGAAAATCACTGTAGTGTTTATTAGGCAGTGAATAGTCAATTCTAAATTTAGTAAGATACACAAGGTAGAACACGCTTTCATACAGGACTGACAATTGATGACCCACGTGTGTTGTTGATGGTCGGACTTTACGGCAACGCAGAACTAAGACAGTAGACGCTCCTTGAACGGATGGCAAACTGAAGAACAAAATAGGGGCATGGATCAAACCTCGTGTCCCCTCCATTAACACTACTTACTTAAAACCTGTCCTTGAAATAGAAGAATGAGAATAAAAAGAGTCATTCTAAAGCGAAAAAAGTCGCGAAACGTCGCTTTGAACTCCAAAATTTCACTTGAAATGCACATAGCGAGTAACACATAGTTTTAAGCAACTTCCGCCATTAATAGCAATTGTATTGATTATTTTTTAAGTTTTATATCTCAATAATAAGCTATAAAATATAATTAGATTATAATTAAACTTTTTTATGCTTATTGATTTCATGTATTTGGGAAACCACAAGGCATAAGCAAACTGTAATGTTAGAAAACTGTAGAGCTCATTAAAATATGCAAATTATAAATTATGTGAAACAGTACTTTGGGACGTTTTCGTGTTTAATTTAGAAAACAAGATGAACGGATGAAACTCACCTCCACTGGCCTAATAAAGCGTGTTCAATATACCAGAACTTCTGATCTAATGGAACTTATCAAACTTGATAAGGTGAAAAATATTGACATTTCTTGGTCCCAGAAAACAAGTTATTCTTGAAAAAATAACGAATATTCTTAGCAGTTGGTTTGAGTGGCTCGGTTAGTTAGGTGCTGGATTGCTGATCGCGGATTGAAACCCCGTCGAGACCGAGTATTTTAAGTGTGCTTGAGAGTAACAGCCCCATGTCAGTACACTTACAGACTGATTTAAAGGTTTGCGTGGAAACTTAAGGGGAATATCGAAATACAGCAATATTTGGTATTGGAACTTGTGGTCTAGAAGATGATCCTTGACGATGTAAGCCTGGGAATGTGAGGACGTACATTAAATTATTTTGTGCAAATATTTTACTGGGGTATAGGTTATACAATGAAGGGATACCTTTTGCATACTGTAAGCTACAGAGATCTATTGTGACTACCACGCCTCAGGAGGAAGGGATGAAGTGAAAGCAGCTTAAGCAGCAATCAGATAGGCCAGAGACGCAAGGAAAGCTCCAACAGTTCTGGCTCGAAGACCCGTCCTATTACTTTTGCTTAGATATGGCAATGAGCGATCCATCGAACCAGCAACATTCTAGAGTTCAGTTAGAGTGTTCTTGCCAAAAGTGGAACAGACAAGTAACACGATGGTTCCCCTAGAGGGAATTGTTCTGCATCCTTGTGAAAAGCTAGGATTAAATATGACTTATTATTTTTTAATTATGTTATTCACACTTCAGAGAGAGACCGAGAGATACCATACACAAACATTCTAAAAATCCCTTTTCGTAATAGTAAATATAAAATATCAAAGGATAGTTTTATATAAAATATTAGTTTCGGAAATTAATGATAAGAACTTCTTTCCTTTGAAGTTTTAAAAGTAAGACTTATTTTTGGTTTACAAGACCAATATTTTATATTAAACTATTAAAACATAATGTTAATATTTTACTTTATATTTTTTTTATTCAGAAGAGTCAGATTGCTGCTTATTGCAAAATCTCAATTTAGAATTTGTATTCAGAATGCAGCCTCTGCCTACCACGGATACGCTACCCTCTTGGAAACACAAAGTGATTATGGACAATAGAAATAAATTATATTATAAAATTGCATTTTATTGTTTTTTAAATGTTCAATAAGTTCAGAGAATACATAGGCAAATGAAACTATTAAATTTTAGATACCTCAAAATAGTACCTGTTGCTTTAATTACTGCCTTGTATACTCTTGGCATGCAATGAGCCAAATTTCTAGGGTATGTGTTGTAATTGGTCGGAATCTTGCAGCGGAATCTCCCACAGTTGTGGCCCAGTCATTACTCCCTATTTTACGATCCTCCTGTCCAACTACTTACCTAGTAGCTCGATTGGGTTACATCAGGGAAATGTGGAGGTTATTCTATTGTCGCGAACCCGATCGCGAAAGCGCGGCTTGTGTACACAAAAAGCCTGGAGATAAGGAGTATGCCTGCAGAAATAATGATAGCACGAGATAAAAGACCTGCCGGCACCGATAAGGTTACACTTCTGGAAGGTGATAGAACATTCGATTCCTGTTTGGTCCAGAAATATCTCGAATTTACGAAATAGGTATTTAAGGACGTGACGGCTCGCAAAGGGTCAGTTGTAAAACAGTGTTGTGAAATGAGAGACAGCCAGCTGTGTTGTTGTAACGAGAGCTAAGGATATAATCTGCTGTCACTGTTTGTTATTGTGATCGACCTTGGTAGACTGATGGTGTATGTAGCGTAATGCTGCTGTAATCTATAAGAGTATTTCTACGAAAATAAAGGAGATTTTTAATTTCTGCAACTCGGGCTTTTAATTCTGTGAACCCAGAAAGTTACTCTATGTTGTTCAAATTGTTCTTAACCTCTAGAGACTGGTACGTTTCTGGTCATTATCTTACTGCAAGACAAACGCTTTCCCAGTCATATGTCGCTGGAGAAATCCATGATCATTCTTTTGGTTGATTTTTCCAACCATCTTCCCCAAATCTCCAATTCAGATCTCCATAACATCAGAGAACCCCTGTGCTTCAAGTTGAAATTACGAACTGAACAAATTTACATACAACGTTTACTTCTATAATATTGGGAACTTTGTTCCATCAGTAAATAAGACTTTTAAAACCCCTATTGATCCAACACAATTTTGATGTGTTGTAGCCCATTGACAACAATGGTTTTCTTGCTACCATATAAGCCTGGAGCTTGCCTTCACTATCATTAATCGTTATTTAAGCATACTAGTCTATATTCTAAACAATAACTCATATAGATCATTCCCATCATTCCCTCTGCAACACATGGCAGAGTAGTTCCAAACTTATTGAGAGAACTGTGAGCATTAAACAAGGCACTAGGTTTTTTTATGATTAATATTTATATGAAATAACCATGAGATGAAAACGTTAAATAATAATTCGACCGTTGGCTAAGAGATGTGCCTGCGCTGGATTGGTTTCCAACCAATAGCAGATGTTACTAAAAATGCATTTACCATCTAGATAATGCTACGAAGCAGCTCCGAGCAATTTAATATCATCACAGGAGGTAGATAAAATCTAAAAGCTTAACTAGACGGAAAATGCGACAATTTGCGAATTTTAGTAACTCGGCCAGAGAAGAAAGTGCGTGTTAGTGGCTCAACAGCAGTCCACCGAGCAAAAAACCGGAAAATGGGGGATAAAATAATCTCTACATATAACAATGATCCACCCAGATCATTCCCCTGGGCAAAGTGAAAAGAGGGATTTCAAAAACGGGGTAAAAACGAAGTAAAAAGGCCTAATCTCTCCGTCTACAATTCAATTTGCGAAATGTTCCAATTTCGAACAGGTTACTGGGCGGGGTCGCGCAGCCAAACACCGTACACGTATTCGATTTTCTTTTAATTACAAAAATCCCCTTCGTTCCACTTTTCTCTATGGGATTAGTTCGAGGGGGTAATGTAATTTTTCTTTAATTACGCTAATACACCTCCATGTGTAGGGGTGGCGATATGCACTACCCGATAGCTCCATGATCACAACAACCTATACATGTCTCATAATGTCAACTTTATAGCCCTTCCTACCTGTATCTGTTAATTGTGTTCAAATCCCAGGGTATTTTAAAACTGACATTCACGAGAATGTAATTTTGTGTTTGTGAGAAGCGTTCTAATCAAATGAAAGCTATCGACAACACTGGAAAAGGATGATTACGGTGTTTTGATAGCACGTGAGAAAGCCACCTACCCTGCAATGGCTTCGCGATAACAAGTGAGATTCGCATTAGAGAGGTCCTGGGTTAGATTAACGACGAATTTCCACCACGATGTTCTTGTTTTCCTCGGCTCGTTAGTCGAATAATAGGGTGGTCCCTCTTCCACCACGACTTTCACGTCTATCAGTTTCTACATCTACATCTGTTTTAGGTTTGTAGGACCAGGTGAAGATTTCGGTTCGCTGCAGCTGGGCGGTGGATTTACGTTTTGTAGAGGTTCCTTCGAAGTTAATAGAGGTCTTAGACAGGGATGTGGATTATCGTCCATCTTGTTTATAAAATATATCAATAAAGTTTTAGAAGTGTGGAGAAAAACCTTTAAACCAAAAGAGATAACTGTAAGCAGTGAATTGTTGCAGATGATCAGGTATTATTAGCAGAAAATGAAGTGAAACTGTAAATTTCAGTAATAAATTTAATTTAATAATAAAAAGGTACAGTATGAAAATCTCTGGTAGAAAAACTAAATTCGTGGCAATGATGGGGGGGGGGGGGACAAAGAAGAGTGTAAATAGCTATTGATGGGGAAATTATAGAACAAATTTCAACATTCATGTACTTAAGAGTCAAAAATATCAATTGTGAACACCTAAGTAAATGTTGAAGAGAATATTGAAACGCAGAATAGATTAAATGGATGAATAAAGCTACATTTTGGTAAAAACGTAAAGATAGAAATAAAGTAAAGCCTGCCCAATATAATACCTAAACCAGCACTGATGTACTCTTGTGAAATGTGGATATTAAGAACCAGAGGAAATTCAAGATTGAAAGCAGCTTAAATGAGATTTTTACGTCCATTGTTGGGAATTACTAGAAGAGATGGAATCAGGAACACTGTAATACGAGAACAGTTAATGAAAGAAATTCAGAGGTATCAAAAGGATGGAAATAACATCTTCAAAGAATGGCCCCTTCAAGATATCAATGGCAAGCCTTAGTTTCAATGACCATCAGGGAGACAAAGTGTTGGAAGACAACGAAAGAGATAAAGCAACTAGTTTTGTTAGCTTCGTAACAGGTCTGAATGCCTAAACCTTGGAGGAAAAAGAACAAGAAGAAGAGAGGTTTCTTCCTGGCATCGATTTGGACAGCTCCAACGCCTCCGGATGCCCTCAGGTACGCCCTTGAGGCGTATGGGTCTTGTGAATGGGCTTGGGCAGCGGCGGATGTGTTTGAACTGGAAACGTTACGGACCATCCATGCTTACACATATCGTCAGCATCGAGCCAGAAATTTTTCTAGTGAAAAATTCTTAATAAAGATATTATATTTTCATAAAAATCTTTATAGACATTTTTGGGCAGTACAAAAATGAGCGTAGTATGAGTTGTAGACTTTTTCTTTAAAATCTTCATATATTTTTGGAACAAACTTTACTACTTTAGTATTTATTGAATATTTCGTTGTTTGAGGTTATTGTTTTCACACACACACACACACACACACACACACACACACACACACACACACACACACACACACACACACAACGAAGCGTTTTCTAAAATTCCTCTTTTTTCAATTTTGCTTGAAAATATATTTCTGGCGTAATTGCAAGTGGAACTTTTGGATGGAATAAGACACCTTTTCGACCATTTAATAGACAAATTACTCATGTATTTAATTCCTTCTGCTCTGGTCTTATCAATATACGTTACTATAGTACCCAAGAGGGTAAACTTCCATAACACATTTTACACTATGATCCTAGGATATCACCAGTCTAAATATAGGCATTTCCCCGAAGATTTCAAGCAGCCCGTTACTTTCTTCTTTAAGTGTACACGGTTTTTACGTCAGTACGAAAGGACATAATCAAAGCAATGTAAGCTTTCCGTTACGTTGAAAACTGCACGTGAAGTGCGGACAGATGGCGTAGTGTATGTCCCCCTTCGAATTTTCTAGAGCCTTTTAATTAGCACCGTCACATACATATAGGGCTGGTTTGCAGATCATTACTCGTCGCCAAACTAGGAAAGGGAGGTAACCTTCTTAAACACTGACTTTGCACCTGGATGACGGTGTATCGTAAGCAATGCGTTAAATTTCAGGCAATTTCCTTTCGTGACAATAACAGGACTGAAATTCCAGTACTATTGAAACCACGTCATTATATTCGTACACGGTAATTTACAAAAATGTGTTGCATTCACACTCTTCTAGTTATCATTGTTACAAACTCTTATTCTTGTGCCAAATTTTTATATTTGTAATAAATTGCATTATAGATTCACACGCTTCGTGGTATACAGGTATTTTTAAAAAGCATGATTTTTATAGAAACTTTGAAATTCACAACAATTACTTTTAAAAGTATAAGTAATAGAAAATTCAAGCCAATATCAAAGAGTATCTCAAAAATGGCTGTCATTCGAGAAAATCCTCATTTTCTGTGTTTCTAGTTATAAAAAAGTAGTTCAGAATGAAGAGAAATTAAGAGGCTGTTGGTAGAAAATTCAGCGTAGACGTCCTATTTGCTGTGAAAAGATCTTGAACATATGACATTGTATTCAAACTCGGTAGATGTTTTTCTTTGAACCACGTTCCTTGAAAAGGTACGTTTGGGACGAAGGGATTTATTTTAATCTTTTTGTTGCATTCTTGGAAGATGTAGTTTTTCTATGTCAAGTTAGGTATATGATCGATGTTTCTTTTGAATTTGATTTTCATCACAGGCACACATCTTATAGATAAATAAATAGAGAAATTAATGTTAATTAAACACATTCTAATTTATTTATTTAATTAACTTAGAAACCCAAGATCTAAAATAATTACCAGGTTTTAATTCGCAATTAGGTCTTAAAATTAGTTAGTGTAGCCCTTGTCTTTTAGCGAAAATGTGAATCAGTGTCGTGCCAAAAGTTTGCCACGGTAGTTCAACACCATGATCTTCATTAGGTTTTTGCCTATTTCGATCTCACATTATTATTCAGCCTAGCTCTTTCATAGCCTTGCTACCGATCTTCTTTCCGTAAATTCGTATATCAATGCCAACTTTGGTATCCTGTCCTCTGGCATTCTTTGCAAATACTCTAATTGTTACTATGTTCTTCTGTTTGTTGTAGAAGTGATTTACTTTTAGTTCCTCTCTAATATTCTCCTTTCTAATGTTTCCTAGTCATTAACAACCTTTCACAGACCATAGGAAATACATTTCCGCTGCTTGAACTTTTTTCCCTTCTTTTTCCTTTAGGGTTTAGGCCTCACTTCCATACATTGCCACTGTAGAGCCATTGTTGAACAAAATCTTAGCTGTGTATTTCTTTGTTCCTAAATTTTCATCTGACTGTTTCAAAAATATGTTGAAATTGGCAGTTCAGTTGACTGTAGCAATGGCACGAAGGCCGAAGATCGTAGTCCAAATATCTGTTGTGGCATTGAATTCCTTAGTTTGATTTAGCCTACACATGGCACATATAGAAGGATAATTGTCATCATGGTCGAACTTTACTTACTATTCATATAATAAATTTCAAGTAGGTATGATTTGTGTTTAAATTTAGTCACCCTCTATACAGAGGTGCGCGAGTAGTTTCATGCACACTGTGTCAGGACTTACCGAAGCTAACAGGTGCTCGACTGTATGTAACAAACGCATCTAAAAAGAGATGAGGAGGCGACATGTTTTATGCTGTTTTTATTCATCCATCCACTTGGCAACAAGAAGCAGCAGGTTGCTAGGGCTTATCTGTACAGGACGACCTCACCCCACGCTCGGCTCGGGTAATTGTATGTTAATAGTGTGTGATTTGTTTTGGATGCCCCTGTACTTTGTCTTGAGAGCAGCTGCACTGTGCAAGTAAGGTAGGTACAGTAATACAACAAATACAAAACAACAGTTTTAAAATAGAGGGGGAGGGGAGGTCTGACCAGTGGATAAAGAAGGCCATGAGGGAGTCTGCAATGGTGCACACTTCGACTGACCGGCGCATCCGTTGCTTCAGCGCAAAATCGGCTCATCAAACTTAACTAACAATCACATGCATTTTCACATTCTCTACTGCTTAAGCGGGGCAAATAATACATACCATCCAAAAATTTGACAGTGAGATTTTTTTACAGACTCATTGCATGCAAATATAAATATTTGTGAAGAAAAAATATTGTACGCGTGTATAGGTATGTGAGAACACTATGACTCAAAAACAAGAACTCCGAAACTTAATAACACCAATTTGATATTTAGATTTATCAATAAAATCTCGCACCTAAACCTGCTCTGTAAGAGGAAAAAGATCATTATATTTTATTTTCTCAAAACTTGGTCTAAAGGTGTAATTAAAATACGTACATTTAAATTGTTTCAAAACAACAGAAATATGTATCTTGAGTTTTATGAAAATTTTCTATGAAGTACTGTTCATTCTGTATAACTGTTGTATGTATAATGAAAGCTTTCGTAGCATTAACGTTTTTCAAGATATTCTTTGTTATTGTTCAGAACTTTTAATACCTATACCTTTTTTCAAATAACAGGTTACAATTGTAAGTGTTCCAGTTTAGAAAGCTATCACTTTCATCGACTGTATCCTTTACATACCTGCAGTGTAATTTGTAAACTGGTAGAGTCCAGTTCTTCTGCTAGCAAAATTCTGCCCTTGTGACGAAACCGTCAGCGCTTCTTCTAAATTCACGGGCTAAATTAACAGTAGAGGCAGACAATTCAGTGAAAAATTTGCACTCTAAGTTCAAGATTACATATATGTGATGTCACTTTCATTTCAACACTACAAACGGCAGTGATTAGAATATAAATTTATCTTATCCACTCTTGGAGGAATCACAGTTGTCACCCAAAGCCTTCAAACAGAAACCTCAACATCCAACATAAAATATGATTTGGTGTTGTGGTGAGCTGCGATTGTTACCAGTTGAATGAATACCAAACTATTATGTGTGAGATTGATAGTCGGGTTGGTAGTTATCAGGTTCTCATGAGCTGTTGTATCAAAGATGTTGCTTTCGATTACATTATTATTTTTTTTAGAAGTATGTGTTACTTATCTTTTTCTTAGCAGGAGGCAATAGATATGTAGTTATAAGTTGTATGTATGGAGGACAGTTAACGACTGCCACCTATAACTGTCTATTGTGGCTAACAAACCCCCTTCCGAAGGAGAGGTTAATTGAAGGACTCAACCACCCCAAGCCGACAGTCCTCAAAGACACGCGGAAGTCCTTAGCAGTTCAGGTCGAAGACCCGTTCCTCTCCTGAATCTGCCAAAAGAGCGCAATGAACTACCCGGGAACCAAGGAGTACCAAACAGGTAGTAATCCCCGTTAAACCATAAATGTGTTCTAAATGTTCAGTATAGTGAAAAATGACACATCCTCAACAATATGCAACCATTAATAGGCAAGTTGGAAATTGAGATCAGAACGAAAGCGACAGAAAACCCAAGTTAAATAAGACGGTTTTTTCATTGTATTTGCTCTTGCTGAATTAGACAGACCTTGGGAAGATTTCTTCTGGACTTGGTCCTGTGAGACGTAGCTAATATCTACATGAAGTAGCTAATTAAGTTAGAAAAGAAGTCAAAGGGAAACAGAATGGATAGTATAGGACAAGAAAGGTATTTACCACTTGTATTATCACCTACTTCTTCAATTTGGTGAACAGTTATTTCCAGAACCTGGTAGAAGAAAAACATCCCTAAGAATTGCATTACTAGCAGTGGAGGAAATTAATATCCTGAGGAACATTCTAATAAAAATAATAAACATACCTGTATAAGAAAGAATTGCAATGAAGAAGTTCCTGAGACTGAGCAGAATGTTGCATCCACAGAATGTCCGCCGCGACGTGTCTAGACTCGTTAGCGTTGGATCATATTTATCTCTCACAGTAATCAGTTGTTCTTTTAAATAGCAATGGACTAGCGAGCTTCAAGCAGTGAGCTTAAGCAGTTAGTGGCGAGGCAAAGAGGCAGGTATTGCGAATCCAAGCGTTGAGTGTTACTGTGGACAGATATTTTAAAGGATGCAACAACACGAAGAAGAAAAATCATTTCAAATTAGAACATGCTCAGTAATTTACTGTTAAAGTGTTACAAAGTGTGTTTGGCAAGGTTCTTACATTACCTTGTGTTAGAATGTGCGAGTCAGGGGGAAGTAATATGAAAAGACTGGCGGTAATGAAGTGGAAACGCATAGCTGATTCGCTGGAGAGCTGCACACCTCGCAATTGTAAGGTACTGTAGTGAGTCCTATGCGTGAAGTGACCCCCCACCTGAATGGCGTGAGCTTGTAGTGAGCAAAATGTTGAAACTGATCAAGAAACTGCTGGCCAGTATTCCTCCTAATTGAATTAAAATGTAAGAGAATCAAAATTTTAAGGATATATATTCTCTGATGGATGAGAAGAAACCATTTACTAAGAAAAGCTCTGAAAGAACTCCTACATGCAAAGACGTTAGAGGAATGAGAAGATAAATTACTTGTATGCAGACAAGAAAAGAGAAGTGTATAGAACATATTGGGCTTGGAATGTTGATTTGCAGCAAAATAGCTACCACTGGGTAGAAAACTTAAAAGTGGTGTACGATAATGACATAGCTTGCAATCCTTTCCAAATGAGACACTTCTTCTTTTTAACCTTAACCTTAGTGTACCATTTATCGCAGTTTTAGGGGATTCTTGTTCCTTTATTCCTTAAGATTCGGTCTGAGGAACCGAGGCACATAAGACATTCACTAAATGAAATGCAGTGACAACCTTCATTGTAACCAGAGTGATCCGTGAAGAACTTTACAAAGTTGATATTCCCACATGGAATAATAAGTTGATCATTTAAGACACATGATGACAGTACACCTTTTTATAAAATGTTATAATTGCGGTCAAGAAGTCCTGTGCCACTCTTGCAGTGCCGATGTGACCCTCGGTTGTCTCGTACAGGATGCAGACAGAAACACACACGTGGAGGCAAAGGAGCAGACGGACGGACTCATGCAAACGATCTCTAAGGGAAGGGTTACTTGTTACCATCATTCAGTGTTATATCTCTCCGCCAGCGGATGTGGGGTCAGCTCTCGGCATATGTTGCTAATGAACTCTTGTAGTGTGTGCATATCTTACCTGCATTACTATAGCACATAAAAGTAAGATTCTCTTAGAGCTCACGTTTCTAGAGAACTATGAAGCAATATGCACTTAGCTCTTAACACTACTTTTTATAAGTATTTTCCCTAAAAGGCTTGATTGATCCCGCGAGTGGAATTGATGCCATTAATTATTGAGTAAGTTTTCTACGCACGTACAAGCAACTTACTCTTGCGTTGATGTTCATCGAAGTGGTGTCCTTTCTGTTTTGTGTAGTCTCAGACTCTTTACTCTTTTCTTTTCTTCTGGTCTTTCCTCTCCTCTTCTCTTCTCCTCTCCACCCTTTTCTTATTGTTGCTGGATATGCCCTTCATGTCCGCGTTTACATAATTGCCTGACATGTTCATTGTTCTCCCCCCCCCCCCTTCTTCCTTTCTGTCTTTCTCTCCTCTCATGTGTCTTTCTGCTTCTTATTCTTGTGTTTTTATATTGTATTTCCTCTGCTCTCTCCTATGTTGCTATTCGTCCTATTCATTTCTCTTTCTTAATGCATTTTGCCGCCATGTTTTCTTCTCTTCTCGTTCCGCTCTTTGTACTTTTCTGTTCTCCCTTTGCTTACTTTCTGTTCATTTCACTTTATCCTTTTCTTTCCTTCCGTCTTCTCTTATTCGTTCACTTTCTCCTGGTCTATCTTATTTTTCCAATTGAATCTATTCATTCCTCTAAGTAAGTTCTTCTTTATAGTTCTGTTTTTATTTAATATCTTCTTTCCTCATGTCTTTTAATCTCTTATTTCTTCTTTTGTTTTCACTTTCTGCGCTGCTTCTGCATTTCTCAATTCTTTCCGACAGTTTCTTTATTCTTTCATTTCACTCTGTAATTTTAGTTTATTAATTTACATGTTTTCCCTTTTATTGCCCATTTTCATGTTTCTTGTCCTTTATCGTCACTTTCTTTGTTTTCCTGTGTATATGTAGCTATGAATCCTTATATTTCTTTGTATACTTAACTATTATGAGTTAATATAGTTTAACCAAGTAGGCCATATGGAATGAATCAAATAGGTGGAGTACTGGTTCGGCGGACCTTAAAGTTACCTGGCATTCATCTTCTAGTGATGAGAGAAATCTTTTTACTAAAACATACCCACTTACCCACTACCGAGATTTGAACTGGAGAGCTCTTGAACACAAGCAGACTGCTACTTCCACATCATGGAGATGGACATATTGAGTTGAATTTAAAGAAGCTAATTTGCCTTTTCTTGCCCAGTTTTCATTTATGCTGTGTATCATTAACTTACAGAGAAAGTTGCTGATTACATTTCAGCTCATCTGTCGGTTCTGTTCAGTATGGCTGTTTGTTATCCATTTATACTTCACGTCATGCAGGTTGCATATTTCTGGGATTTGGGGACAGAAGAGTTCGCCTCATTATCTGAAAGTTCAAGTCAGGGTTTACAAAAGCAAGATTTTTTTCCGTTTATCCTTTACTCAGAAAACCTGCTATGTTTCATTTATAGTTATTCTGTACTCACCCTCTTACAGATTGTTCTTACGAATGTTCATTTTGCCTACTAATTGTTATTCGAAATAATCCACCCGATTACAGACCACAGACGCTACCGCCTGAGACATCGTGCTCGGTGTTTTAGGTATAAGAAACATTCGGAAGGCAAAGCGATAGATTAAAAGACTGATCACTCTACGAGGTTTTGAAATTCCATTCATTTTGCATGTCCAAGAGAATAAATGAGTAGCGACCTTACTTCTTGGAAAAGGTTAACGATATAAAATTAAAATTAATAAAAATATCTCAAAATGGCTTATGCCAAAAATTGTGTGACATAAGTTATTTATCCTCTTTCAAATTTAATTTTTGTACAGCAACGTTTTATATTTCGTAAGCTACCCCCTAAAACTAAAAATATAAATTTTATTTTCCATGCAGAGATTTTAAACATGTGTTATTTTAATCAGAATGTTAGTCATTTTTAACAAAATAAAAAATAAGGAAAACTATCTCATGTGAAAATTAATACTCATACCGAACTTTTGCTGCAAATTTTTTCTACTCAGAGATCTTCAATACGTGTGTTTTCAATAAAATCACGGAGTCGAAGTTTTGGGTAGAGCAATACCAGTTCTCTACTTTGGGTTAAAATGATGCTACCCGTGTTTTGAGCTGTGGACGTTTAAAATCTCATTAGACGCCTCGTTGCTTGTTATGAAAGACGTTAAACCCTTCTTATAATTCTCCTGAGATGTGTTCGAGATGACTGGACGTGACGAAAAATACGGCCATCAAACGCTTGGTCATCTGGCGGGCAGTGTGGGGAGAGGGAATAATCTAGCAGCTGTCTCCACGCACACTACGTGAGTCAAAGGCAAACTATAACCAGCAGAAATCCATCAACACCTTGGGCTATAAAACTGATATTAACATAAACGTGCGATTAGCTTTAATTCTCTTTATCACTTACCTCAGGTGCAAGACGCTTTGCATTCTACCCAAATATTTGACAAACATTTCACGGAATCGTTAATAACTTTGGGTCAATAAATGTCATGAGATTGGTGCCAGTGTAGAGCGGTCGCCTTCAAAATCGCTAAATAAATAATCTCGACAAATTAAAGTGAACACAATATTATTGGACTTAAAGAATATTAAAAACGTCTGCTATTGCATGGCACTTCACCATGGCTTGAAATTGGAGTGTGTTGTCCAGTAAGTTCTAGAAAAATAATAAATAAAATAATGGAGCCTAGAGGCAGGGATTTCAGTACGCCTCTGTTGGTACCATTTCCCCGGCGGGTCTCAATTCTCTCGCGCAATAGAGAAAGCTGCGAATCGGTTACCATATATTTCAATGACCCTAAGTTATCCTATTGATTACAGTGTTTGACGTCCAAGAAAAATTATGTCATTTATATATTGTCTTTTAAACCTTGACTCCTTTATAAATTCGTGTTATCTGTGTCCCTTTCTAGTAGGTATCTACTAATTATCTTACTCACTCCAGTACTATTTATCCTTATTCATGTGCTCTTCGATCACATATTTAACTTAATCCCTGTAGTGGACCTTTTTGTGATCTATAATATGCAGTGTGGTTGCTAATTACCTTTCTCTCATATCAGCATTCTGTATAAAGTTTAATTAATTAGTATATCTTTCATTATATCTTATTTCCAGCTCTGCTATACTTTATCGTATTTCTTATTTGCTATGATGTTTTCTTTAATTAATTTCTTTACATTTGTTGTGAGGTGCCGATGCATTCTTCTAAGAAGTCTGCTCCAATTCTGTCTCTGATAAATTGATTGGCTTTCTCCCTTTTCGACCTGTTATGTAAAGTACGCCTAAATCAGGCAGGAGTACGATTTTTTTGCTTCTGAGCCGGTGTTCTAGCCATTACGCTACAAGAGGCTCACGTTTTATTGTTATCACCAATCCTGTGCTGGTATTTTTTAACCTATTTGGATTTTCCATGGTGCGCAATCCCTTTATTTCAGCTGAATGCAATTTCCTAATGCTGACGGTAGATTATCGCTTTGGGAACTGTGTCATGGCTAAAAAAACCGAGCGGGCAATCAAAAGCAGGAACAATTAATTATCGAATTTTGTAAGCTTAAATGCAGTTTCGTATGCTCGCCTGTTTAAAAGCTAGACAGAGGCTTTCCTACTCCACCAACTAGAGACATGTATATATACTCTTTATTTCTTCCTCCGCATTTGTGTTTATATTTCAACATTTCTAAAATAGCAGCGCACCCTTTGGTATGAAACTCGAGAAATTCACCCTAATATTGAGAAATTAATTAAAGTTTTAGGGCAAGAGTCACATAACTTTTTCTAATCATTACAATTTTGCTATTGCATTGTACATTGACCACAACAAATGATAGCGTCCAAAATGCTGACTGTTACACTCAGTAATTTATTTAAATTATTACATAGTACGAGATGAACATCTGAAGAAACGTTGTGTTCCATATCTGCTTGCAGATACCATGGAAATAAAGAATACTGAAGGCTAAAGTACCGTCAGAGACTTTAAGTTTTAGGTACTGAATGATGACTATAAAATTCTGTTTTCTTTGCATGACCATGAGAACAAAATATGATTTTGCTGTTTATAAAGTGTGAAATAACACTTCACACCTGTAATAGAAATATCTTGGAAATGGTTAATTCTACAAACAAAGTATCAAAATATGTTTTGATTTAATAAAGTCTAAAATTTTTATGTAATATATTTATTTTCTATGACTTATGTAGAAAAAGTCATGAAAATTTAATGCATAAGATTCTTTAACTATTACATCCCAGTGGTAGTGAGCAATTTAGATGTAAGCCTGTGAAAATGTAAACATAGTATTTGGAATATTTTAAAGCAGTTTAATCGGCTAAACTAACATGTATCAATTATTTAGCTTCTGCGTGCAACAGCTTTCAGTAAAAGCTTTCTAAATTATATCAGATAAAGTAAAAAATATAAAAAATTCCTATACAAATATAAAACATGGATATTGAGTGTGCTTATTCTGCACGCTCTTTTCTAAACAAGCTTTTTACTGAACATACAGGTGAAAATCCTTAAAAAATGTAATGAGCTAGCAACACTGAATTGGAGCAACATTATGAGAAAAAATAAATTGCATTTAAAGACGAACATGGTAAGGAGTGTTTCTCTTGTAAACGAGGCTGTGATACAGACTTTTTAAAATAAAAATTCAAGGGTATTGAAAGCTCCCAGGTCATTGCAGTCTGTTAAGTTATTATCCTGCTAAAATTTTCCATTACGAAATTCGTCTTGCGGCCTAGATTGAAAAAGTACTTTTTGTCTGTTAACAGCTGTTTTATAGAGCATATATTAAAAATTTAGTTTATGAAAATTCCATGTTAAGCGATACCTAAGCTTTTGCTGTGATAAGTTTTCGTAAATATCTTGTGTTATTCTAGCTAGAAAACCTCAGAGAAACCTCACAAGGTATTTATACGAGGGCTGTTCAATAAAGAAAGATCACTTTTTTTTTTTTTTTTTTTTTGACAACGTGCCTTTACTCATCCTCATAATTTTGATGGTCCTTCTCAAAATAGTCTCCCCTGAATGCGATGCACTTGTCCCAGCGTTTCTGCCAGTCTTCAAAGACATTCTGGAAACCATGATTGAGAGATCCTTCAAAATCACATCCGCAGCCTTCACCACTGCTTCTGATGATGGATAAAGTCTCCCACAAAGGCGTTTCTTCGAGTTAGGGAATAGAAAAAAAGTCACTTGGGGCTAAATCCGGACTATAGGGAGGGCAAGGGATGCACTTCATATTGACTTTTGCAAGATATTCAGCAACAGCATTGGCAATATGTGGCCGCGCATGATCGTGCAGCATCCAGCCTGCTTCATGAAAATGTGGTCTTTTGCGCCTGATATGGACTTGCAATGTCTTCAGAACTTCCCTGTAGTATTGTCCAGTTACTGATGTGTGTGCAGGTACAACATGCTGATAAACCATTCCATGAATATCAAAGAATGAGATGACCATAACTTTCCCAGGGGAAACAACCACCTTTGTTTTTTTGGGGGTTGGTGGTGAAGGAGATATCCACACTGAGCTTTGCTGTTTGCTCTCAGGATCAAAATGATGTAGCCACGTTTCATCAGCAGTGATTACGTTTGAAAGAAACTCCGGATCTTCCTCTAACATCAACTTTAACTGCATGCAAACCTGCTTGCGAATGTCCTTTTGTTCAGGAATCAACAGTCTTGGAACCCATCGCGCACAAACACGTCTCATGTGTAATGTTTCTGTCACCAACGTGTGGGTGGCACCAGTGGAATGTTCAGTATTTCAGAAAGTGATCTTAAGATAATTCGTTGTTCCTCTGTCACAATGGCAGCAGCAGTGTTGATGTTTTCTTCCGTAAGAGTAGTAACTGGAGCACCGGATCCACCTTCCTTTGAAATTGATTGTCTCCCCTCTTTAAACATTTTAAATCACCTTCGATCTGTGCTGTAGGGAAGAACAGACTCTCCATAGGCCTCCTGTAACATTATATAGGCCTCATCTGAAGATTTGTTGAGACGAAAGCAGAATTTCATATTGTTCCTCGCGTGCTACCTCCATTACAGCGGTAGGCGGTACTGAACATGTCTGAACTTGTCTGGTTCTCACAGGCAGGAACCAGGAGTACCAACAATGAAACTACTACGGTGTGTTTGTTTCACATTAAGCTATACTAAGATTGCATTTTAGTGCGAAAAATTATGACCGTAAAAAGTTTATGATCATTTTTTATTGAACAGCCCTTGTAGAATATGAGTATTTCGTTGTCAGTATCTCAAAATTATATTTTACTTGCTAAGTTTTAAATAAATTAATGTTAAGTGTTGAGATGGGGGAAGCGAGTTTTTAAAATAATTTCCTTGCCCCTTTATAAGTTGCTACACAAAATTTAGTATTTATGGGTCTTTCTCTAGAGAAAAAGAAAATTTAAATTTACTGAATTATTATGGCCATACATGTATGTTATGTTAACTGTCCCAAATGCTGCTTATCACTTCACTCACAAATGTGTCTATCAAGTTGGCACATTTTTTTTCTGTTCTGAGAAAGTAATGGAAAAAATATGAACTGGACTGTGTCCGGGAGAAATTTATGGCAGTGTCATTATCAGATTGATACTAGAAATCAAGATAGGACTGATTTTTTATCGAAATTGCATGGAAAATAAACACAGCTCTCCTGATAGGGCCCACTTGAAGTCCAGACGACGCCAGAGAATAAAATGAGCCGCCCAGCCGTAACGCGCCAAGCACTGACGCCCGTCCTACAACCTGAAATGAATATAAGATTCAAGATAATGAAGTAAATTATGGATATATGAAGTGAGAAAGTCCTGGTAGAAAAATACACTTTATGGAAACAACAAGGAAGAAACGAATGCACTAAAATTTGTGGACGCAGGGAATCGACCTCGGGAACTCCCGAATTACCGTTAAGTAGGTACTTTAGGATGTCTAATGTTTATTTGATATATGTAATAAGCTAAATGAGATATGCATATATATTTTTGAGAATTATATTTATATGTGTGTCCTGATGTGGATTCCACATCAGAGGTTTTATTCTATATATTCGTATTAGAATTCGTACATGATACCCAAATAAGTTCTACGAACATTTGCGTTATGACGAATATGATGCACGTGACATGACGACTTGAAGCAACACATGTGGGGGTGCGGCCATTATATGACGTCACTCTCCCTCAGGACCGTAATCACTCAAGACTGGCGATGACGGGGCATGTGTTTGTCCAGTATAGCGCGCATGTCGGGGGTTGTTTGGGAGGGGAGGCACTGGGGCAGTAGGTTTACACGTGGTACAGCTGCACTTATTCTACCTAATAACATTACAGCGGCTCTAACGTGATTATTTCACTTTTTATCAGCGCTGTCTGGACGCTCAATAAAAATGGGGAGTACTTTTTCGCTTTATGACATAAGAGCGTTTACTGGACTATGGTTTCTTGCAGCTAAAGCCATTATATCTATGTAGGAGCCAAAAAATATTGGCCATCGTTCATTCAAAAATAGCTGCAACAATCATTGTACTACAGGTGAAGGGAATGACGTGTACCAGTTCAGTACATGTACAGTTCAGTCTTTAATAAATGGATCTTGTTTAGACTTTCTGTAAATAAAATATTGCGTTTCAGCCAAAAATACTATATCGTGTTTTTTGCGGGAAGTATTTAGTTTAAGGGGACACCTGTGTATGTATGTTTACTTATCCAGTCACATTTTAACATATTTTAAGCTCCTTATTTAATTTAAATCAATTCAATGACAGATATCTGTGTCTGCCTTTGAACAGCATAATTCAAAAATCAGATGCCTATTATTTCAACATTTTCCAAGGATACGAAATGAAAGTTTTCAAGAAAATCCCTAAACTCTGAACTATCTTTTATATGGTAGACTTTTTGGAATGTTGTATTTTATCCAAAAATGTCAGTAACGATTGTCATTAAAAATATCGCATACTTAAGATATCTTGGTGAAAAAAAATACCTTGAATTTTCTGAAAACAACTAAAGTGTCCATCAATTTGAATAACTTTTACAAAATTGATGAACCGTAAGAGAAAAAGTAGCTTACCACACTATTAATTAAAGTTTTTGTTATTTATTTAAATAATTATACTTGTTTTTCAAATTGGCAAATCCTATTCTTTCTATTTCTGCCCTGGAGATGCAAAGAGAATATAACTTCAAAGCCATCACTCATGGATCAGCTCTTAAAAGAGTTGCTTAAACGTGCTGTAGAAGGAAATATGTAATAGAGAAGTTTATTACAAATGCTTTTGTTGATTAACAAGAAATGAATAGCAGAACAGGTGCTTAAAACACAGCTCAACATATATTCAAACTTAGCAACACGGCAATAGCTGGAAGCATAATGGTGAAAATCAGAACATGTCCTCACAAGGATATAGATCCGGCTATCTTAAGACTGTGCAACTAAGCTTCTTACAGCAGATCTGCCATCTGGAGAGTGACATGTGGTGTTGCACCATCTTGCATGAAAATAATGATCTGCTCGCAGTTGTACTCTGGCGTACTCTGCACCTAGTGCTAATATTTGAAACTAATTATTCTGTGGCATAATTTGTGAGTGTTTTGTTTAATTAGTTCTATGAGGTTTCGGCCTCCTTCTATCATTACAGTCCAAGCAGCGTTAATATGAACATCATTACCCTAATGACTACCAACCTGTAGAAATATTAATTTGTTTAAATATTATATCCCTTCCGGTCAACAAACAGAACTTTCTAATTGTTTCCTTCTTCAATTACTACAAAGAACAATTTTTCTTCCATCTCAATTTCTGCTTTCTTTTAATTTAAAATATTACTGTACTAAATGTACACTACTTGATTCCCTTCCGAGCATTGGTAAACTTTGAGAAAGTTAGTGTAGTGAGTGTTGTTGCCATCCACTTCTGGTTGCTTTTATATCTCTACGAACAAAACAACTGAAGTAATCGCAAATCCAAAGAGTTCCATATTGTACTGATGTCAGTTTCCACTGGAAGTGAACAACTTGACGACAACTATATCATTTATATGTCGAATTTGTTGAAATTACACAATTAAAATACAAATCAATACCATGTATTCATCGGTGTTTATTTATTTACTCTTCCTTTTTGGCTACTCAAACTTCAGCAAGTTTCTTGATTGTCCATTCAGCCAGCCTTTCATTTATTGGTTCAGTATTTATATCCAGCACCTGAGCAATGTAAAGGTAGTTGAAGGTGAGAGTTAAAAGTAAGTATAGATTTCCTTTTTTCTCCTCCTTTGGTTCTGATCTGGACTCCATCGAATGCCATCTGTGATGCAGTCTGTGAACTTGCTCCATCGACCTTCATCTTTCAGGAGCAGGAGATGCAGGGTGGGGGGAACGCGTAGGCGTTTTGAGTTGCCCAGCGCCAGCGTTGATCAACTTCCGATAGTAACAAGAAGAGGAAGAAGAAAACGACGTGCACTCAAGTCCTAGCTGTGATAGTCACAGGACTTTCTCTAACCTTGGTTTACAGGGTTTCTATGAATTATTCACATAGAAATTCCAACATTTAATTAAAGAGGTGGATCTAATGGATAATGCATCTGCTGCAAAAATAATTGCACAACTTTGAATAACTCCTAATATTTTACAAGTTTTTATGTATATAGTTAAAAATTTAAAATTTGAGAAGATTTTTAAAAATATCTAAATTCTACTTTTAAAGGATTGTGTGATATAATTTTTCAACTCTCTAGGATATTAATGAATAAAATCTAAATATTTTTATTGGATGTAGAGAAATCGTTAACCTAAATTACGTTGAGCGATTTTTGCTGTAGTAGAGAGTTTTTAGACGTAAGAAAACGAGTGAATAGAATTTGAATTCGTAAGGATGGTAACCAAACAAACAGCTTATTGCCCTTTGTTCTTCCAGTCCACGATTTATCATAGGCATTTTATTTCCTTTAGTACTTTTCCTTAGCGATTAATTCTTTTAAGAATATAGCAAAAATTCATATGTCTATAAGATATTTCGTAATGTTTGAGATTTGAAATTAGAGTCAGAGATTAGCATTGTAGTTTTTTCTCATTAATAGAACAGCTTTAGGAATAAATCACTAACGTCTAATCGCCGGAATCTCAACTTTGACATTGTGAATTATTTCGCTGTGCTCAATTAAGTTCGAAGAGGAGCCCTACCACCTGCATCTAAACTACTGTACTTAATCCACTGCTTTTAGTTCTAAATTGTATCCAGGCTGGCCCCATAGCTCAGTCAGCACCTGCCTACCGTGCTAGGGGTCCCGGGTTCGATTCCCGGCGGTAGGGGGTGGGGATTTTTTTCCTGTCATGCTAATTCCTCATTTTCCCTAGGGTCTGGAAGTATGAATGAGAGTGCGAATGTGTGTGTGTGTGTGTGTGTGTGTGTGTGTGTGTGTGTGTGTGTGTGTGTGTGTGTGTGTGTGTGTGTGTGTGTGTGTGTGTGTGTGTGTGTGTGTGTGTGATCTAAGGATTAAAACTCAACGAAAAAGAGTTAACATCTTCGATGTGTTCCAAAGGAATACAACGGGGTATAAATGGAACAAAAAAAAATGTATCCCAAAATATGTAAACTATGGGTCATTGACGTAGCTGCAGTTTGGTATTTAGAAATTCATTATAAACCTAAATAGTCATTATATATTTTAGAATGAATCTACTCTTCGACTTTAATTTTTAAAAAACAATTATAGGTGTTTTCACGAGTTAGTGATAAAATGACATACATTTTTCTTTCTTTATCATATAGGTCGAAAAGAAATTGATACGCCATAAGGACCATGTGCTTTAGGCCAATCTTGAGAAGGTGTGCTTTAGGCCCTCTTTGATTTAATGAAACATTCATAAGAAGCTGTATCGCCAGTTTTTCCTGATATTCAGTTACATAAGGGCCAAAAGCATAGGATATAATTTTGTTTTCTCTGCGCTGTTCACTTTTTACCTAGTGTTGCCCACATAATTTACTCTTTACGTTACGTTCGTAAATAGTACCTCGTAATGGAATTTTTTATTTTAACAAACATATTTTTCTCAAAATTATGTTTCTCTACTTTGGGCCCATGTGGTTTCCAGTAACTCAATTGTATTTTACCAAAAAGTTCTATATTTACAAAGTTTCACTGCAAATACACGTTTTCTCTCCTGAATGGGTCCAAAAGGTATGTTTAGAACAAGATTTATATATCTTATAAGGATAGGTAGGTATATCTTTATAATTTCGTATTTAAGTTCATACCCTCTACGAAAATCTCCAACACACGTTGTATGGAAAATTTTCGAAAACTTTAATTTTGATTAAAAAATATATTAAGATACTATACGATAATATTATTAAGATATTTTCACGGGAATTGAAATAAATATATATATTGAATTTTTTGGAACTCTCCGTAATAAGTCCTCTTTCATTTTGAACGAGAATTTCAGAACTGGTAAACATAAGAGATAAACAAAATACCGTAAAGTATATGTAGATCTCGTTAAAACTCGCATTTCTTGGGTTGAACAGTTTCCGAGATATTCCTTCTTACATAAGGAATTTTTCCATGAATTTTCTTACATAAGGAATTTTTTTCATTTTCAATTTTTTCCAATTTTTTTTTTTTTTTTGTTCTAAGTAGGAAGACGTAATTCTTTTTGTTACCTGGCTATGCAAAGAGAATGGAATGTCTGATTTGTCATATAGCAACCGAGTCCTAAAATTATTGACTATCACTTAGACCAACTGTATTCCCATTGTTGTTACAAGAAAATGTATAATAAAACTATTTTAATATTAACAGTGGGTACTAGATATAAGAATAAAATTCTGTAACAATAGTTTGTTGAATAACATTTTAGAAGGGCCATATGATGATATTTTTTACTAATGTACTTGAATATAGATAAGAAAAACTTATTTTCTACAAGCTTTTTATCACTTCCTCGCCCAAACAGTAATTGAAATAATACACGATATTTTCCAACAAGATAATCAAGAGTTCCTAATGATTTAAATTAATACTTTTCCATGTTACTATAAACAAGGAAATGCAGTGTACTTCAAGATTTAATAGTTTGTTAGAATGACTTGCCTCTTTTGAAGACAACACCGCAATTAGGTTAGCCAATTAGTCTTCAACCACCAAGAAGACACCTTAACGGTTTATTTACGACAATTGCAAGCAGTTAATTGTCTGTTTCACGTGTTTTTCTGTTGTCTCTCGTGTATTTTTATAAGCGTTCTGCATTTTGGCCAAAAAATCTGCACAGCTGTGCCGAAGTTTAACGGCGAGGCCAACACAAAGAGATTGCATGCAAACCTGGCTGCCAGGCGCGAGGAGACATTTCTTCTCCGTCTCTCCCTGGTCTTATTTTGATCTTCAGGGACATGCATTTAAGTGTGTCCCAAAAATATAGAACAAATAAAAAATAACAGCTAATTAATATCTATTGTTTCAAACTTTTCACTTGGCAATGTCGTATTAGAATTTTGTTTTCTTTACTCAGTTGCGAAATGTTTTGCTGGAAAAATGATCAATATATCTATTTTGAATGTTGTATTTCAGGGCAATATCATCTTTCTTTTAAAGGTTAACGCCTTAACACTAAAGTACAATAAATAATTTTAATATATTAAATTAAATGCATAGTGGAAGAAGCACGAATTACAATTTAATATGAAGTCAGGCATGTAGGTGTGTATGGAATACAATTATTTATAAGACAGAATAGCCAAGATAAATAGATATTATGGTGGTTCAGTAGCTTGGAAAGTCACTTAGACAGAAATTTTTAGAATTAAAACGAGAATGAAAGTTCTTACAATGAAATGAAGGTGTGCGGTGATTTATAATAGGCAAGGACGTATTTAAGGGGAGGGGGTGTCCAGGGGGTTCGGACCCCCCCAAATAAATTATCATTTCAAACTTTTAATATATATTTGAAATAAAACTTATTTTAAAATAAGTCGGAAAGGTTTATTCAAGCTTCTTATCTTAACGTCTCTATTCACTGTCAGGCAGATATGAAGTTATTTAAGAGATAAACAAAAAGTTCCTGCACAGCAGCTGTAGAACTCATTAAAATACACAAATAATGTCAATTACATTAATGTAATGCAAAGTTTCCTAATTCCGATATATTAGAATTTGTATTAGAATTTGCACGTACTTAAGGGTGCGCAATTTTTAACTTCTAAGTTCCTATTCCCTTCTTCATTCAAGGAGAACTAATACTTTAAATGCACCAATCAGTAGTTCGCTTTTTAAATATCTGATTGCTGCTTACATCACTTTATCTGAGGTATAAGAAATAAAATGTGCAATGTGCAAGGTCTTTCTTCAGACTTTATCCAAAGAAACAAGACAAAAACAAACTGTTCTAAGAACAATTTGTAGAAGCTTGGATGGAGAAAGTCTTGTGAATACAATATATTACATGTGTTTTTATTTTTTACTAGCATGATAAAAGCACATCCCGGATTACTTATTTATTAAAAACAAATAATTCAACGTAGATTTTTGTACCCCCCCCCCCGGAAACTGACTTCTAAATACGTGCCTGATAATAGGTTAACATACTATGCACATCGTTTGGGATAGTGAAATGTGGGTGGTGCTTCGGTTGTGAAAACCATGAATTTTAAATTAACTATTTACTTGCTGACTGGTGAGTACTTAGGTATCATATTTACTCTGTGAGATTTGCTACAGAATTAGCGTCAAGTGATGTGCTGGGCCAGAAACATTTAGCTAAAATGTGTGCAACTTAACTACAACTGCATCATTATTAAGATGAATTTAATTCTATGCATCAACGGTAGAAACTCTTACGAAAAATAATGTTTTAGCCAGCACTAAATTCCGGTTTTATGCCTTTACACTACACTCACACAAACCCTGAGACAAAAATGTCTCACAGCACTGGAGCAGTTGGTGACCGATGCAACAAGGAAGCATGATTTCAAAGTTGTCGCACTAAGGGTGAGTTTCACAGGTTATGAAGTTTTCATACAATATCTGCTCATTGCAGAGCCAATGGCACAAAACTATGAAACAGAGAGACATTACATGGGAGTGCAATAAGAAGATGCATACCTCCCTACAATTGGGTTACATCTATATGAGTGGGAAACTTTCCAATTAGCGCACTAGGACGTGGGCTTATAGTAAAATGCAATTTGTGAACTGTTCGGAAATACATTACTAATACATTACTAAGAAATTTCCGTCATATTTTCGTCAATGGAGATTATAATCTGTTTTCTCTACTACATCATTATGCTTAAAGCTGAGCTATACGACTATTAATGCTTAGTTATCTAATTGTGTTGGTATCTGGTGAACAGCAGTAGTGCACAAAATGTGACGCTTGTTTTTACAGAACGAGAACCCCGACCTATACCATATGGCCTCCCCACTCCGTCGCTCTGTTCTTTGTGGTGTCACTGCACTTGAAAAAATAAAAACAAAACACTTAAACGATGGATGCTATTATGGGAGAAGGCATAAATACTGGGTGTCTTGAGAACTGTGCATAACAGACCGCTGTTTGCGTGCATTTTTAAGTGGTTGATGGTGGCGGGAGCATAAAAAGAGGTATTGGGGGAGGTCAGTTACCCTTCCTCTCCGTCTACAGCCTCTCTAACCCCCCTTTCCGCACCCCTCGCATGCTTCTGGTAGCTCTGTCGCCGCCTCTCCACATGCCAATGTGTGTTTGTGTGTGTATGTGTATGTATGTGTGTGTACGCGTATGCAAAGTGTAACAACAGCCTATGTCAGCGCGCACGAAGTAAACAAACCTCGCTAAACAAAAGAGAGCAGCGATGTCAATAACTCCACTACAATAGTTCGCACTTCGCTTGTTCCAAGTTTAGTAGAGGTAAAAATGTGTACTGGACTAATAGATTTCGCAGCTCGATTGCTCGTATTTTATAAAATTAACTCAAGGCGTAAAATTGTAAGCATATATTATTAATGCAAGGTGATGTAGAAAACTTTTTTTCAAAATTATTAGCAGGATAGCTTAGATGTATCTTGTTGGAGCGGTCAGGGGATTAAATGTTTGCGACACTATATATTTGTTTATATTAGAACCACATGAGATTCCTTACTGTGCAGTTACGTCTCTCTCGTATCTCTAACATGCTTGAAATACTTAGTATTACAGAACCGGATTCTGGTGACATTTCTTTTAATTGTTACATCATAATTATTGCTAACGATTACCTACATTAAACCTTATTACGGGTCTGAGATTATAAGAACACAGACATAGTTTGGTCATTAGTAGCAATAGTAGGTACATAAGTCGAGGATGACCTCTGATAATTTTTCAAGATAAACCCAACATTTAAGGATACAGCCTAATATTTGTTCTCATTAGGTATACCTCTCACAGCCTGTCTCACAGTGGATCTCCATTGTTATCTTTCATTAGCTATTTGGATTATTCGAGACCAATTTATGTTGAGCGTTGATTTATTTCATCTGCCCATGCTAATCTTTTCCTGCCTTGTCTGCTGCAGTGGTCTGTTATACCTATTATTAGGTGTTTTCTAATGATGATCTAATAACATTGCCAAAAGAAATGCAGTTTTCACTTCGTAGCTATGGCTACCAATGTTAGGTTCGGTTTTGGTCATTATAAGCCATTAAAAGCCATAAAGACCTTTTTCGAATTTACTTTATTATTATTAATAATTATTTATTGTTATTATCATTATTATTATTAATTATTATTGAATGTTTAGTCTGGTGAGCGTTGCTTGTGTTTGGAAAATAGCTTTGTGGTCGAGGCAGCAGTTATAATTATTGTCATGTACACGTGTGCCAAACTAGGAATGACACAAGACATTTTTACCTCTTTCACATTAATCAGTGGTTACAGTAAGATGACTGTTGTCCTAGCCCTGGAAAGATATATTAAAAAAATTATCCTAATTAAATTTTGGATTCTCCAAGAAGAATAAATAAACTTTTAAATTAATTTTTAAATTACCTCATCTCTATTTTTAAATATCGCTCTTCTGCTTGTGAAGGGACTTATAAATTAACCTACTCCAACTTTTAGGGCACTAATTTTAACAAAATGCAACAACCTCAGTTTTAGACCAGTTGTTACATATGACACTTCTGTTTTAATATGATCATTTTCAAAACATTTTTAGGTCATGAAAATCTGAGCGCTGCTTACACCAAAGCACAGCACGTAATAGGTCAGCTGGTCGTACGTGGACCACTTTACGGTTACGTCACTTCCTAACCTGCCTCAACAAACATGACTGGTCGGTCCACCACTTAGGTCATGACGTGGGTGTTGCCTAAGATATTTATTTACCAGCTGTTAACTATCGAGTAGCTGAAGTTTAAGGATACCAGGTCTAAAATGCTCTCGTTGTTACATACGTATGTTTTTCTTTATTCATTCTTCATTAGAACTTATTTTTTGGTCTACTTTACATTAATCGATACAAACATTTATAGAAGTGTTTAATTATATTTTTTGTAAGTAGGTACAGGTATAATGGGAATGGGGTAATATAGTAGTCTTATGTAAAGTTAATTCTTTTAAGAGCTGCACCGTGAAGACAAAAGAAAACAGGCATAAAATCAACGAACGTCTTCTGCCCATTTCGGAAAAAATATGAAGTATAAAAACTTCATACCAATAATAAAGAATGTGTTTGAAATGTTTAATGCCACACAAAAAAGTACCTCTCAAGAACTATGTGCTTTATTGAGATCTACATTTTTAACAAGATTTTTCCTGCCTATTGCAATTCACCAGTTTCGTAAGATCATTAAAAGTAAAAGGACTTCAGAGGCTCTTCCCAGAAAACTCAAAATAAATATTTAATTTCTCATATAAGTATCGTAAACCTATGGTTTAAATTGAAATATTAGAGCCATTCTTGAGAAAATAAAGTTTTCCAAAAATTGTCTGGAGGGTGCTGAACCTAAACGCTCATTTAGGTATTCAGTCCAATAATTATACGTTTTTTAGTTGTGACGTTCTCACACAGAGACGCATATACACAAGCGGGCCTATTTCCAAAAATGTATTTGGGGATTCAAAGAGTCTTAAAATGTGCATTTTTGTTAAAATGTCGATATTGAATATTTATACCTACAGTGAGAGAGAAATTACTTTGTGACTGCCACAGACACCTGACTGGCATCCATAGAAGAGTTCGTATCAATTACTTATACAATCAATGCTCATCTGCAATTTTGTCTTCCTGAGCAGCTTCGTCGTCTTGAAGTTATTGGTTCACGAGTTATCACACCCTCCATTGCCTAACTCAAAAAGCTGTGTCAGTCACAAAGTGATTTCTCTTTCATTTTACTATGTACGTGGTAAGTAACGTATATAGAATTGCTTTAGTTAAATGCCAAATGATAGACAAGCAGGAACATGTATGTGTATCGGATCAAATCACTTTTGGGGGATCTCTTCTCGTGAAATGTATTTATCAGAAGGGATTCTATAGGAAGCACCAAACAATACCTAAGCACTTCCTGTATTATAAAGGCTTGTGCTTCGTAGAGACTTATTTGTACATTTAAAGCTCCAAAGTATCGGTAACCGACATTAAACTTGATATATAAACCAAGAATGACACCTGAAAAATGAGAAGAAAGCGAATGAAATCATTGAAAGAAAATTGTCTGAGAAACAACTTTAGCGTTCTTCTACCGATTAAGAAAAACCATGACAAGCAAAGGATCCAAATGGGAGCAATCGAATCCAGGATCTATCAAATGCGAACCTCACATGTTACCACGAAGCTATCTCCCTAGGACTTTATTATCTATTTGAATCATTTCTAAAAAGAAAAGTTAGAATAAAGATGAAAACAAATAAGTAGAGTATAAATAACAATAACACTAAAACCACTGCCATTTATTTAGAAGCAATTGTCTCGAAACTGAAATAAAATGTTTGTAAAAAAAATCGTATCTTTTGTTTTAACATCAGAACGACGCAGAGCTTGTATGCAGGTGTTAAACAGGTGAATATCTACTTGGAGTAAGTTTCAAAAATAATTTTGAGGCTGAAGATGCGAGAACAAAGAACAAAGAAAGCAGTACCACCTTGTCTTAGATCGTTGTTGCGGCAACTCCGTGAGGTCATATGACTCTCGCAGACGTATAACAGCCTCAAGTGCTGGTAGATTGGGGTAGGACCAAAACCTGAACTCGTTTTCAGTTGGCATGCGGTCTGTCCCAGTTCTGTATATATAGCTTGCTTGACTCTCCCTCCTCCCACTACTTTCTGACCATGACACACCATCCTTGTGACGTCACGGGGTCAATCACTTTTCAGTCCATTGCCCAACCTCCTCCGGGTGTGGCTGTTTTGTCACATCAACATTTGGTACACAAAGCATCGCAATAACTACTGATTCTTGCGGATATAATGCACCCAAAGCAGAGAATTCTGTCTTGCACTCAAGTCCATTTCTCTGTTCACTTCTCCGCAAAATATTCTTGCTGGAGCTACTTCTTGTCTCCAGGTCTATGTCTATCTTTTACATTTTACCAATTATACTTTGGAATGAAAATAACTTCACAGGTTATTCGTAGAAAGTTCAAGATAAACACTTTATTCGTTAAGCCAATACATTAAACATATGCTGCATTAAACAAAATTTTTGAGAAAATCAAAAGTGACGAAACATGTTTCATATAAACCATAGTTTAAAATTAAAATATTTTCTTATTTAATGATTAATGTCACTTTAACCCAAAGGTCATATCATCTCTTTTACATCAACAAAACTTATCGAAACTAGTGCCATGGCCTTCTTGAACCTACAAGATTTTGTTGTAAACTTCCGTATCTTATCCTTGAAACAGGCTGAACTTTATTACCAAGTATGTTTCTTACGACACACGTTCTAGTTTTATAGTGTATCTGTTGCAGAAAGACACAAAAATTATAATAATCATAAAGTAAATTTATTTGAAAAAGACGTAAACCGTATTTCCTCGCACGTATTAAAAATTGACATTTTTTTTTTTTTTTTTTTAATAATTTGGGTAGAGATTCAATTAAACCTCTTGACTTCTGCAATGTACCCTTTAAATGCTGTTCTAACCAACATATATTCTTAATATTCTTTCCCCCAAAATGTTACGCCAGATGTGCTGTAAGGATGGGTATTTTTTTTTTTTTTTTCAGAAATGATTTATGATCTACAAAAACACGTCTTTTACAAGTTCTACTTAATTTGTTTATATCAGCTAATGGCATCATTATCCTCCTGATAAAACGATGTCTGCTTTTTGCTTGTTCTTGTTGAACTAGGAAATAGAAAATATTACGTTTGAAGCTGAGATGAAGTAACTCATGTTAATCATATAGTCTGCAGATAATTTATTTAGTTTTCTTCTGCACATTTGAGACGTGACAAGAAATTTCCACATAATTGCTGCATTCCCGCAAGTGCTCTGGTTTTATGCACTGGAGAGCATTGAACTTCAAGTCATCCAGACCGCTCTAAGCTTGCACCTCTAGGGCTTTTCTTCAGGTAATCAAACTTTCCTCTTGGATTGGACCAGTGAGTCCACGAAATTGTCACGTGCCATTGGATATGTTCCTGAGATTTCGATTTAGGATGGTAATGCACCTTTTTTGCTGCACAGATTTGCCCACAGTTCACTTGACCTAATGGGAAAAACCGGTTCTTGATGAAATGCCCTTAATATACACTCATGTCATTTGAGGCCTTAGTAGTAGCATTGTTTAGTATGTTTCCATCGTGGTTGATCTTTCGATTTGCAGCTGAAATTTAGTGATTTCTAGATATCTTCAAAACCATTAATGAAAGAGAAAATTGTTTGTTTCCCTCAAATTATAATGGTTTGTAGGAAAGAGCAACTCGTGGTTGTCCGGTATGGGTTCCAAACAGTGATTCCTTTCTTGAACTCAGCGGAAGAATGGAGTTATGATATCTTAGAGTTGGCATTGACAAACAATTCCATTTAAGGGTATACTTTGGTAACATTTGGGTGAAATGTTCTTCCTAACGACATAATTATATCTCAGCTTGCGGCAAACCCGCATGCCAGTGTTAAATTGATTGGGTTCTAATTGGAGCTATGAGTTCTCTTATCCTCGGGTGAATGGTTGTAGGAAATGTATTTTGGTGGTTGTTGGCTACTCAGTCGTATTAATAACACTTTGTTTGTTGCAGAATTATTTGGTTTAAGACCCACCAAGTTTGTTTATCGACTTGGATCGGTGACCACCTGTTAGTAAAATTCCTAACATAATTTCAATTTTACTTGAAACCCTGGATTACTTGTTTAAATTTACGGTTTCTATTTCATCTTTATACGGCGACTACTTTGCTCTAATAAACTTCTAATGCTGCTTCCACTTACGCTGGTTGCGCTATTCTTAACTTCCCTACATTTCAGACTTATAAATCTTCGCTTCTCTTCTTAACGCGCATGAACACGTCCTTCCTGTCGTAGTATCACCTTTTAAGTAAGTTTTCATTACTTCACGATTCAGTTCGAGCCCTATTCCAACCCCCTCTTTAACTTTATCACATGAGCAATCTAGTGACTTCTCAAATGTTACATTATTATTGGTTTGTCATTTATTTCGAATTTTCGCATTGGTTTGTAAAACTCGTCTAACTCATGACGTTCATCCCACCCTGAGTTGGGGAACGCCTACTCTGAGTTGTTTGTAACGGTATACAGAGCTGTAAGCTATTTACATTTAGGATGTAAACAGTAACTTATATGAAAGGAAATGTGAAAGATTTTGAATTACAAATGTAACATTTTCAAAATTTAAAATTGATTAAAAGAGGCATCTCTAACATTTATAAAACTGCGGTAAGGCACTTATAATTTTTGCTGCAGAAATATGGATGATGACAATTTAGGTGAATAAAGATATAGACGATTTGGAGGAATTTGTAGCCCAGTTAGAAATGTAGAAAGATTGAGCATAAGATTTACCTGTAACTAGAAAAAGTAATAGAGAAATTAGATAATGTAATTATTTATAAAGTTTTTTTTTAATTTACGTCCTCAACATTTAGTCATATCGGACGATGAATGAAATGGGTGAAATGATGCTCAATGCGTCCGGAGTCCATGGAGCTTGGAGTTACCCGACATTCGTCTTTCAGAATAAGGGCAAACCCCGGGGAAAAAAAAACTTTATCCAGGTAAATCACCCTGACCGAGATTGGAAGTCGGGACCTCTTGAACGTGAAGCAAACATGCTACCATCTACGCTAACGAGGCGGGCGATCTTTTATTTATAAAGGTGCAAAGATTAATATGTCTAGGGGTTGTGCGGAAAGTGAAGGAAAATCGAATACCAAAAGGAAAGCTATATACCTACTCCAACAATAAAAGAAAGGCCAAAGACCAGATTATTATATAGTGAATTGATGTGTACCACTAGATTTGTGTAAAATTGAAGTTAAAGGTTTGGAAAAGTGTAGTTAGTGAAAGACAAATATGGAGGAATATAGTACACACATGTATACGTGCCCACGTTGCCTTTTATTTATCTTTAAGTCGCAAAATACACTTTTGGTGAACTTTCCATACTTTTTGGCTGGATTACAATAATTTAGCTAAACGTGCTAGAGAAAAAAAAAGTGTTATTAGTTTAAATTGGCTATAAAATTCGCAATTCCTGTTTTTATACCATTTCTTTGTAACCCCTGAAAGTTTTTCAGTTGAATTCTGTAACACGTTACTTACAATTTCATCTACTTCTGGGCAGTAAAGGTATTAAATTTCAGTTTTTCTTTCTTCGTTTGTGATATATCCCTAATAAGACTGCATTTAGTCTGAGTATTAAACCAATTACGAGTAGTTTGATCTCCGCAGACGCTCCAGAAGTCGCCTTTATTGTTTTTATTTTGTGAAAATTACATAAGGATTTTAGGATGTTGGGGATATGCAGTTGAGTCTTTAATTAAACATTTATCAAACCAGAGAAGACATTAAGTTGACACAGGCGCCGCTTTATCTGGTTCAAATGCAGTTAAATTCGCTGAGACGTTGTTCGTATGTTCCTGATCAAGTGTGTATTAATTATATCTCAAAAAGTGACCTATTAATGAAGGTCTTAATCTTATCTCCAAAGATAACTCCAAACTTGTTCAGCAGTTACATTTTATCTTGGCTGTAGGATTACTATTGTCAACGCCAGACATAATGTACAGCTTGTATTTCATGAACATAAACCTCTGTGTAGCTCTCACATGAACTTCTCTACTCGCTCACTCTTACAAAGCTACTCTTAACAGCCCTCTTTCCTCTTATTCTTCTTTTTACCCAAGATATCCTGTCAACAAACATTTGCATATTTCGTTGTGGATTAAGGACAGGATTATAACATTTTTAAAAGTGGATAAGTACCTATATAATACCTTGGAAATTGAACGCCCTTTTATGATCACGAGAAACAAAACGTAGCGACTTATCACTTGCAAACAATCTTAAGTATTTGAAAAATAAAGCCGATAACATAAAATATCTAGGAAAATGGCCAAAGTTACTCTGCTTTAATGAGATCTGCATTTTATGTAGAAATATTTTGTATGTCTTTACGGTTTGCCAAATGTACAACGGTCATACAGAAAAGTTAACGTAATTTCTAGAAAATTCTTTTTCTTCTTTACCTTATCCCTTGTAGAGAATTTATCGCGATGTTAGGGGATTCTTGTTCCTCAGTCCCTTAAGGTAGGATCTGAGGAGCCGAAGCTTTGAATCTGATAAAGAACCAGGATAGGTATTCAGCTTAATGCCTGGGGTGAGGGTGCGAGAAGTGGATGATAGTATGAGGGCCAGATAAATGATAGGAAAGGTGCTGATAGAGCAATTGGTTGAATAATGGGGGGAGAAGCGGAGATCCTGGAGAAAATCCGCCCCAGCGCCGTATTGTCCATGTCATCTCACTTTGTGGTCGCCTGGGATGGAACCCTTGGTGAGAGTTGAGCAATCTAACCACTCGACCACGGCGCAGCCTCTTTCTAGAAAATTAAAGATATAAATTTTATTCATCACTCGAATATTTTAAACATATTGTATTTTAAACAAAATATTAGACCCCTGATTGTATCATTGAAAAGTGCGCAACATTGTACTTACCAAATTTGGTGTTTAATGTTCTTTTTATTTTTTTTTCGTCTGTGAGATATGCTATTTACCTACAGGTAGAAACACAAAACACATGTAGACCTTTTTTCCTATTTTTAACTCCAGTGGTCTAAAATAAGGTAGCTATAAATTTGAGAAGACTGTACAAAAAGTTTATTTTGTGGAATATTTTAAATTTGCAGAAACATAAAATCAAAAGTATGAGAGAAAATAGAATTTTATAAACTTCTCATCTGCTCGTGACCATTCAATACAACGTTTGAACATTTAAGTGACCAGAAAATCAGAATTGCAATTTTAATCTGATTAAAAAGTGAGTATTCTTTGAAAACTACGTTCTAAGACACTTTAATTAGATGAATAACAGTCGTTGTCCAAGCTTTCATTTCTGTGAAACTGGCGGTCTATAGGTATAATCTCTCGTTTCAGAAATATAAATGATGGTAGATTAAAAATATTCACACTAGGATCTTTGGACATATATTTGTGATCTCTTATTAATAACAACTTGTCTCTAAATATGCTTACAATTACATATCTCTGAAACTTATTTTGGAAACATCGGTTTAGAAGCTTGTGGTTGCAAAATCAAAACAAATGCGCCTGCTCGAAACCTTTGTCGTTTTTTATTTTTCCTTGGCTGTTTTTGGCAATTGTGAATGGTCCTTCTTCTCTAGACCGATCCTCTTTTTTCCCCTTCCTTTGGATCCTCGAGTTGCGTATGGTCAAATAAAAAATGTCATTTTCCACAGAAAAGCGTCAGCCAATCTTCTCACGGTTCTACTATATCTGCAGTAGCGGAAGCAACCAATAAAAAGTCGCTATTTTTTTCCTTTGCCTCTCCCTTCCAACACGCAGAAACACACTCCTGCGCCGACCAATAAAAAAAATCCGCCTGGGAACTTCTGGCAAGAAAAAACGCTCGCTTCCTATCGATCTCTCCCTCTCCTCTTTCCTTTTTTCCTCTGCTTTGTTTTTTTATAAGGTGCATTACGTCACAAAGAGAACAAACAACATCGGTGTACTCACGAACATACTGAATACACGTATCAGAACAGGAAAACGTATTTCCAACAGGTGAAGAGCGCACAGCTTAATACTAAACAGACGAACATCACAAGCCGCGATTGTTAAAAACTGCACACGTTTTCTATCTATGCTTACTATATTATCTTAACTAAAAATCTTCTGGATGCTTATTTATTTTTAATAAATGACCATGTTAAGGGAATAATAGTCTAAGATTTTAAGTATTTCAGTTTGCCAGATTTTAGGTCGTATATATCTAATCAGGTTCCAATAATTACTTTGCAAAGCGGGAATTAAAGAGTCTGAATAATATTAATATGCAAATATCTCTCTTGTTATTAGTAAAATATTTTAAATAAGTTGGTTTATTAATGGAATTTCGCTAGAAAGAAGATATTTGTTTTCGTGATGTTTATTGCTGTATGCTTAATTATGTTTGATAACAGTACATAATTACGCTCACTTTCTTCTCGGGCAACAAGCCAGGTGAAAAGACGATTAGATATCGACGTTTCGGGAGTGTACATCTTTCCCATCATCAGGATATTTATAAAATGTTATAACCTCAAATGAAATACTGGATATAACACAAATATAAACAAAGACAAAACACTATCAAAATTCGCATTACTGAACAAAAGACTGTTTTCAGTAAATTAAATGCCAGGTCAGGGGATAGCGTGAGTATAGAAAATTGTGTCAAAGAAACGTAACTACTTAACTTGATTATCAAGCTGTATTGATCTTTGTTTCTTAATTCGACGGATTTCCATTTTAAGGCCGGTTTCCAAGAGGAGCTGAACTGAAATCCAGCATCACGATTAAGCTGCTCCTTTCAGAGGAAATCGCCAAAGCCTCCTTAATTCTCCTCTCCCAGTAACTGTTGCATTTTGCCAAGATGGTCATCTCCCGAAAATTGGCTCTGTGGTCGTTATCAAAACAATGCTCTGCCAGCCCAGACTTCTCAGGTTGCATTAAACAAATGCTCCGTTTATGTTCGATTATTCTGGTAGCGATGGTCCTTCCGGTTTGTCCTATATACGGTGTCCCACATTCACAGGGAATGCGGTACACTCCCAGAATTTGTCTTTCAATGTTTCCTTGTCCTTTCTAAGATAAGAAGACATTTGTATAAAAGTAAATCAATAATGATCATATATATTCTCGTATATTTGGTATAAACAACACATATAGTATTCTATATAATGATTACAATATACTATTAGTTTCTTTAGCAACTCAAACAGGTCTAATGAGTCCTATTTTTTCTCTACATGTTACAGCTTCATATAATTTCATGGATATTATAATATTTATTGTAAATGAATAGATCGTTTATACCATGTTACTGATTGCAAATGATCAGAAATATTTATAAATTAGGCAATTTGAACTTCGTTACATGCACGATAGAGACAACAAAACAATATTCTGTCCATTTGGTATGTCAGTTTTTTTTACTATCCAACTCAATCATCATGTCAGCTGGGGAGAATCATCATTTCAGCTTAAGTAAACATTAAAAACGTACATGTGATTGTAATAACGAAAATTTCTACATCTATAGTTATTTGATACAAGTGGTATATTTTAAAAACTGTACCTTTTTCTGCTTCAGTGGGGTCCTTTACACAAAAACAAGCTTGAGGTGAGGTCAGTGTCTTTGATTTTTTTTTACTCAGATGAACCTTGATTGAAATAATGTGCTTTGTAATATCGACATGGCAAAGCTTATAGCTACGATTGTATATACAGGAACCTCAAAATACACAGATTCATAGACCACTTGTGTAGCTTAGGTTGTAGCATGTCTGCATCACGTTGAAGAAGTCCCCAACTCGAATCTCGGTCAGGGTGCGCTATCTGGATAAGATTTTTCGGGGGGGGGGTCCCTTTTGCTGAAAGATGAATGTTGGGTAACTATAAGCTCTATGGATACTGTACTCATATGGGCATAATTTAACACATTTCATTCATCTTCCGATGTGACCTAAGTTAGAGAACGTTAAAAATCATAAAACTGATTTTTTTTTTCAAAGAAGATTTTACACATTTGTCTACTGCTTTACTGAATGAAGTTATTTTAAAGTGATATCTGTAATTATTCTTGTTTGAAAATCGCGAATTCGCAGAGGGTTAAGAAAGCCTTGCTGACTTCCACAATGTGTTTTCTTTCTTCCTGTTTCTGTTTCATAGGAACTTCAATAAATGAACATCAGTTAAATAATATTTTATGGAGGTCACCGTTTTACCAATAGTAGAATGTTTTGCAGATGCAGAAAATGTAACAAGTACATGTAAGACGACGAAACAGAGCAAACATGGCGAGGTCGCCAGTGAGATAAGACTGACTGATAAAGATTGTCCTTGACCATGATAACCACACGTGTAGCGAGAACGTCTCTGTCTAATTTCGCAAAATAAAAATGAAGCACTTCTGCAGATATTTTGGCTTCCTCCTCGTTAATTATCAAACATAGTTGTCTGTTGCCAAGTCCCGCGCCAAGCAAGTTGTCACCTCTTTATACAGAGTGTTGCACTTGGGTCCAAGCTGAACTTGAAGGGGAAGGGAAAAACAGATGCTCAGTGAGACGTGATATCTTTTAAGGAAAGCTAAGGGAGATGACCAATATATCAAAACATTATGTAATGTCACAAAACTGTATACACTTTTCTGAGCAAAATCCAGCTGTTATAAAAGTTATAAAGGTTGTCTTGCATCTTTAGGCATTACTTATAGAATTATTTCCTATCCTGAAAAAATGTCTAATAGGTAAAACCACAATTAAAACCTAAAAATAAATTATGTTTTGTTTAATTAATGCAGAATTGTTAATCCCTCCAATGTTAAGTGGTGTCGGACGATGAATGAAATGATGCTCAAATAAGTCCAGGGCGCATAAAGCTTAGAGTTACCAGACATTCATCTTTCCGGATAAGGGAAAGCCCCGAGAAAACGTTATCCAGATAACTCACCGTGACCGAGATTAGATTTCTGCACCTCTTGAACGTAATGCAGACACGCTACCACCTGTGCTACATAGGAGAGCACAGTACGTTATTTTCTTATAAAATATTTGCTATTCTTGTCAACTCCTTTACGCCAAGTAAAATATTGGTGCACTTGCTTTTGTTTTCTGCAACATAACAATAATCGAAGTAATATTTAAATATTCATTATAACATGCAATATTATGTGAAAATGAAATGTGTATTGTTTAACGCCCGCTTTTACTAAATACGGCACCGCAGGCGATGACACTGATGATACATGAGATGAAGATGGAGCACCGGTGGAATGAGATGGCGGGGGAAACCGGAGGTCCCGTAGAAAACCCGCCCCAGCGCCGTGTTGTCCACGACGAATCTCACTTTGCGGTCGCCTGGGATCGAACCCGGGCCGCCTTGGTGAGGGCCAAGTGGTCTAACCACTGAGCCACTGCGCGGCCTTTGCAATATTATGCTTTTACAGGCAGATGTATTGAGACGCTCTCAATTTAAAAAAAAAAAAAAAAAAAGTAACATCTTCAGAAAAAGTCTATATTTTTATCTATGATGTCAATAAATACCAAGAACTACGAAGATTTTCAACAAAGTTTCTTCACGCAAATCTACCTTTACATACAAAACTGTTTTTTTATTTTCATTGAATACTGCTTCTGTTGAATATTTCCGTGAAAAAGCTGTACCTACTGAATTTTGTTTGATTGGTCTATGCTGTCCTCTCATTTAGGATGAATTTTGTATTCCATTATACATCTAGAATACAATTAGATATATAGAAAAACATACAATCCAGGAATATAAACAGCATTAAAACAAACAGTTTATAACAAATGCCTACAACTTTTTATGTTATTATTAGTTTCTTAAACATGCGTTGTTACTATAGTTTTTAAGTATAAATCGATATTATTTTGTTTCCAGCTGTTAAAAAAGGAATGGAATTTTAAGGCTAGCGTATAATGACACGCTTTTTAAGGATTTGACTATCTTTTCACCTTCCTGTATTCCCAAGCGGTTTCGGTTAACATGGCATAGAGGTAAAGTAGGTTTTAGAAAGATCAACATGCAGAACAAAGATAAAAAGAAACTATAGGGATGGAGTGACATAAATTTAACATATGTGTTATTAGTATTTAAAATATGTTCGTAAACATTTTGCTCACACTTGGGAGAGTAACGATAACTGCTTGTGGAAACTTTCTCTTCCGTGAAGATTGTGGACCTAGAAGCCATTATGAATTTAAAGGACGTTTGTAACTAATTTGGAATTAACTTGTCAAGTAGGTTACTCGTGAGCAATAGAAAATAATAATGCTGATGTTTTACCTATATTTAAACTTAAGTTCTATTCTAAATAACAGAAAGCATTCAGTGATATATAATTTATAAGTGCTTCTATCTTTCAGTCATTACATAAGCTTACATATTTTTATCTACAAACACGCCTTCTTAATCAGCAGTACTAAAGCGAAGTTCAATTCGGATCCACCCATTTGCTCATCTTTGACATCGATAAGCAGGTCCTATTTGTCTCTTACCTCCAACTCCGCCATTATATAGGAAAAAAAAAATAAAACTAGTATGAACCAGTGTCAAATAATCTTCTTCTCCTTCTGAATTTAATCTTCAAAACCAGTGGATAATGCTACCCAAGAAAAGAAAGAAAAGGAAACAAGATGGAAAGAAAGAAAACAGCTATCCGAGTACCTAAAACAAAAATCCAGGGATATATAGATTAAGTTTGATTGTGAAAGTTCCGTATAACGGTTTTCTTTAATTTACTCCTCCAATGTTAAGTCATATCTGACGAGAATTTCAAATTTATTTTACCCAGTTTCAAAATATTTGTTGTTATACCCTAAGGTTTCCTTGGTTGATATGGATATTCCATAAAGCACCTTGTGAAGATTCCTCCCTGCCCCCCCCCCTCCCCCAAGTTTGATTAGTATAAAACGCTTACGAAATGCAAAAGGTTTTGTTTTGTTTTCCATGATGTAAATGTAAATCCATATTGTTTTATGTGAGATTATTTCTAGTTAAAAGTGTGTCGCAATATATTGTGAAGAAAATAACCATTTTAATACAAATAACAATGGAATTAAGAGAAATCTTGAGAAAATAGTGAACAGCATTGTTTATTTCGCATATTCCGTTCTTCTTCATATCCATATTCTCAATAGATTTACTTGTCATTCCTTACTGCTACTGTTCGCACTAAATATTTGTTTATTCATTAACTCTTGATAAGTTTTCTGTTGCTCTTTCTTCCGTGGCTCGCCAACAAACGTATATTTTGTAATTATCATTCACTTGCGTCTTAAAAATAATGTATGATACAGGAATATATGAATCTGTTCAATTGCCCTACTTGTACGTTTCATCATAATTATCCTTTTAGATTATTGGGTTATTTATCCTCGTAAAAATCTTAATTAGAACATATAATATATAATCTATTGTATTATTTTTCTAGTTTTTGGAAACAATTTTTAAGAAAATTCTCTAAAGTGCTATAAATTAAGTAGCAGTAATTATTATCAGTTTAAAATGAACATCTCATTTATTTTCGACGTCTTACGCCAATAACCCCGGACTCTAATATCTGCTTTCTACATTTGTGTTTATAATATCGATACAATAGGTGATATAAAAGCTTTGGTTACAATATTTCATTCACGTAAATCTAGAGTACGGCATAAGAAGTACAGAGTAGCTAAGGTAGCCAACTTGGTCAGAGGAATTAAGGTCTAATAATATCCAAAGATTCCAACTCACTTTGCCAAGTTGCACACACGAGCAAGCAAAAAGAAGAAACGGCACGTCTAAAAGAAAATAATATAATTTATTAATGAACACACAAGCCAAAGAGGATGTGATGTGGACTGAAGTTCACCTTTGGGTAATTTTTATAGGTAGCTTCCTGAGCATAAATTATTGAATTAGAATACAGCACGAGATTTTGTTTAGAACGTAAGAAACTGTAATATCTCTAAGTTTATCTTCATTCTTCTGTTCCTTTAATCTCACCCTTAATAACGACAGTCCTCTCTCTGTAGCTTGGAGGAATTAAGAAAATGTCTTATCATAGTCTGTGTAACTGACAAATAGGCCAAAAAATACGGTCGTCAGGATAGTTCCGGAATTCGTTATTATAGCCCAAAAACATGGAAACATTATGTTCAACCCCAGAATTTTAATTATAGATAAAATGGCAAACACTGGCATCAAGGAGTTCGGTATTTAGAACATAAGATATTTTATATTGTCTCTGCTTCTTAAACTATTTTGCAAACCTTATTCTTCTATGTACTTAATCTTAATTCAGATAAGCTTTTGAAAATACATTTGTGTTACATATTTTCTCTTAGGTAAAGGGGAAATAAGGAAATTGAATAGACTTAAGCGTTAGTCAAAAGATTAAGAATGAGTTGCTATGTGATGGCTTTGAAATTCAGTCTCTTTGCCTTGCCAATTTAGATACACTTGAGAAAGTGCACAGTATTTGACAAATTGAGAAGTTCATCCCAATGAAGTTTTACATAGATTGTATGCCAGGGTAAGAAAGGTAGTGGCGATGTGACGTCAGCTCCGTCAGCTATAACCGCCAAATATGCTCCTGAACGAAAGGCAGGTTAGCGTGTGACGTCACCGCGCTGATTTCTTCTGCCCAGTGGAAATAGTTTGATGTGTTGAGGTTCCGACAGCATAGGAAAATAGGAAACGTATCGGGTATTAATATAGGTAATATGTACAACTTACATTTTGACTCTATGCTATTATAAAATATATAAAACTTACACTCGTAGTTTATCTGAAGGTCAGATATGTTATAAAGAAATAAAATCAAATAAAACATAAAGTAATTTTCTCTGCAAATTAGAGGAAACTCACTCAGAACATTTTCCGGCACTTTCTGTTTCGTTTTTCTTTAACTAGTTTATCAGTGTCAGGATGTAATGTCTGGGAAACTTGTGATCGAAGACTGCATGTTAGATTGTGAACCGACAATGTGCTTCGGGATTTGAACTTGGTACATATATGTCGAGCCAAACACAAAATGTCCATGCGCAAGTGAATACAACCTCGTAAATCTGGTTTGTGGGACATTCTTATGAAAATCAGCCAAGTGTTTCTTGTGTATATATTTGTCCTTCAATAAATCGTCACATTGTAAATTTAACAGTTCCATTAGGTACGTGGCAGCTACATTGTTGTCATCAAAGGTGCTACACCTGACTGAACCCTCAGATTCTGTACTTACAGCGCCATTTATATAGGCAACTTGGTGCTACACGACTCTTGCCTGACGTCACACGCACTGCAGACTTCGCTCCTGGCTGAAATACGTCACAACTCTAGAAGCTGCCTTCCTCTGTTGTATGCTTTAACGAGGTTTACATTTTTATAGGCAGATTTACTGTAAATTGTTCATTAAAATGAAGAGAGGCTAATCCCAGACATTTCAAGTTATTTATTTCATTTGTCATGCAAAACACTTATACATGCGATATTTTAATCAAAATCCTTAGACCTATTTTTGAGAAAATAGAAACGCTAAAATATGTTCACATAAGAATAATTTCGGTGGGAGAACATTCTTGGAAATCAAAGTTTGAAATACTTAGAAGAAGTTTAATTTTAACGTCAATTTTAGTATTTTTCTGGCTTTATGTTTAGGAGTTGCGCTGTTTACGGGTACACATATATGAGGACATTATTTGGTTCTTTTTTATTCAGTAGGTGTCAAATTGTGCACTTCCGTGGCTTTTTTCGAATTTTTAATGGAATGCAGAAGCTTCTCTTTGTAGGTAAGCGGAAGAAAACGTTAAAGAAATCATGTTTAACTATCCAATTGACGCCAAACTCAAACTTTGAAAGAGGAAGGCTGGATGCTGCACCTCGATAATGCGCGGCCGCATATTGCCAATGTTGTTGCTGAATATGTTGCAAAAATCAACGTGAAGTGCATCCCTCATCCTCTCTATAGTCCGGGTTTAGTTCCATGTGACCCTTTACTGTTACCTAGCTTGAAGAAACGCCTTCGTGGGAGGCATTATCCACCATCAGAAGCAGTGGTGAAGGCTGCGGAGGTGATTTTGAAGGATCTCTCAAAAATGTTTTCCGGTATGTCTTTGAAGACTGGCAGAAACGCTGGGATAAGCGCATCGCATTCAGGGTAGAGTATTTTGAGAAGGACCATCAAAATTATGAGGATGAGTAAAGGTACGTTGTCAAAAAGAATTGGATCATTCTTTATTGAACAGCCTTCATATTTCTCTTGTAAAGGTGGAGCACCGTGTCAGTAGGTGCAGAGCCGTCTCAGATTCTTCTTCGCGACAGTTGCACATTGGATAATTTTGAATAGGTATCGTACACTTTTTAGCATACCAAACTTTTCTGAAATATTTTCCGTTGTTACTTCCGGTTTCTGTAAATTTTAAGCATTAAAATCTGAAATACTGAGTGGCTGTAGCCGATGCGGAAAATCTATATTCATTCCCATAATTTACTAGCATGATTTCATAAAGTGTCACACGTAACCTCTCTCCAAACACCGTTATCATTTAATGCAGCTATCGTTAACGTTCGTTAACAACTCGTCAGATCGAACTCTTGATTTTTGTTGACATTTTATACATTTTTAAACAAGTTTGGTATTTCATGAGGGGATTTCCGAGAAACAAAACATTGCGCCGGTCGTTATCGTGCAGTGATAGTGGGGAATATGTTCTTTTTATTAGCTTCGATTTTTCCGAAGCACGAGATTTGTTGACGCGGTATTTTGGTCACGCGAGCGCATATGATTGTGCGTAGAAAACATGACATAAGTGACGATACGGCCCTACTTTTTCAGTGATTTCATGTCACTTGCAACATCATATTGTGAATTATCGTAACACTAGTACAATCGTGAGGACCACTCGTGTTGCATGCCTTCCTCCACTCCCCGCTTTCATTTCACGGAATGGTGGTTGTACATAAAATTCCCTGCTTTATCATTATTTGCACAGCCAACAATGTCGCCTACAGAATTATAGGAAGAGTAAAGTGTGCCCGCGTGCGTGCACCGCTCGCTGCGTATGTGCATGTCAGTCGAGTGTGGTAGGAGAAAGTGATATAAAAAAAGGAAAAACGACTGGCGTCGTGCCGGTTTGCTTTAATAGGCAAAAAGAATATAAGCTATTTGTCTACCAAAATGACAGGTTTTTCTTGTCACGATTAACACAAATCTTTGGGTATATAAAAAAAGACATTTATTAGACATATGCATGTCAGTTTGAACGCACAACTCGAGAGTTCTTGTATGTTGTTTTCATAAATATGTAGAGCATTTCCCCAGGAAATTTTGAATAAATACATTTTAATATAGGACAAAGAATACCCCATAATTTGGTCTCAAAACTGTAACATTTGTTTTCTCTTAGTCTAGAAAAGAAATGAAAGGGAGGCTCAGGTGGTTGCGTCTGTGGCCTGCATCTGGAATTCCCAGGTTTGATTGCCGTGTCCGACCTACCTGAACCACTGGCTTTTCTGGGGGTTTTTCCCGGTCGCCTGGAGCGATTGCTGGATAGGTTAATTACACTCTCCGAATTTCTTGTCCCTCCATTTCATCTCCATTATCACTTCACATTATCTCTCATCTGGTGGTCTCTTTCAGGATAGTGTCGGCGGGAGTCTCGGCGGTGCATGGTAGGATAATATGCTCTGAGTGCACCAGGCCGCGCCGTGGCTCAGTGGTTAGACCGCTTGGCTCTCACCAAGGCGGCCCGGGTTCGATCCCAGGCGACCGCAAAGTGAGATTTGTGGTGGACAACACGGCGCTGGGGCGGGTTTTCTCTGGGATCTCCGGCTTCCCCCGCCATCTCATTCCACCGGTGCTCCATCTTCATCTCATGTATCATCATTGTCATCGCCTGCGGTGCCGTATGTAGTAAAAGCGGGCGTTAAACACTACACATTTCATTTCATTTCTGAGTGCACCACTTCCGCACCGGTAGGTCTGTTGCCGGCCTCGACAGGCCGCTGGGACCGCTTCCGAACCATAACAGTGGTAAATGTCCGTTATCCTGGGCTACCGGGGAAGGCTTCCATCTAAGTAAAATGTAGTGAACCTGTCCTCTGTACTGTTGTAGCGCCTTGGGACGGCCATCGTCTTTCTTCTCTCCCTCATCCTTCCTCCTGGCATGCCCCACTTGAGGGCATAGGCACAATAGATCGAGACTTATCGCAATGCCAAATCTCTTCCATAGTAATCATAGCTTGATAGTGGCTAGTTGAAATTATATTTTGTCTCTGCTAACTATCAAGAAAGATTAACCCACGTAACCTGTGAGGATCGTTTTCGGGAAGTACCGGGTTTGATTCCCATCAAACCGACCAGTCTATTCTTGGCTATTTTATTCATGGTATCTTCGGATAGTTTGAGTCCAGAGGTTCTACTCCCATTAGCCTTGAACCCGTAGGAACAAGACCCGGGCCTCTTTCAACCAGGGAGTTATCCGAGCTGTCCCTTAAAGGGCGCCCGGCATCCTCCGTGGGGCTTTCCGTAGGGCAAGACCTAGTTTCTTAACAAGCCCCCCCCCCATCTGGTCCTAGGGACACAAGACGGGATGGAAGTGGATACGCCACTTACGCGCGTCAACACTCAAGGTGAAGACTACCGATATGACCTCGGTGGGGCCGCCTGGTGATCTAGCACACCTTCTACTAGCTGAGCAGGCTAGTACCCGGAAACTTAATGGCTTCCCTCAACCCCGTCCGAAGACGTACCCAATCTCCCACGGGTATCGGGAACACACTGCTCCCTCGAGACCATCCCAATCCGAACAACTCCCGAAGGAGTGGCTCGGCTGTTCGGCCCGAGGTTCCTCTAGTAACGTCAGAGGTACCACGAGTGCTAGGGGTCCGCAGCGCCCGCACTTTGGCAGCTGAAAGGGACGGATCCCTTCCCCTACGGGGGGTATCTTCGGATACTCGCCGAGGTCTACTTCCCATAAGCCCCAGCCCCGTAGGACCGGGAACCCGGGCCTCATCTGTTATTTCCATTAGGACAGCACCTATTTTATAAGCTGCCCCCCCGTCTGCCTTACGGCAAACAGGACGGATGTGGATACGCCACATACGCGCCAGTCCTTAATGAACCAGCTACCAAATAACCTTGGTAGGGCCGCCAGTGTCTAGCTCACCAGCTACTAGCTCTGCAGGCTAGTCCCCGGGACTTATAGGACAACCCTCTGCCCCCTCCGGGCGGCCCTGGCGACCTGGCCGGAGGTACCCAATTGCCCGTGGGTGGCGGGAACCAACTGCCCCCTCGAGACCAACCCAATCCGAACAACTCCCTTGCGGGAGGGGCTCGTTATGTTCGGCCCGAGGTTCCTCTAGTAACGTCAGAGGTACCACGAGTGCTAGGGGTCCGTAGCGCCCGCACTTTGGCAGCTAAAAGGGACGGATCCCTTCCCCTACGGGGGGTATCTTCGGATAGGCAGGCCACCATGAATCTCATGTTTTCTTCATTTCCTGTCATGCTTTAGAGTTGCAGGACTAGACAACTAGTTTTAGTTGTAGGGCCAGGCATTCAAACTGCCCATATTGAAAAAAGGCCTAATTGAAATTGGTTGTAGCGCACATTTTTTAAATGTTTAATCAATCATTTTGAATAGCATTAACTCATTGCAACAAGATACTGAAATATCCGCTTTGGAAAGATTATTCCTTCGTTCGTCGGGACTTTTAGGACTCTTTCCTGTGACCAAATTTTATAGTAGCTCATTTATTCTACTTGCGAAATAATACAGAATTCTTGCTCTTGTTAACTTTTCTCCAGAATAATCAGGATGCATATAATTTCAATAGCAAATGAACTCAAATAGCGGAAATAAAAGTATAAAAAACAAAGGATATTTATACATAAATATATTACAGTTACAATATTATAAAACCGATGTGTAAGAATACATAATGCTTCGTAAGTCACGTCACATACATAACATTATCGTTACCATAAATAGGTGCATTCAACACCTGTTGGATTTGCATTTATGTTTAATTTTCTTTGTGAATATCTCTGTAAGATATGGAGCGTAAGACACAGGCATTAGAGATAAATCCCCTTTTCTTCTCTTACTGATTCTCTTATCTTGCAATAATTCTGTCGTTGACGTGGGAGATTAGGCTCGAACTCTAAAGAGAATAGTCATAATGAAGTATTTTCTAGATTCCTCTTATTAGTGTGTATATATGTATATCTTACCTAGCTATGGCATTGAATATTTCAGTCTGGCTCTACCCTTCCATATGTTGGTTCCGTGTTTATTTGGGCTATGGATGTCATTTACCTAAATTTGGGTATTAAGTTCAAAGGCGGGTTTGACCACCTTACAATAGGCCGAGATAGGGTACGCCACACAAGGTTGCATTGCTATAGTTTGCCAGGGCTTCCTGCAGAGTGAAAATAAAATGCCACAATCCATTTGAGTGTTCTCAAGTATAAGTCATGGAAATAAATATGCATACAGTACTGTATTTGAAATTTATCACTAATATTTCCATATTAAATTAAATGACAGCTCTACGATTTTAAGTAGGAAGCCACCCGATTACAGTGTCATTGTACAAAGATTTGAGTATTAAAACAAACGTACCTCGAGGAGATAAATGGTACCCCAATCTGGTGATATTTGGCACGGAGAAAAGTATCCATACACCACTAGAAATGTCAACACAGAAACCACAAACGAACCACCTGCAGCAAGCAAGGACTTCAGTGGCAAGCTACACCTCCTGCATGTTGGTTCTAATACGTAGTGTATGCCGTGTGACAGAAAAATGAGCCGCAAAAGTAAAGAAAGAACTGTAGAGGAAAGACGAAAGTTATCTCCCAATATAAAAAGGGAAAATAATTGTCAAACACTGCTGATGTTGGAAGGATTCGGAAAAATGTCCAGTCCTTAATAACACGAAGTAATAGCGAAAGAATAGGACGAAAGGGACGCAAAGGGAAAGAATGTGTTAATACGAATGATAAAAAACATCCTTAATTGACAGTCTCTGCATTGTCTGCCTATGTTAACGATCAGTTCGGAAAGGAAATAGCACCAAGGACTGTTCGCTATGTTCTAAATAGTGCAGGCTATGGAGCTAGGTTACCTAGAAAGAAACCATGCGTCAGTTAGATGAACAAGAAATTGAGACTTGAATTTGCTCGAGAGCATCTCATCAGGAACACGAGTTTTTGGGAGAGAGTACTGTTCGCAGATCAAAGTAAATTTAATATATTTGTAAATGATGGCAGAATTTTTGTGTGGAGAAGACCAAATACGAGCTTCAGCACAATCACTTTCAAGCCACATTGAAGCATGGTGGTGGAGGACTTGTGGTATGGATATGTATGGCTACATCAAGTGTTGGAGAACTTGTTTATGTTGAAGGTAACGTGGATAGATTTCAATATTTAAATATCCTAAAGAATAACTTGATAAATAGTGTTGATAATTTGAGTTTAGGCATAGATTACTACTTTCAACGAGACAGTAAACCTAAGCATACAGCGGAAATTGTTCGTTTGTGGTCGTTCGTTTCCAGCACAGAGGCTGTTTTGTAATTTACGTCCTCCAACGTTAAGTCATATCGGCCGATAAATGGAATGGATGAAATGATGCTCAAATGAGACCAGGGTCCATAGAGCTCAGAGTTACCCAACATTCGTCTTTCAGGATAAGGGAAAACCCCGGAAAAAACCTTATCCAGGTAACTCACCCTGACTGAGATTCGAACTCGGGACCTCTTGAACGTAAGGCAGACACTCTACCACCACGCTACCGAGGCGGGCGCCAATGCAGACATTAATCCAATTAAGCATCTTTTGTATACCCTTGAAGGAATGGTCCGAAAACGTGACACATGGAGTAAGGTGGCTCTGAAACAATGTCTTCAGCAAGAATGGCAAAATATGACCTCAGAGACCACAAAAAAACTGGTTCATTCTATGCCAAAGAGGTTAACAGAAGTAATAGGTACGTAGAAGATAAAGTTTACAAAAGCCCTCCTTGATAGCGTAGATGGTAGCGTGTCTGTCTCACGTTCAAGAGGTCCCCAGTTCGAATCTCGGTCAGGGTGAGTTACTTGGATAAGGTTTTTTCCAGGGTTTTCCCTTATCCTTTAAGACGAATGTCGGTAGCTCTAAGCTCCATGGACCCTGGACTCATTTGAGCATCATTTCACCCATTTCATTCACCGTCGGATATGACTGAACGTTGGAGGACGTAAATTAAAAAAAAAACTTACAAAATATTAATTTTGTAATTGTATTTAAACTGTCATTTTCTTTGAGTGTATTAATAACTTTTTCCTTGTCATGAGAAGCCAGCTGGTACAAATGTATTATATACTTTTTGAAGAGGAGTAATTTAGGTAAATCATTTGTATGTATATATTTCAGGAGGAAATAACATACTGTTAGTTTACCAAATAACCTCTCTGGATGTTAATTTTAGTTCTAATATATTAAGCGTTTGTACATAAACACTGGTGTATGAATACCTTTTTCCATGACTATAAGTTGTTCTATTGTAAACCTAAATTTGCATATATAGCTATAGGTTCTGAAAAAAGCATAAACTTTATCTGTGGAGCTTAAATCCTTTTTATTAAAACATAGCATAAATGTTGAGCACCAAAATATTTTCTTCAACCTAAATCAATAAATTTCCAAATTAAATTTAACATTTTAATATAAACATTAAAAATCTTTTAAAAACAAGAATTCCACCAGGATTAGAACCCAGGTCTCTTTGCGTGATAATCAGGAGAATTAAAAAAGTGCATTTCTGCTGAGTTCCTAGTAGGAGTCGAGTATTGGGGAAGACATATAGCTGTAAAGTGCTTTTTGGTATGACATAAGATACAGCGGTCGCTGAAAACAGTAGGCAGTCATCTTTCACACGTGCATGTCCCCTGCAGCCCAATTATTAGCGAAACAGGAAGAAGAAATGGCAGGGATAAAATGTTGGTATTATGCCAAAATGCGCTCGCGTGCATGCTGCGTCGAGTTAGTAGGGGGAATGATTGCCATCTCTTTCTGTACCATACGTATGTTGGAACTGTTGTCTCTTTCCTCAGGCCCTGCCTTGTTGACATTGTCATCATGCGCCATCTTGCATCTTTAAGATGGGCGGGTGGGAGATAGAGTTAGGTAGGGGAACATTTGCGACCTCTATACTGTATTTACAACTGCAGTTTTCTATTATTTTATATTGATGTCAATTGGTAGTGGAAGGAATGAGGGGCAATGGGAGACTCGAAACGGGAAGTGTTCAAAAGCGTTTCATCAACGATTTTATTCATTTACTTATCCCAATACATTCAAAATACAAAAATATACATTTTATGAAATGAAATAAAATATGCTAACACTTACTTATCCACACATTAATATCATAGTTGTATGACATTAAGATTAAATAAATAAATTATGTTTTCAGTTGATAATATTTAAATGGAAGCCTTCATGCAGAATATCAATTATTCTTGGACATAATGCATAATTAAGATATTAAAATATATTAAAGATAAAGTATACAACCACATAACCTCAAAAATTTTTATAATAATACAGTTATCTCTTTGTAGTATAATTATTTGTGTTTTACTCTATAAGTGAGATTTTTTCCAATTTAATTAGGGCCTCTGTATTTACATATTTAAACAAATTGGTAAAAATGTTAGTTTGAATGGACACATTAAAAGAAATACAAGTATTTTGCCTGAATGACGTTTCGATATGTATGCCTAATTTAAAATCAGGAATTGTTTTTTTAGCATTTTTGATGAGAGCATCAGAGCATTTATTTAATTCGTTGTAGTGCATTAAATAAATATTTTAAATAATTTTACACATTCCTTAAGCTGAAATTTAATTTGCTATATAAGATGAAGTATAAAATCTTCCATTTCTCAACTTCTTTTTTTTTTTTTCATTAAAAATAAATAAAATGTTTTATATCTCTTTTTCATTCAAACTCACTATTTGTCTAATATGCAGTAGCTAAAAATAAGTACATGATCAAACAAATACCTTTATATTATAAAAATAGTTGTATTATTTTTATTTAACCATTTATTTGTCTATTTCTTCATTTGTATTTACGACAAAGCAATTTCTTAGGTTTGCATGAACACACGTGCTAGGATCTAGTTCCCCTAGCTGCACTAATGCACTTACTTGCAAGTCAACTAACTCCCCTGCCCCCTCCGTTCGCTATCCCTCCATTTGGCTAGTCTCAACATTCAGTTCTCTATGCAGTCGAGGCGCTGCAACCAAGTGCAGTGTCATGTAGTTAGTGTTCGTTAGTGTTTGTGGAACTTTTCCTCATCCTTTTACAGCGGTGCATCACTTCCGTCAGTCTTCCAAAAACACAAGTTGCCTTCCTCATCACACCCGGAAATCCAACGTATTGAGTTCACAAGCAACAAATAAAGATTGCTCTCCCAGTTTTGCCCCCACTACTTGTGATCACAAAAATTCTGGATACGAAGGGATTTTTTCTCCTAAACGGTTGGCATCAGTGTGTGTATGTGTGCATAGGATTTCTTTTCTTTCTTTGTTAAGCGTGTGTCAGTGCTTCATATAAGTGCCTCTTGGGACAGTGAACAGTCGACTATAGCTTTTCAACTGTATTTTTTCTTCCGAAAGACTACATTAAGCCATACATTTTCGAAAACAAAACAGCTAACAAAAGATTCTTGCTTTCCTACTTTGAAAAGGGAATAAAAAATGAGGTACAGAGTAGCCGAGTGGTAGTGTCGTGTTAAGTTTATTTTTGTGCACCAAACAGCGTTTCCGAATATGGATCTGGTAGCAGAAATCCCGGAATACATGTAAGTTCATCAGCATTTATAGAAATCGCAGCACTTTGGAACCATTATATGGAATAAGAGTTTATTAAATTATCTCATTAATCTTGCAAAAAGCATTTTTAGAAGTAGTTATAGTTAAGGTTATGGAGGATTTGGTTTATAAACATAAAATATACGTTTTTGCCCCAGACTTTAATGAGGGGTAAATCTTAATGTTAATCTCAATTTATATCTCTGAGAAAGAAACTTTCAAGTCATAATGCATCCTTGATAAAAATGTTATTTAATGGCCGCCTTAACCTAATTGTGATACCTAAATGCATAAGACTATAAAATAAAATCTGCATGCAAACGCAAATTATAAAATTTCTGTAAGCACTTTCCATATCTCAGAACTTTAAGAAGGTAACACTTACGCTATTGTTCGTTTCAATTTCTATAACCATGCTAATATATCAATAAGTATTATTAACATAACCTATTTCTCACACAAAGAGAAAATGAAAGCATAATTAAAGGCTGAATTTTAAGGAAAGGTATATAAAAACCTTGAAAACAAAAGAATGAAGGAATCTTCCTATAGGTTTGACTGCTATTACAATACCTATACATATTTTTATATTTATGGCTTCATAAAGAAACTTTGATCTTACATAGTAATACAATGGTTGCAAACTAATAAATTTTTATTATTATATTACTATATATGGGTGCACTTTTCATTTCCTACAGTTATAATCACATTTCAATTGTTTGTTGTCATAGTATATTAAGGTAGAATCGAGCCATATCCTTCAAATATTTCAGTTGTTTAATATTAGGTCTCAATGAATTTCCGTTATTTAATACTTTTCCTATAAAACTTACTCCAATCAAAAGACTAATTGGTTTAAAATAAATGAATTGTCAACCAACATATACGTACAGACTTGCCCTAAAGATTTCATATTCCTAAGTTATGCATGGAACAAAATATTTTAAAACGTTTATATTATAACTTAAAACGTTTTGGGCATCAGTAATTGTGAAAAAGTAACGTACATACTGAAGTACCACACTACAGTTTCGTAATATTTAAATTTTCTTGGGCAATTATTTTTTATTTATTTATTAATGTCGTTTTAACCCAGTCATATCGCGAATACGTTGGTTTACATCAACAAACATAAATGTATCATTATTGTTAATTATTTCAAACCACTGAACCACCGAATTTCTTTTATGAATTGTAGTGCATTATAGACATTTTGTTCCTAGCGTGCTTCACAGAGTTTATTCCAAATTGAGTTACGAACGCTTTGTTTACAACACCTAGAACAATAAATGATTAAATGTTGGGCAGTTGAACAAAGTTATGCTCACGTTAGAATAATAAAATGGGCATTTGTCGAAAATATTATTCCAGCAAATCCTTAATTACAGTATTTGAAATACCTATATGTTTATTTCATTCCATTTAAAATTAGGTAAAACTAATAGGCTTCCTATACTCATTTTCTAGAATGCATTATATATTGTAAGATTTATGAAAGATTTTCAATTAAAACTCGCTTTAAGCTTAGATTTATTACCTCTTCATAAAAATAAATTTGTAGTAATTTTAAAGGTTTTTCAAAATGGCTTTATGAGAATTGTGATTCAGTATCACCTACTACTTCAACAGCATTGTTAAACTCGTACAACTATTTTCCAAGTGTATGTTAATAGTTGGAATCTGATGGAAATAGATGTAACAAAGATTTTATTTTCAAAGAGATTAAACATATTTGCTTTACTTACTTTGAGTCTCTTGCTTTAAAATTGACTGGAAGAGTAGTTACAACAATGTTAGTAATTTAATATTTCTTAGCATATGGAACGCTTAGTTGTTATTTCTGTGAACTCCTCATACCGCGAAATGCTCAGTAAAAGGAAGTAAATGGTAATGGATATGGTTTTTACAGTCTTAAATATGCAATTTACCCACAGTACACCTACACATAAGAATTTGTTTACGTGGTCTAATAACTGGAGTCTTAAGAAATTCGTATCCTATTCCAGTTGTCCTTCAAACCAAGAGTTGCTTAGAAAAACGCCTTTCTTTTTTTTCCAGAATAATACCTGTTAAAATGGTTAAACTTGCTCTGCCACGATGTGGATTATATATTGTCAGTACTAGATTAATTTAAAAGGCGAATATCTTAAAATTTCACCTCACAGGAAAATATTTTTAAATTATTTTAAAATGATAAATAAATATTACATTTATAACAATATTGTGAGCATTAACAGCCGAAATCTCAATTGTCACACAAATATCATATTACAAATAACTAACTGAGCGATGCAGCTAAAATGCATATGTTCAATGTGTTTAACATCTATATATTTATATCTAGCCATATACAATTTCGTGTAACGTTCACTATGAACAAAATTGATCATATTCACAATGTTCGGCATAAGTGTTATACCCTTAGGAAATTTCATTCTGAGGTCACAGGAATAGGAAAAGCTGATTTTAAAAGCTTATGCCCTACAGCATTGAAATATGATAGAAATAAGGTAGCTAAATATGATGCAAAGTATAATATCTTTAACTTCTGGCTTAGATTGCGAAATCAGGAATGGTTTCAATCTTTTTGGGGAGTGAAACCTTTCATTTATAAAAGTTAGGATTGCTTTTCCATAAAAACGTTCCGGTTTAATTAAAGCTTACTGAATGCACAAGAGTTACACACCCTTTTTGCTTTTTTGATAGACACCTATAATGTCTATTGATGATTGGTTTAAAAAACGGGGCTTCAATTTTATCATTTTATGTATTGCAATAGCATTTTCAGACATAGCATTTTCTTAAAACGGAACTAATTCATCTCCAAATAAATGGGTAGCTGCTGGATATCAGTAAAGCAGTTAAATAAATTACAGTAATTTTCTTTGCGACATATCATTTGTATTAAATTATAATATTTTCTTTCACATGCCCCTCATATAGCTTCCAGAAATTAATAAAAGAGAATACTTTCTGAAAGGTGGCATTTCTTCCGAAATATTATCTGTGAAGAAAATATGTTGAAGCACAAAAGAAATTACCATACCTATTACAGTTTTTTACAGTAAAGGAGAACAATTCATTTTAGAAAGAAGTTTGATAATGTTCAAGGAATCATGGTTTTAATAAACACTAAGATCCATGTTTGTTCATTTTAATAGTCCTGATGTTGTCATTGGCCCCAAAGCTACAGCCATTAAGTATGTATCACTGCTGACTGGTAGATATTGACAGGCCTGCAACAAACATAAATGTGCTGAACTATTCGTGGATCTTATTAAGAGTTAATAACTTTAGTCGAGTTAATATAAATCTAAATTGTATAACAACGATGAAATAGTTTACACATTTGCTATTTAGCTTACTATGATGAACTGAGTTAGGATCATGGCTATTTTATGGTCCATAATTAAATAATTGTACTGAGTTTTATTAAAAGTAACTATTCTTTTCGGTATGTTTCTTTCTGAGCCTAGATTTCATTTTTGTTATTCTTACCATCACACATATTCAAAATCCTCCTATATCAGTGTATATGAAGCTTGAATTGTATATCTGTAACAAAACGCAACTTTGTTTTGAATTTCTTCATTAAATATTATTTTAAAAATCTAAATAAACAGAAAAATTAAAAGCAATTATGTATAGAAAATACTCAAAAAAACGGAACAACGTTTGGACACTAATACATTATGCACCAAATTTTCTGCAAAGAAAGCGTTCGTTCATTTGCTGGCAACTGGCAAATGATGTTTGCTTAAGCAAAGAAACAATGTTGAACTTGTGCACGCTTTATAATACATTAATGCTCTCGTATCAGCAGTAATCTTAAGTGACAGTCACAACAGAGCAACAAAATAACGAAAGTAAATGTCTGAAATATACAACTTCAAAAACAGCTGTGTAATAGGATATAATAGAGAAGACTTTATAAATTTAATGTAGCACGTTTATTTTACTGCATCACAGAGATTGAGAGCTGTTTAGTTACTTACGGGTACATTTTAGGAAACTATTGATGAAAAGTTAAATCGGCCAGTTCTGTCACTAACAGATATTTGTATTATTGTAACTAACTTAAAAGACACTACATGGAAAGAAGCAAAACATATTTCAGTGAATTACTCTATTAAATATGTTGACACAAGCAACATCTACTGTTTAGGCTGAGTTGACAATATACGTCAACAAAAATATCATATCTATTTGCAAAATTGTAATACGTACCGTTCTATATGCAGATATCCATTAATAGATTTGCAAATATAAATAATATGGTGGAGGAATGAATACATTAATATATTTGCTTTTATCGTCATTTTCTGTGTAATACAAAAGTAAATGATGAAATTTATGAAAAAATAAGGACTTTGTGATAGATAAATAATTGCTGACATCTCGAATAACTCGGGATAAGATGTCTGAAACTGTATACACAAAACAGATATGCCAATAAATAAACATATGAAAATAACTTCAAGATGTAAGAGTAATTATAATAAATTAAGTGTCATTTCTTACCTTTTTTGCTTTTTATATTTGTTTTATCTACAATTGTAATAGAATTTGAAAACTTACATATATACATTGTGAGGATATTTAATAAATATACAAATAGGCTTCCTAAAGTAATGTAAAACTTTGAGAGATGCATTAATTCACCTAATAGTGGTCAACTATAAAGCCCGGGCCTTAAAGTACTTAACATGTTGTAAGTCGCCATTAAGGTAGTTGTCTCATGTGTTTATGAGAGCTCCTAGTGGTTTACAGGGAAAAATACGAGTCAGTTGGAGAATTTAATGTCCTATCGGCACGTTGGCCATAGTAGCTCAGTGGTTAGAGCGGCTGGACGGAGACCAGAAGATCCGTGGTTCAAATCCCGGCTATGGCATTGAATATTTCAGTCTGATTCTACGTTTCCACAATTTAGTCTACACACTGCCAGTGTGAAAGAACATTTCCTTTGAAGGATCTATCTATATTTGATAGAAGTCATTATGTTGCGGCTAGTTAAAGTATTTACGATTTTAATAAATGTAAATGTGGCCGATATTGCGATAGGAATTAGGTAATATATAATATTCAAGCTATTGTTCCAGCATTAAGTAGTATAAAGCAGAGTAAGTATTTCTTAATATTTGGTTATTGCATAGCATTTAATTCTGCAATACAATATTTCTGTTACGTTCATTCTTGCAAAACAATTTGTAGTCACGTCATGAGCAGGCCCTTTGCAATAACTTTACTTTTACAGTCCATTAGGTTCAATTCTTGGGTTTTCAATTCTTGAATTTTATTAAATAATTGGTTTTGCTAGCTTAATCAACTTCAATCAATATTCTCTACTTTTTTTGGACTCTATGGAGAAATATCAATCCAAAAATGTTTCGACGTTTCTTGAAAAGTTTATGTGATAAGTTATAGAACGGAAAGGAACAACTCGCACACTATGATAAGGAAAGGATGAAACAAAGGAATAACAGAGCCTACAGACGACAGACCAGGAACCAGGTTGATGTCCCTAACTTGAACAACCATTCCTCTTCTGGAACAGCTTTGAGAAAGCAATGAACAACCAAGCAGTTGTCTAGCGCTTTCTTTCAGCAAGTATCCGACCCATTTATCCGGCACTGCCATCCGCCATGAAATACAGAAGCCACCTTAAACATAAGAAGCAAATGGAATAAAATGTAAAATGTGGAAACGAAATTGTGGTGGACAAATGACACTAACATTCCTCTACCGGCTACGGAAAACAACGAAAAAGTTAAGGTTAAAGTGGGCGATTGACGTGAAGGGAATCCAGCCAAATTTGAGCCTTACACATTTTAATAGAGTCATCTTGCTCGTTTCTTAACAATTAACGCGTTGTTCTTTGTGTACGTAAGAACAAACTGTTTATTAAGAAATAAAGTCAAGTTAGATGGATTAGTAATATATGAATTAACTTTTAATGCAATTCAACAAAAGGAAGCTTAGAATATTTTATGTTGTTCAGTCCATAATAGCTCAACCTGTTAGCTCGATTGTCCATTCTATATATCTGTAAGATTCCATAGTAAAGAGACCTAAATAAATCCTATAGAAAATCCAAGGAAGGAATTTTCAAAATAAAACAGAATATCTGCTACACAATTTGATTATAAGTTCTAAATACCTATAAGTTTATACCCGATATTCGAAAATACAGATATCTCATAAACATTTTAACTTAGGTCTTATCCACAGAATAGGTATCAGATACTTACGTGACATGTTTAGTTGCAGCACAAAGGAAGTAACACCGATTTATTTGGTTCAGAGCGTCTCATTAATAATCGAACTACTTTTAGTAGGTCAACCGTGCATAAATATCTGTAGTTATATAAGACCGGAGTATGTCTTAAAAATCTGGAGGTCGAATTGGCCAATAAATGGAGAGTTACAAAATAAATCAAGAAATTATAATAAACGCAAATAAAAGTAAAACAAGACAAATACGTGTTCTGGAGTTATATTTTATCCTTAAGGGATTTATTGAAAATACATCTTATTATACTATATATTTTATTATGTTGATGATTGGAATAGTTCAAGGAAGAACCAAAAAAATGAATAAGAGCTAGAGAAAGTCACGTGAAGTCAAGTGTTAATTTTTCAATTTAACTCCGCAAGCGAACATAACTGAAGTCTTATAGCCTGCAATACTAATTAGAGGTATAAAGCATTCATTAAGTAGTTTTGTGCCGTCCTAGTGTATTTATATAAGAAGGAATTGCATGAATTTTGATAAAAGTACAAAAAATACTGATGAGTTACATTCAATTATTTTCTCCGTCCCCTCCTCAACAAGTTGTACTTACAAATACTTGTTCTGTCTACTTCATGTTAACTTGAATTGATTTCCTATTTTAGAAAAGTATAAATATTGGAAACATTTAATAAAAATAATAACTCTACCAAAAATTAATTTGACGCAAATTGTGTGTTTTAATGAAATCTACATTTTTACATACTACATTTTAATGCCCCTTACACCTTACCAGTTGTACCAAAGTTATTTTGAATCAGAGCCCATCCCAGAAAATGCATTTCATTTCGTATGAAAATATCTTGAGAATATGACTAACTTAATCAGAATTGTTACAGACATTTTTGAAAAAATAAATTTGAAAACATTTTGTTGCAAATAATAGTTCCAGACAGGAAATCTTCGTAAATCTTCGTGTTGAATCTTTATGGAGATGCTAAATTTAAATAACAAATGCTGACATTTCGGTTTTTGGGTTATGCTATACATAAACACACTCACTCACTCAACTTTGATGCCATAAAAACTAATAATTGCAGTAAATGGCAGCTGCAATTGGTTCAAATTCTTGATGTTCTTATAGTTAGTGCTTCTTGAGGTAAATGGTTATTTGAAACAGTGGTACTTAATGCTGTTTGGGGCTCCTACAAGTGGTAGTATAGAATGTATGAATATTTCAGTACAACAAATCAGTCTAAAATGTAGAACTGGCTAATAAAATAATATAAAACTCTTTCCAGTAGCGCTTGAATAATAACACGATTATACGAAGTGGAGGGCCCATTGTTCTCTCAGGGCGTCATAAACTGAGAGCTAAACCCACATCAGAAAGCAATACGTATGGACCGTAGCAAATTGAACAACCAGTGTAGGAAGTCAGGAAACAATAAACTGCAGGAAAAATACAATTAAACCGGCTGTAAATCCAGAGCAAGACTGATATCAAAGACACCGTACCATCTGCATAAGACTCTACAATACGTGTCTTTGAATGTTTTTTCTTTGTTATTCTTGAATATTTATTGAGCTCCTGAATAAATATGGAAAATAAAGCTATAAACGCACGAAGCAAGACTACGGTTAGGTCCACTGGTAAAATTGTGTTCAAGGTAATTCTAAAGTCTTTACACAAGGCAAAAGCTTTTAGCTACATAGGTTAATGAAATCCACAAAATATCCTTGCATTTTAAAAGTTACTAGCCTTGTCTCATTTCTGCAGATAAACCAATTCTTCAGTTTTACAAATCAAAATTAACATTAATTTTATTTTTATGCACAAAATACGTACTGTTTCGTACAGTTTCTATTTTTATTATCTTTGCTTAACTGCAAAGAACAGAACGATAAATGGAAGAAGAAAATTTGATTATTTCATTTGTCAAATCATATTACACTGAACTGCTACACAAATAAAAATTTTGAATGATGATTTGATTGTATATTTTCTTGTGGGTTCAAGTTGAATATGAAAGTACTATAGACTTAAGAGATAGTCAAATATTTTAAGAGCTGGTAGTTATATGATGGATTTGAAATCTAGATCATCTGTGCGACCAGGCAAATAAAAACGGGGGATAAAATGATTTTCATTTTAGAGAAATATATTTGGAAAGTAATACTAATAACAAGGAGTATCTCAAAAATTGCTTAACTCCACAAGAACGTGATATCAATTTGATTGCTTTAATGCTTGTTCCATTTGGAACATACCGAAGGTGTTAACTCGTTATCTTTTGGTTTTTTTAATCATTACATCACGCACACATTCACACTCTCATTCATACTTCCAGACTCTGGGGAAGATGGGGAATTATCTTGTTCGGAGAAAAATCCCCACACACACCACCGGGAATTGAACCCGGGACCCCTAGCACGGTAGGCAGGTGCTCTATCGACTGAGCTACGGGGCCAGCTACTTCGTTTTTGTAGCAAGCTTTTGTTCTCTTTTTAACGAACACTTCAGAGACTGTTTTTAGAAAATTTAAAATATACATTTTATTACTATGAAAATATCTTTTTTACACGACCAATATAGAATGGGACGTAGTTAAGTAACATCTATAAAATATAAACAGAATTTCAAATTCTAGTCAAATATTTCAAAGAAAATTTCCCCTTTGCCAACAAACTTTAAACTATTTTGACTGAAGTACATTTTGATATATTTTTATGAGAAGTAAAACGTACTTATATATGGAATTTTAGTGTTTATTTAGCCATAGCTGACTTTGAAAAATGTAAAAGAGAGACGAAAAGTTCTCCAAAACGATAAATATGTAAATCTCATTAAAACATAACCGTTTTCATAAAATAACTGCTTTCTTAGCATTATATAGGGTTTACGAAATATTTAGTAGTGTTCGTTTACATTTTACTGTTTTACTTTAGAGAGTAATTTAATGCAGCATTTTTGAAAAGTTCAATTTTTATTTTATTCCGCGTAAAACTAACTGGTGCTCTAATTTCTTTCTTCTTTCATTTCACAATTATTTATTGTAGCTAGGGTGCAGTGAATATAATAAATGCAGTCTCGTTCTTTAATCAATAAAAGGATATGAGTGGTTTTAGAATGGCGTTTAAGATGTCTGTGTGTCGAATTCCGCAGAAATGATGCAAGCATTGTTATACTAAAACAAAGTCTCAGTTAAAATAGGAAATTCCAGGAGCTGCTCGAGATATAAATAAACTATCCATTCATTTTGCATGTCACATTGCCTTAAAAATTTGCCATTAGTTGCCAGAAAGCTTATCCTCTTTAACTGTAAGGTTATTTAATTCTTTTTCTACAATACTTACTAGATAGTGCACAACATATCAGTGGAAATAATAACCTGGTGATGTTTTTATTTCCCATATAAGCTCGCAACGATATCGCCTGGTGCTGCTGCAACCAGTATCACAGGAAGAATTAACAGTTTGCCCATTCAAAGTACTAAACGCCAAGAACGATTTTGTTTTACTTAACTCACCCAAAATAGTGTATTATAATTGATAAGAAGTCCAAAATTAAAGTAAGACAAGACTATTAAATTAATCTACTTCAAATGATCCTTCTTGAATTGATTTGTACATGTGTCACAGTATATTTGAGGAAACATTGACATCATTACTAAATGACGAAAAATAACTTGAAAGTTTTGAAATATGATAGAAAATAGAGATTGTGAAAACGACAGATAAAATAAATATGTTTTATGAATAATGGAGAAAGAAAAAGTTGTGTTGAAAGCTATAGAGAAGTGTAAAAAAAAATGCACGAAAAGAAATATGACGATAAAACTGCCTGAAGCGGAGGTCAGAAAAGTGTTGACCCACATAATTATATTGTTGTCTGTTTTCTGTGTATATTCTGAAGTCATGTAATAACAGCTTAAGGTACTTTGTTAATACTTCCCTCCTGGGAGAAAGAGATGAAGGGAGGACTCAAAGGTTGACCATATCCGAACGACGATGGGCGCTAGCAAACGATTCACTAATTCTGATGCCGACCAGGGCAGGGTTACCTTAGTCACCACAACCCGAGGACCCGGAACAGAGCAGAAAGCTTCCAGGAAGGAAATGGACTCCAGGAGCCTACTAAGCATCTAGCAGATATATTTCCAGAGTAAGGATTCCATCGTTCTGCTGCAACACACCAACCGCCGTTCCTTCAACCTGAAACATAAGAAAATGGTTCGGATATGAAAATCGTAGTGGAAGGGGAACGATATCAGCTTTTGCCTATCGGCCCGGGGAACCGATGAAATAAAAGAGTGGTCTGCTAGGCTGGAATAGATCTATGGCTGCACACACAGCAAGCTTGCTTTTTGCCAACATGAACTTATACTGGACTTTGTCTAACTTGTAGTAATTTCAAAGATGGTGACCAGTCATATGTTTTCCTTCTGCACTGTTCACTTTAGATTTTCACTTTTTGACAACTCATGGTAATACTAACCCGTATTCACTTAGAAATGCTCTATGTACGAGGCTATATCTCGGTAAAACCATTCTAATCCGGAAAGACAAACTGAGATAAATGCAATATGTCATACTTTTAAATTCATGGTCCCTGAATGCTCGACCTCCGTCTATATGGAACACGTGCAGGGCTCGATAATGGGGTGTTTCTCCCGGCGGTTTGCTATTTCTCCATCAGGCAACTAGCTGAATGGTCACAAGTTGAGGGCAACCCACACCAGGCCTCTCAGCCATCCGTATATCGCCACCAGGAAGCGAATCTGGGTCCACTCTGCTAAGGGGAAGTCCATTTCATTAAATTCCTTCAGTATAAATAATACTATAAATGGAGAAATAGTGATACGTATATACTTATTAGCATATATTATGCTACATACATTCTAATTCATTAATAGATTACCTCTGAAGCTTCTTTATTGTCGTCCAATTTTATAAAACCCCGAAACCCTTAACAAGATGTCTCTTAGAAGTTAAATCTGCAACACTTCAGTGCTTGTGGACCTTGTTCTACCTACCATAAGCCCACATACGAAAGTCAGAAGTGGACGATCAACCAGCCGATAGGGATAGATGATGTACTCGGCAGGACGCTTCTTCTAGCAAAAAAGTTTAGCTTTTGTGATCTGTAGACCACTATCTAAAGTAATCCCTCAAATTCAGCATGATATCGAGTGAGCACCGATCTACAAATGGGCCGAAATAATCACCCAAGTGCACTCCGTGGCCGGGAGTCAGAGTACCACGCCCCAATTCATTAACTCGCAGCGCAGGACACAAGATAAATGCGGTTTTTATTCAAATACATAATTCACGTCAATTTAAAAGGTTCCACTAAAACATTCTCTTATATATAGTTAATTTCCCATATTCATTTGAAACAGTAAAAATTTATTTCTTTGTAAGCTCATAACCTTTTATTTGTTATCTTGAGGAGAATATTTCAAACTGTTTTAATTATTGTCGCCTTTCTATATTCCTACAAACCAGTAACAAAATAAAAGTGAAAACTAAATTTAAAAACTACTTCTGGGTGACGTATTATAAAACGTATATATACGTATAAAAACGTATATAACTATGAATATATATGCATATAGTAAATATATAAAACTTACAAGAGTAATGTGTTTGATTTTATGACAGACCTATGGAACCGCTACTTCAATTGTTGATTTAATATCCTCGTTATCATTTTGTTGGCTACTTCAGAACCGCTAAAACTCATTTTGATTCCGTTTTTCCCCTTCGTGCTAACAAAAAAAAAAAAAAAAAACGGAAATCGTGACGGAATTAAAATACCGTTGTTAGTTATGTGATTTTATGAGTTCATCTAAATTATTCACAGCATTTCTGACTGACAACAAAAGAAAGTCACGCTAGTAGCTGCGCCGTTGCATACAATATTTCGTGTTACATATGGTTATCCTTGTCCCATCTTTTATGCTAAGCAATTATTACGCTGTCATTAAAAATCTTTGTATAAAAAAGTGTTGCAGTTTAACACGTGAAACATTTTTTAAGTTGTTACACAATTTTCAAGTTATGTAGTAGTATAATAAATGTGTAAAATAAATCTTATATTAATACTACATAATTAAAATGAAGATAAACATAATTAGCTAAAATTAATTCGCTCCAGCTTTTTTTTAATATAGCTTATTTGTGATCTAAGATAAGAGTATAATCCTGGGAGTACGAAGCCACTTAGTCGATGTCCTTACTGATCGATAATGTTTTTCGTGTTTCAAACGAAACAGGGTAAAACGGAACAGGTTGCATATATATTACCATTCTACTGTTTAAACGAGAAAGAAAAAGGAAAACATATGATGTGAAATTACATTATTCTATAAACTCAAATCGGTGTTTGAGCTACTTAAAGATGGCCATCATTTTTCAGAAATATAATTGTGTACTCAAAAATAAATAAATATACAGATTTTTGCCATTTAAATGCTATACAAACCAAAGACAATAAATTCATTAAAATTACTAATATCAATATCTTCCTTTCTCATTAATAAATTGCGATAGGTATAAGGAGCATCCCACAACAACTCGTCCTTAAATTGCGTGGAAAGTACGTCATTATTATTACTATTATTATTATTATTATTATTATTATTATTATTGTTATTATTATTATTATTATTATTATTATTATTATTATTATTATTATTATTATTATTATTATTATTATTATTATTATTATTATTATTATTATTATTATTATTATTATTATTATTATTATTATTATTATTATTATTATTATTATTATTATTATTATTATTATTATTATTATTATTATTATTATTATTATTATTATTATTATTATTATTATTATTATTATTATTATTATTATTATTATTATTATTATTATTATTATTATTATTATTATTATTATTATTATTATTATTATTATTATTATTATTATTATTATTATTATTATTATTATTATTATTATTATTATTATTATTATTATTATTATTATTATTATTATTATTATTATTATTATTATTATTATTATTATTATTATTATTACCTTTATTATACGTTTAATAACTTTTTAAATACTTATTTCTGTCTACAATGAAATGTCTAATGCACCTTTTTCTGTTGTGTTTCTGTTGTGTTTCCCTCGATTAACACAAAGTGTGTGAATAAAAGTAAGGTTTTTTTTAATGACAACTTGAAGAGAAGTGTGTAGAGCTAGATGTATGAATGCAGCGCATAACATTGCCCGCCTCGGTAGCGTAAAAGGTAGAGTGTCTTCCTAACGTTCAAGAGGTCCCGAGTTCGAATCTCGGGCAGGGTGAGTTACCTGGATAAGGCTTTTGCGGGGGTTTCCCTTATCCTGATAAACAAATGTCGGGTAACTCTAAGCTCTATGGACCCCGGGCTCATTTGAGAGTTATTTCACCCATTTCATTCATCGTCCGATGCTACTTGATGTTGGAGGACGTAGATTACAAAACAAAAGCACACCAAATTTGTGTTATTTGATGAATATACAAAGTGATTTTGATACAAGTTATACAAAAATTTGTTTTTTGTTTGTATGTATCCTGTACAAACCTTTCTCATGAAGCTGTTACTTTAAATAAGTGTACATTTTGTTGCAAGAACAAGAAGAATAAAGAAACCGAATCGATATTCAGGTTCAGGACCAGAGAGTCAACTGAATAGCAACAAAACTTTCTAAAACACTTCAGCTTTTTGAACGGTTATCTCATAAATGGTCGACACCACAAATAAAATAAATAAATTGTCTATTTTAAAGAGATGTGCATTTTTAAACGCTTTCTGTCTCGTGACCTTTACTAGTTGTGGAAATTTATAAAAGAAAATCCTGTAGAATGAAGTGGTTTCCACACTTGATTTGCCGAAAAGTTAAGCTGTGTACTTTTTATGTGATATCTTAAATGTGTGCCATTTTCATAAAATTCGTTACAAACACTTTATACCAAAACAAAATCCGGAAAATGTTTCATATAAATTGTTTAAGTGGGAATCTTTTTTTTTTTTTTTTTTTCAATAGCGAATTTTGGGTAGATACCTTTTCTCACGCAGAACAAATAAAATACTACATTATCTCGTACAGTAAATTTCTACTAGGATTAAGTAATTTGAATTAGATATGTATTTTAATGAATATTTTGTGTAAGAGAGAGTGGAGAAAATCATTAGATTTTTCATCCATTATCACGGAAATGGTGCAGTTCAAAATGCATAAAGGACAGAGGCAGGACCAGTGCTATCAACACGAACAAAGTTGCAAGGAAATAAAGCAAATAATATTCTAATTAGATAACTTCAACACGCGCTGTAATAATTGATGTAAATCCATAATGAACAGACAAAAGAAAACAATGTACACATTTTCCCTGGCAATGTATTGTGCTTCACAGGAAACGAATACCAAAATATGTCCTTGTAAACTACTAGCTTGTTAAGGACAGCGAGCGAGTTTTGTTTGCACCACGCCTTCAGCTTCACTTCCTTCGCTACCTTACACTCCAGCCAAACAGGTCTGAACCCCTACTCCCTTCAATATAACACACACACACACACACACACACACACACACACACACACACACACACACACACACATATATATATATATATATATATATATATATATATATATATATATATATATATATATATATATACCTTTAATTCTCCACTTGTCTATGAATTTAATAGTTTCAACTATAATAACCAAAACTCTAAAAAAAAATCAGAGAAATATATATTTCACACTCGTCAGACACTTTTAAGGCAGCATGTCAAAAATTGTGGACATTTTACATCTTCTTTTACATCTTCTTTACGGTCAATATATCTTGTTCCTAATATTTTTACTATAACATTTTAAGGTAGAACTGTCTATTGATTGGATCGGACTAGACTTTGCCGCGGAGGGGATTCGGCACGGAGGTCCAAACTTGGACTATTGTAGCTATGCCCCAAGTGGTGCACCCCCGAGAGGAAGGATGAGGCGAGAGGAAATAGGGCGACCGTGCCAAGAAGTCATGACAGTGTTGAGGGCAGAGTCCCTACACATTACCGATTGGAAACTCCCCGGCAGGCCAGTGGAACTGGCATCCCACCCTATTGTAGTCCGGAAACGGGCCCGCCAGACCGGATTCGGAGACCGCAGAGTGTTCTATCGGAGGAGGATGTTTAACGAAGGGTATATCATCCTGCCATGCAAGCCGAGACAACCACTGACACTTCTACCCTGAAAGAGGTCCCCAAATGAATGAAATAGAGGGACAGGAAATTCCGGGGATGTAATATACTCTACCCAGTATTCCCTGGCGACCCGGGAGAACCCCGAAAAATCCCATGGATCATGTAGATCGACCACGGGAATCGAATCCGGACCTCCAGAATGCAGAACCAGGTGAAACCGCCTGAGCCATCCTACTCGGTTAGAAATGACTATGACCTATTTAGCCCTATATAACTTAGGTTAAGCGCCGCATTCAATTTTAAACTCTGTTTTTCTCAATTTCTTTTATGGGAAAGGGAAATATTTTTCATTATTCAAACTTCTCTTTGAGCCTCACTTTTTAACTTAGTTTAAAAATTTTACGGAAGCTTCAGAAGTTTATGAATTTTAAAAAAATAATATCTTCGCCTGCTCTGCAGAGTGTATTCTATAAGAAGAGGTTTGAAAATTACAATAGCAGTAGTTTTTAACGCCGTGAGTAAAAGATAAACAAAAAATTACTGTATCAATGTGTCTCCTGTTGCACTATATAGCATGTCAAATAACGGCTGTTATTGAGTGTGTGGAGAAGATCATGTGAATGGAACTCAGAAGTTGTTTTAATTCTTATTTTTACAGCAGTAGAATCTAAAACTTACTACTATTATTTCTGTAAATGCGGATACTTTTTTCTTTCTCCTTTTCTCACTGAATCTCACCCTTACTCTCTCTCTCTCTCTCTCTCTCGCTCTCTCTCTCTCTGTTTCTCTTTCACTCTCTTCGTCATACTTTTTCCTCCTCTTACCTTTCGCCCAAACACTCTATCTCTCTCTTTATCTCCACCTCTCCCTTTTCATAGATAATGATTCGACCATTGTTGCATAAATAATAGCATACGCATGTGCACATAAAGCTTTAAAAACTGCGATTGTTTTCTTCAGAGTGGCTCATTATTCATGTTAAATAGAAAATAAAGACACAATTTTGGATTTGTGTTATGTGTGTAGATATCAATATAATGTCACCTCATTAGGAGAATCGTTAGGTGAATAAGAAATGTTACGCGAATTATGCCAGACGTCAGCTGTAATTACTTACACTCTGTGGATAATAGTAAACAGTGCAGTGATAATCGTAATAGCGTGTTCACCCAAATGCCTTCGAATCAGACCAAGAGAAAATTAATCTGAAGTCGAAACAGGTCTAACAAGCTAATATATAAGTCACTATAGTTGATTATCGTAAAGATAAAATGCCTCTAGGTTATATTTATGTTGCCTTTTACAAGACTATGACCGGTTTCTATCAATACGGTTTTAATTCGCTTTTAAATACACGAAAAACAAGTTCGTTACTGCTATTCCAGAAAAATGACTGACCTCAAACTACGTTTGGTTTAATCTCATATGAAATAATCTGCTCGTGAAACAAAAGAGCTGAATGCAAATTGCAAAGAAGGATCGACCAGCTTCTTGATTCTCAGTCCATGGTTATCCCTGGAAAGAAGATAAATATGAATAAACTTCGTAAATCAAATAAGAAACTTTGAAGCTTAACATTTATGCTTAGAAGCTTCCAAGGATGCCATCTGAAGACTTGCAACAAAAATTCTCTCTTAACTATCCATTGCATGGAAAATGTTTCATTAAATTTTATTTTCCCCAAATAGCACTGATGATTTCATCAACATACGACACGTTTATGATATTTGAAAGATTAATACAATTTATATATTGCATTTCTCTATTGTCAGCCTTTGAAATCGTCGTCGTCGTTCTAAATGGATGTCATGTAAATAAATGAGATAGACAAGTCATTCTGCAAAAAAAAAGAGTCTATAAATTTATTTCAAATAATTTTCTGTTTATCTTTAGCTTTCTTTGAAATATACGTTGATTGATCTTCAAGTTTTCTTAAGTGATTCTATATTTTCTGCATCGGTTCATTAGCAACAAATTGGGTTTTTCCTAAAGAAAACAAAATAGCAACAAAACTGAGCTACACTATATGAACTTACGCTTTTCTTTTCTTTTTTCTCTGTGCAGTCCATATAATCAAATTCACAGTGCTTAATTGGTCATGCAATGCTCCAAAGAAAGTCAGCTTCTGAGTTCGTTGATTATCTAAACGCTTAAATACTAATATCGTAGCAAATCTTGTATCTCCAATGTTTTTACATTGTAATACTTTAAATAGGGTGAAGTCTAATTTGGGATATTCTTTATATTTTAAACATCTTTAGTTAGGTATGGTTTTGTAAACATTTTCTGAATTTATTGTGTATATTTAATTATTACAAGGAGAAATAATATTTTCTAGAAGGAAACTCAATGAAGAGAACATTCACTTTCTATTTGCAAGTCTCTTTCTCTCTTCTATCTCTCTCCCTTGCCTTTCTATCTCTCTCTCTCTCCTGTTAAACTAATAATGAATTCGTAGTAAACATTACTGCAGAAACAGTGAAATGGAATTAGTTAATTCAAAAGGACGTCAAAGAAGGAAGAAGAAAGAAGCCATAGAAATTAAATCAATAGGAATGAAATGTATCAGACCTTCCAATAACATTTTCTAATGAATAATACCGCACTAAACGTGATCTCTCTGCGTGACAACAATCATTTAGAAATAAGAACATTAGTTCAATTTCTGGAGCAGTTTGAGGAATCTTCTCTGAATTATGGGAGAAGAACAGAGCGCATTTCATTTTGTAATGTCATCTGAGAGAAGTTTTGCGAAGGTAGCCAATATCCTATGAAATTAATAGCTGTAATAGAAATGTAGATTATGTAAAATTACACAATTTATGTCAAATAAAAGTTGTTTTAGAGATAACCGTCTTCAAGATATTCCTTGTTTTAGTGTACATTTTGACATGCTTACAGATACTTTCCTGAAATTGAAAAAAAAATTATTTATTTTTAATATCTTGGCCAAACAAGGAAAATGTAATATTTACAGCCTCCGACGTTAAGTCTCATCGGAATATAATGAAAAGGGTGAAATGATGCTCAATGAGCCCGCAGTATATAGAGCTTGGAGTTAGTCAATATTCATCTTTCAGGATAAAGAAATCCCCAGAAAAAAATCTTATCCAGATAACTTACCCTGACCTTGACTCCAACCTCTTGAACTTGAGATACCCGCACTACCAACTACGCTACAGAGGCGGGCATTGTGTGTAAAGGAATATGCTGATAATTTAAAAGTTGACATTTTTGGAAGACTGTTAAGACTTTTGAGAATGATCATAAAATTAAACATATTTCATATGAATTACGGGGTGAAATTTGGTAGTTTTCCCATCCGTTTTACACAACTTTTCTCCAAATAAACAAATTGGTAAAATTGATTTTAAAAATAAATGAAATAAACTAGGTTTTCTTAATAAGGTAATATTAGGAATAAGCTAATATTTAGCTGTTAAACATAAAGATAATTTCTTAATTGCTTTAAGTTTGTTTATATAGCTCAGCTTGAGGTTTATCTATGGTTAGTATAACAAAACCGCATATGTTGTTTTATTATATTTGGCAAATTCTCTTGCTGTTTTTCTCTCGTTCTTTCGCACATTTGTTCCTATAAAAACTAAGCTCTTTGCCCAGAGAAGCGAAGGCAAGATCCTTTGTGAATAAGCACTTTAAAAAAAGTCGAGGGTAACATTCCTGCGTGAGGAATCTGAATTCTCCTTCTTACTGCACTAGTAGCAGTTTTTGTGGTTTCGCTGTTTGCCGACAGAGGGGAGTTATGATCAGACACCAGAATGCAAGGGTGTTTAAGTACTGGCACAGTGATGTATATATCTTTGTGTAGACGCACTCTTGAAGGAGGGGAGGGTAGCGTCTGAACAAATTCAGTGCAAGAGTGGCACATGAACCGCTGGGCTTGCGACCAAGTAATTTTATTTTGTCCCTCTTTACCTCCCTCCAACTCACTCTCTCTTGTGTTGATTTTATAATGCGACGAAAACTCTCTTTTTGGTGTGGTACAGATTAATACATAAATGCAGATTTAATAACACGCAATGTTCTTGACATGTTCCTTGTGTCTCTAATATATTCATATATCGTATGAAAATTATCTGTGCTTGCTAAAAACCCATCTAATTAGTAACATCTCTCCTTTCATTCTTCATCTAAATGTTTTGTGGATCCGTTAATGTCTGATTAAGCTATTTTATAAATGCAAACTCAAATTAACATCAGACACATTAATTCATGTATGATTTGTGGAATTTAATGTAATACTAATAACTTAAATATTGCCTGTCATTTATAGAGTTTAACGTTATTTCAGTTACAGAATGTAAATGTGATTTTATTACACGATGAGCATTAGATATTAACTATCTACCCTCCTCACTACAATATGTTTCTATTTCTATCAGAAGGTTTGACAATTACACATTTTTTCAACCTTTGTCTTGCTTACTTACTTTCCTTGCTCTCTTTTGCTTTTGGAAAGCATACATCAACTACATTTCAAATCTATATGCTTTCAAAAAACATTCGATCTGCTACATTCCCACGATTTTCTCTTAAGAGAAGTATCTCTTAGGGACACTTCCTTGTAGGTACAAGGGGACAAAAAATACATGCTTAGTAAACAGGCCACTTTGTGAAGACCTTAAAATTCTGTTCTCTTTATGTGACCACAAAAAATACTCGAATAGCTACTTAGCAGTTGAAAAAGTATAAATTGTATTACAATTCAAATTTATGATAAAGAATACCTCAGAAATTTTTCATGTAACAAGCAATTTTATTCTATAAAAACATAAATAATATAAGTATTTTTGTTTAGTAGCGCTTTGTTTGTATCTTATAGTGAAAGTTTATAAAATACATTCATAACGAAGAGAACTACAGGCTATTCCCAAATTGTTCAACATTAACTAAATATTTTAAATCCGCAGTGTTTTAATCAAAATCATTTAAAGCATATATTTGAGGTGATAGGGGTTTTTCTCGAGAGTCTTTATGTCACGTCTTTGGATGACGCAGAACTAAATATTAATTTTTGTATGATTTTTTTTATTTCTTTTTTATTTTACTGTTTGCGTGAAAACACGTGTAGGTACACACTTTTAAAAAAATTAAGGTGTCTCAAAACGTATATTTCTAGAATATTAAATGTTGCACAGTCATGTTCTTCTTCTTCACTTCATGGCATAGGCAATCAAGTGCCTGTTCCGCCTTCGAAGTCCTCCAGCCATCGTTTCCTGGGTCTGCCCACCCATCTCCTACCTTTAGGATGATACTGTAATATTTGTTTTATAAATCTATTATCTGGCATTCTTTCAACATGTTCCTTCCATTTTTGTTTGAGATCTTTTAACCTATCATTCATACTAAAAATGTCCAGCTCTTCTCTTATATTTTCATTTCCTATCAAGTCCCTCTTCGTGCATCCTTTCACACTTCTCAAGAATTTCATTTCTGAAGCCTGTATTTTACTCTGTTGCATTTTAGTTAACGTCCAAGTCTCACTTCCGTATGTCAGTATAGGTACAGCCATAACTTTGTAGAACTTTAATTTTGTTTCTTTACGTATTTTGTTTCTAAATGTTCTATTTATTGTTCCACACACTCTTTGAAATTTGCATATTTTATTGTAGACATATTCCTTATCATGTTCTTGTGCCACTAATTACATTTTTAAGATGTTTTCATTGACTCCATGACTATGACAACTTGTGAGATTAAACATGCAGTCTTGACACTAGTACTAACAGAAAGCAAACACCTGTGTGCAGGCAGTTCGTTTCTGAAGCTTTTTATTACACATTATTCCGGATGCGCGCGTGGCTACGTACTTCCTGTCCCAAAGAACTGTAATTATTATACTTTACCCACATTTATACTGTGACATTAAACAGTTACTCTGAGAGAAGCATCGTTCCCTCAGTTTCGTTACTTCTTTGCACACTAAAATGCCTCAACACGTGGCAACGACGAAGATTCCAGTACTTGTCCCACTAATGATATGTTTTTGTTGGTTGTCATTAGCTACTAATGTTAACTGCGTGTTAGAGGCGAGTATCTCAGATCTAAGTGTGCGGATATCGTGTTGCTAACTAACAATTATTATATTCCTCTGATGACAGGCAGGTGACGACACTGGTCCTCTGTCAGGAGGAAACTAACCAAATTGACCTCTTGACACTTTTACAAGAAACGTTGTCTTGGATAAAAACAATTAGATCGGCGTGTGCAGAGCTTGGAACTCGTTTTGGAGTGTATTTTGACTAAATGAAGACAAAACCCCCATTTTCAATTTCTTGCCTATAGTAAATAATTCTCCACCTGAAAATTCGATACTGAGATTTCAGTTAAAACACGCATTTTTTATGAATAAGTCCTATTAATTTGTGTATGCATCACTCAACATAATCAGAGACAAACTGAATCACACTGCATATATTAAAATACACGATCTTTATCAAAAATTCTTTTGTGGAACTAAGCATCTCCAAGATGTTGATGATCATAGTTTTGAATTTTAGAAATCACTATTTATGTTTTCTCGTAGCGTGCTAGTAACAGAGAATTTCAAAACCATCACATAGCTCTTTAAAAATATGACTTTTGTTTTACTTCTCTATCACACCATGAAATATGATAAATGTTTATTTGGAATAACAAGAAAAAGAACAATAAACTTTCACAGTTTAGCCCGAATAGAGAAAGCCATGTGAATGCGATATTTATTTACATGCCTAGTATATGAGTATTTACCTTTTCTTGAAAGTTTACTACTAAACTTGGCATATAGTTCTACCTAAGCAACATTGCTTTCTCCAAGGGGGTAGATTTTGAATGGAATAAATAGTATGTCATCACATGATAGTAGTATCTGGGTTATCTATTGTGAAAGCATGTTCGTAAAAAAAAGTATTGCGTCATAATCGTCCATAACCTCTAACAATATTTGGATAGGGAAAATTTTTAAGAAACTATACCAGGGTTTTTTTTTTTTTGTATTAACCAATTACAATGGGAAATAATATCGTTCCTATACCATAAGGATAAAGGAAATATTTTAAGCTCATCATGTTAAATATTTTAATAGTTTCTAGTTTTTATTAACACCACAGTAAAAGCAGTTTTACTACTGGTACACATTACACGTACACCTCACAGGAGGGAGAGAGAGGAGAGGGAGCCGAAAATCAGAGAGAGGTAGAATAGTGGAAAGACAATAAAAGGTAACACAGAGAACGAGAGAGTCAGTGAATGTGAAGAAGGAAGAATTTTCACGTTTAAAGGAATATGTGCAGAGCTGTAGCTTCTAGTAAATAGTGATGATGATGATAATGATAATAATAATAATAATAATGATAATAATGATAATAATGATAATAACAATAACAATAATAATAATAATAATAATAATAATAATAATAATAATAATAATAATAATAATAATAATAATAATAATAATAATAATAATAATAATAATAATAATAATAATAATAATAATAATAATAATAACAACGACAACGACAACGACGACGACGACGACGACGACGACGACGACGACGACGACAACGACAACGACAACGACAACGACAACGACAACGACAACGACAACGACAACGACAACGACAACGACAACGACAACGACAACGACAACGACAACGACAACGACAACGACAACGACAATGACAATGACAATGATAAATAATGATAATGATAATGATAATAATGATAATAATAATAATAATAATAATAATAATAATAATAATAATAATAATAATAATAATAATAATAATAATAATAATAATAATAATAATAATAATAATAATAATAATAATAATAATAATAATAATAATAATAATAATAATAATAATAATAATAATAATAATAATAATAATAATAATAATAATAATAATAATAATAATAATAATAATAATAATAATAATAATAATAATAATAATAATAATAATAATAATAATAATAATAATAATAATAATAATAATAATAATAATAATAATAATAATAATAATAATAATAATAATAATAATAATAATAATAATAATAATAATAATAATAATAATAATAATAATAATAATAATAATAATAATAATAATAATAATAATAATAATAATAATAATAATAATAATAATAATATCGTTCTCAGCGACCATTTTATAGTTATTTTTATTTTTTCAATGTATATTTGTGTGAAAAACTTCGGTCCAAAGGAATGCCAACTCTGGTATTTAATTTCAGCATTTACCAAAAATTGACACGAAGATTTTCGAGAAAATCCCGCACACTTGAAACTAACCCTTATATAGAAGACACTTAGTTTATCTTTTTATTTTATCAAAAAAGTCTCCTGAACATGAGAAATAAAACATAATTGTCTTGAATTGTCTGCATATAGCCTGTGTCTGGCTTCTATCGGAGCAGAAGAAATAGACAAAAATTTACTCTGAAAAATGTATTGTTGAAACATATAATTTACTATGTCAAATAAATTGTTATTTAAAGATCTGACAATCACTTTAATCACATATATTCTCCTGGGACTTCCAACAAAAGCTTAATTATTTTTTACAAATAATTTTAATGAATATGGAAAGTCAAATCGATGTATTACATTGCATGTTTTATTATTATTTACCTGGAATTACAATAGGTCCAATGTAGATGTCATGTCTGAAAATGCTTTACTCTGAAACGAAGCAGTAGTAAGCTTTAACTTTAGGTTCCAGTTTCTTAAAATTAAGAAAAATAAAGTCAAATCTTCGACGTGTGTTGAGTTTCGACAGACACAGCTGTCACATAAAAGATTATCTATATTATGTACGTAAACATTTATTGTTGTACATACTTACTTAGTATTAAATAAATAGAAAGTATTAAATTACTAGTGTATAATTTTATTTTATTAACCTAGAGAAAGAGGAATAGTTTGGAACTTTGCTCATATGCACATATACAAGCAAGAGAGGCGAGAAGGAGGGAGGGAGGGAGGGAGGGAGGGAGGGAGGGAGATAGGCAGTGGGAATTAACTTATTACTGAAAATAATCTACCGGTTCTACTATTTTGCAATAAATGCTATTTTTATCGCTGAATTTTCATATTCAAGAGTTTTGGACGAAGTAGTTTCTATTATTTATAAAATGGAAAGCCTAACATCAGAGTGTTTACTTGGAGAAGAAATGAATTAATTCAACTTTTTATGGAAACATAAAAGGCACAAATGTATTAAATTATGTACATAAGTTATGTTATAACAAATCTTCAAACATATTTAAAGCTCTTAAAATATTCTTGCACAGTAAACTTCTTCAAAAATGACAAATTTCAAGCACATTGTTTTACAAACTTGTAAACGAAATGTTCCTACATGCTATCTGGAAAACTTTACAAGAGAGAGCAGGTGTGTGTGGTAAACGTTTACGTGTTAAATGGGGGCAATTTGCCTTGTGCACGGTGTTTTTACTCACCTTAAATACCTTAATCGATAGCAGTTTTAGACATTGATGGACATTATATTAATTTTCGCTATCATTGACACAGTTTAATAGCAGTGTAGGTAACAGACAAATTTGGTGCCTGAGGCCTAACTAGGATCAACGCTTTGATTACAACCACCTTGTCGAAACCTCACCCCACCCCTCTAAATTGGCATTTTATCTTCAGCAAGGCCAAAAGACGGTCATTGGTAGCACTGGCAAGCGGAAACAGACTGTGGTATGATGCACTCACAACTTTTTTTTTTTTTCATGCCCAAAAATTAAAACAAATCAATAACGACTTCCTATTTGTGAGAAGAAAAGTATTTAAAAATTAAAATAAATAACAAGAAGTATCTCAGAAATAGCCAGTTCTGTCCCAAAAAAGTACAAAAACTAGCTGATTTAGCGAACACTTTTTTGAAGTCTTTAATTTATAAAAATGTACATATAGATTAAAGTTTACATGAACAGTTAGCAAGAATAAAACTAAAACTTACACTTTCCAATTAAAAGATTAAATTACCTTATTAATCTTAATAAGCTGTAAATCCAATCCAATTAATTAAAACGTTTCTTCAAATATAAACAAGTTTCCTGAATGAAGAACACTTAGACACTACTATCGAAAATTCAAAATATACATTTCATAAGTTGTAAAAATGACTAAAATATACGGTAATTTAATTAAAATTGTTGGAACTATTTTTGAAAAACTCAAAATTTTCGAACAAGAGTAACATTTTATATGAAGTGTAGTTTGGATTAGGAGAATTCTCTTGAAAAATCTTTGACTCCATCCTAGAAGGATGGTTAACTCAAATAAAAATGTAATATCTAACCGATTTTTCGTTATAGTTAACTTTAGTATATAATTTAATCTGTAAAAATAACTATTTTACATTGGACTCAAATTAATACCAGTGTAAAGTCATATTTAGGAGTTTTGTAACTTCATTGAATAATTAGAGCGTTTTATTCAGTATTAAAATATCCCTTTAATTAGGCAAAATATATTCACGTAATTTCAAGCCATCAAATATTTTTATTTCATTTAAAAATATAAATTTTTCATTGATATTTCATCATAAATGTAGTAATTTATAGTTATATGCTGTAGAATTTACAAATATTCCTACTTTAAGTAATTGTTTAGGTAGCGAATAAATAACCTGCAAATTAAAGATTGACGGACAAGGCTTTTAATTTCCCTTTACAAACATGAATCTTGTGTCCTTGTTGCTCCAAATATTTCTGGTTATGCTTTGTTATTGTAACACGGGCGCGAAAAGCGTATTGAGAAACCGGCGGATGTTTTCAGCCACAGTAATGCATTGTGAGAGTGAGATGGAAATAAGGGTGTCCGTGGAGGGGGGTGCAGGGGAAGGTGTGGGGGTGGGGAGCGAGAAAGACGGAGAGAAAAATAGTTTGAGGGAGTAGGAAGGAAGATCATGAAGAAAAAGAGCAAGAAGAAGTAGAAAAAGAACTCTTCCTTTGAAAAACTTTTTTGTTCCCAAGATGTAGTGAAGTACCCGTCTAGTACAGGTGCACTGCTCCGAGTCGATTTCTCGTTTGTGGCGTTAACAAAACACTAACGGGGACCTTAACTCAGAACGTGAGTGATTTGTTTCATTTCGTGTGTGTGTCGCTTTCAACGGTAGTTTTGAAATTGTCCGGCGTTTTGCGGAGCTTAGTGCGCCTGCGCGTGCGTCTTTTGTCCCACTAGCGTGTGCATGTGCTCGTGTGTGCCTAAGTGTGTGTTGACAGTTCTGTCAACATGGGCCCGACGTTTGAATGCAGGTTGTGTGGACAAAAAGAGCAAACATGGATATATCAGGTATTTTATTTAATTATTTTGAAATAACCTATATAATTAGCGAAAAACAAATATAAGTCGCGCGTGGTACGGGTGTGTAGCGTCATTCATTCCTGAGCAAAACTCCTACTTTAATTGATATAATGGAATTTACTCCCAGAAGTTCTTTTCTTTAGCATTTTTAACTTTAAAGCCACAATTTATTCAAGTTATTTACAAATAAAAAAAGCATTTTCTTGCGAAGTATTATCAAAAGGCATTTCTTATCTACCATAAATCGAACTTTTATTGCAAAATTTTGTTTTGAAAATTGTTATAAATGTATGTTTTCAAATTTTAAATATTTCATTAATAAATTATGTGTCAAAGACAGTGCCTGGCGTTAACAATATTGAATTAAATGATCAATTGCAATGGTTTACAGCAACGATATCTTCTCAACAGAATATGTCTTAAATTTTTAACACCCAGCGCAATAAAATATTGGTAGATAGTACAATATGTAATATATATATATATATATATATATATATATATATATATATATATATACTGTTTTACACCAAATTGCGCTAAAGGATAGTGGAATGAAGAGTGGAATTCATTTAATTAAATTTACACTAAGTGCTAAATTACTCCCGTAATTCTTCAAAATTAAACTAACAGTGGCAAACATCCATAGAAAATAAACGAATACTAATAAGCATTTAAAAACTTTGATAATAAGAAATAACCCTACATTAAGTGGTCAAAAGTAATGTTAACTTTAAAAGTAGTATTTATAACAGACTTTTGGTGTCAATATAGACGAATCATGCTTTCTAAATAACACAGAAAACAAATATACTTACCAATTTAATTAAGGAAGTATTCTAATAAAAACAGCATTCAAGTAATTGCATATAAGAATTAAATTAACAAAAATTAAAATACTCGTATGACTATAAACAGTAAAAATTCAGATGTTTTACATTCTAATGATTTTATCAACACAGTGTGGTTTAATTTTATAAATCTTCAAAGGATTTTTGCAATAATTTACTCTTTGTTAGCCGAAATAAATGTTTGCAGAAATAGCTACGTTTCATTATAGGTACAAAAAGGATATGTAGTAACAGTCAAATGCTTCACTGCGAATCGCCATCTAATGTCCTTGAGATTCCATGCTCTTTCGTGACACAGTGGAAACACCTGACGATTGGAAGTTGTACTTCAAAAAGTGAAATGACAAAAGTAATGAGAAATTCAAAGCAGCAACGGGTATATCTCGGATAAGGCGTATGCTTCAAAACAAATTGTGTATTTTATAAATATTTACAACCAATTATACAAAATTATATCACATTCCTGTAGAATGAAGAGAGACTATTCTGAGAGTTTAAATTATAAATTTCATACGTCGTGTAAATATTTTAAATATACGATATTTTAAGCAAACTTGTTAGGTCATTTTTGAGAAAATAAAAGGTAAGGAAATATTTTCCATGGGTTAATTTTCATAAAGCTCTGTGACAAATTGTATTAAGATACTAAATGTTTTGCATTTCTCGTGAATTTTGTATTGAGTTTATTCTGTTCATCCCTGCACACTTTGATATTGTTTACTTACTTTTGGATTCAGAGAGCCCCAAAATATTTATTCCCCATGGAAGCTTGATATAGAATTTTTGTATGGAAAGCCATTTGTTTAAATGCAATTATCACAAAAATAACGCGACTGGTAAGCATTATAGGCGACATTCCTTTATTTTTTTTTTAACTTTTTTCTCTCCCCTGATCTCATTATAAAAGCTTTTTAAGGTTATAGGTTTTAAAGGAAGTTTTAAAACGAAATTTTAACGGGTTTTAATCCAAGAGTAGGACGGCTAATAAATAGTTCAAAGTTTTATGTATGGATAATGCATTTGTAGTGATGTAAATTCAAGTAATACCTTAAAATAAATAAGTGGAAGGAAGCATAGATTTATGCAACTTTAGTGATTGCACATTTTGCAAGGAGTTTACCTAGGAACGTTAGCCTTTTACTGACACGTATACCGCGATATTTGGCCCTTTCAACAATTTTCACCGCTATGCCTGGTATGATTTTTCTCAGTTTCTTTGTGATTCGAGGCTATAATTTACGAGAAGGCATTTCGAATTCTTGCGGTTAAGAACTGATGAAATGTTGGCACGAGTGAGCGTTATTCTTTTATTTGCACAAGGTTGATTTCTTAGTCGTCGTTAGAAAAAAAAAAAAAAAAAAAAAAAAAAACACCTGCATTAGGTTCCGTCCTTTGGCTTTCCCCATCTAACGCAAAAGCCGGAGATCGTAAACTGCAAGTGGAGTATTCGACCGTTAGTGGTAATATTCATATTAAAATGGCGTGAAAGCTTAAACGCTTTCAAAGTCATTACACTAATTAACTTCTCTGCATTAGAAGACTCGCAAAGAGATACATTTTTAAATGCTTGATGAACATTATTGACAGACTTATGGCACAGTTTTAAAATATTTTAATCTCCTGGTCTATTTGTAGCAAGAATAAAAATATATTCTGTTTTGAAATACATAGACATATAGAAAACACTCCTGCTTAATCCATTAAATTTCTTTATATGCATATAATTCAAAGCATAATTTAAATACCTCTAATCTGAGGAATCGTGCACTGACACTTTTTCTCTTTGCCATCTTTTCCAAGATAGTTATTCAAGGAATAAAATATTTACAGCTCCATGGTTATTTACTTCCCCTGAAATAAAAAATAAACCCACAATAATGAAGGTTTCTTGAAAAATGAAATGAGCAATAAAACAAATTACTGCTGTTTAAAGTAAAAAGTATTGTACCACTTAGATTTAAAATACTGTCATTAATCTTGTTACAAATCAAATATCACAATTCTAATAAGCAAAGTTTGAAATTTAGATAAATGCAGAAATAATTGTTAATGTAAAAAGTATTGTACCACTTAGATTTAAAATACTGTCATTAATCTTGTTACAAATCAAATATCACAATTCTAATAAGCAAAGTTTGAAATTTAGATAAATGCAGAAATAATTGTTAATGTACACAAAATAAACTGTCTCCGAGAAATAAGGATTTTAACAGAACAGTGGCTTACTAGCTGTGTTTTAATTCTAATTTATTTTTACAATTAAATTCACTCTATATTATTATTATTATTATTATTATTATTATTATTATTATTATTATTATTATTATTATTATTATTATTATTATTATTATTATTATTATTATTATTATTATTATTATTATTATTATTATTATTATTATTATTATTATTATTATTATTATTATTATTATTATTATTATTATTATTATTATTATTATTATTATTATTATTATTATTATTATTATTATTATTATTATTATTATTATTATTATTATTATTATTATTATTATTATTATTATTATTATTATTATTATTATTATTATTATTATTATTATTATTATTATTATTATTATTATTATTATTATTATTATTATTATTATTATTATTATTATTATTATTATTTATTTATTACAAAATATACATTAATCAGGTTGAACCAACTTTTGTCTCGAAATTCCATATTGAGTTCTCAGTAGTGAATACAGTGAAATAAAAAATAAAGACGTTTAAGAAAAAATATACCCCTAAAGATGTGTGTAGCTGTGTTAGTTTGTCTATCCATCACTAACATAATTTTGTTATTTAAGCTCCAAGAAGGTAACGTAAACAAGCTGTATATGGCAATGAAGTATATATATGCTCAGAATTTTTTTAAAAAAATAATAGAAAACAAATAACCGTACATATAGTGAGATACAGTGTTAAAATTTTGCTTCTAATTTTCCCATTTGCTCTGAGAACACATTATTACAAACTCGACAAATTAAACATTTTTATTTGGTTTTACAAAATGTATATATTCTTGAGATGAACTTACAATAATTAAAGGTAATAATCCTTTGTTTTAAATATCATAAATTACAACAACAAAAACTGAAGTTAAATTTATAGTTGTTATTAAGAAAATCACTCCGAATGACTCAAAAACTGAGGTTGCAAAAATGGTAAGGTGTAAGAATATATTCTATTTACTCACTTTTAAATCTCCCTGCATAACGCTCATTATGGCTGTTTAAGTTTTCAAATTCCTACAGGCAGAACATTAAATTTTCAAATTAAATCATAATATCTTAATAGTATAGAAGTATTCCTCATATTCTAGACGTACAAAAGAAGTAAGGCGTGCATACTAAATTTTTCTTGAAAGCAAGACATCGATCAAAACACTAACACGTGTGATTCTGGACCTTTTTAACTTCAAAGTTTTACACGATAATGCTTATTGCTCTAAAAATAAAATATAAATTTGGAAACTTAGTTAAAGCTGTACCGAAAGCTAAATTATATAATACAATTTCAGGTTCTAATTTTGCACTTTTTCAAAATTCCCCTAGCGAAGAACGATTTATGAACTTGGGTATATCTAGACGTGTATTTTATTTGACGTTAAAAATGAACAAAAACATCTTATTTAGGCTTCTTTCGGGAAATAGTCATAGCTTAGCTCTGAATAATTCTGAAATCTTGTTTTAATTGCATAACCCATATGAATTATTAAAAAATAAGATATTTTTCCAACAGTTGCGAAACAGTGTAGAAATTTTCAGAAAACTTTAGATTTTCATCACATGCAAATGTTAAAAAATTAGATCACGCAAAATGCATTCCCACCAAATTTTAAATTTCTTAATTACTCCATAAATATCATCTGTTGGAATACCGAAAACAGAAGATGAAACTTATAATCATAATAAAACATTAAACCTCTAAAAATATTTTTAACCAGTTTTGGACAAAATTTCAACGAAGTTTGAAATCACTTGTCATTACTTTGTTTTCAAACACTCGTTTAGTACAAGCCAGAACCAAGCGTCCGAACAAACTTGTTTAAATAAATAGCATCAAAGAATCGCACTTTCGCCCTTGCTTGGCAAAATTAATTTGGGAACAAGTTTACACTTCCCAAACGTTGCACGAGTGCGGTGCAACTGGGCAAATCCTTCTGGGTGCACCAAGCCAGTTAGTCACTTGTTCTTGTAGTTCGGAAAACTGCCACCACGGCACTAACTACTCAACCATCGCCCTTCTCACTCATTGCCTCTCTCTTTGCGCACTTCTGTCCTGGTTTCTCCCCGCTGCAACGTTATCTTTATTCAGTTCGATGTTTTTATCGAATTGCCGCCCCAATGGACTTGCTGTCTTGAACTCATAACAAAATAAACATATGCTGCAAACAACTGATTTGTCACATAAATGAATTTATTGCTTTTATACGCTATTAGGAATTCTCTAGTTAATTGTAGCTGTGAAACAATGTTTCACCAGAGTATAAATACTCATAGTTCAGTATTTAATGAAGTTAATATTGATTAAATTTTTTTCTTACTTCGTCTGTCTCCTATGGAATTGTATTTCACCTAGTTATTCCATATTTTTAGAAATACGTTCATGCTCGTGCCTCTGACTGTGAACAGAATATCTCACTCAGAAAGTCGGTTCAAGACTAAACCTAATATTTTAGTTTTCCCTCCAAAAAGATCTTCAGTAAAACCCTCTGTCTTAAAACTGCACTTACATGGAGAAATGTTCGATTGTTTTGATTTTCTCTAAAATGTCCCTTAAGATTTTGCTAAAAATATCATACATAAATGACATTTACATGAAAAATAAAGTATATATCTTTGATTTTCTGGAAATAACTTGGACATGCTTCCTTATAATTAATTAAATTACTATAATTAAGTGCAAGAGATAGACAGAACATTACCCTTTTTGTTACTTGTCCAAATGATCTTACCTAATGAATATACAACTGTGTATATTTCCCCTATTATGAGAGATAATATCAAATGCTTGGTGTAAAGTTGTTTTTGTGTGTATATACAAGCTTATTTTGTTACTGTCAATAATAATAAAGTACCATATACAGTTTGTCAACACACTTTACAGAGAAATTAACAATTTAAAATTTAAATTCTCGTAGTAAAACAAAATTAAAAAAGAAGAATTTCTATGAAGTGTATTTAATTCATTGTTATTTACATGGCTAAGCATTATATCGATGGTATCATAATATATTATTTTTAAATTAATCATGTCAATTTACCTTTCACACAAAAATAATTTGCTTTTTAAACTACACATATAAGAGATATTTCTATAAAAAAAGCGTATACATGTATATAATTTAAAAGAGAAGGGAAAATAGTAAGAAATTCTAAAAAGTATGTTCTAATGGCACCATGATTTTTTTAATAGAACGCTTGTTTGAAAGTAATTTTGATTCGCATGACGTTTTTTCCTTCTATCATGCACGAATTCTAACTTTCAACTGTTGGTACACACTTGCACTTTTTGCACTTGCATATTTAATTTGTCCTATTCCTGTATATAAACACCTGTTGCACGAATAGGTTAAGCTAGGTCAAGTATTTTTATTTTAGTTGAAATGATTGTACATTTCGAGTTTAAATTGGTGCTGTACCTTGTAGGCAATGCTAAACAGAAAAATTTCTGTTTGCGAGAATCAACAAAATTACTCCAGCAAACTTTGTTATTCCCTCTGTTGATTTAAAAACTGAAAACCGGTTAAACAACTTCTGTTTTATAAGCACCGAAAATGTGCACGTGGGTTGCGAAATGTTACAACAAAGTTTTGAACAACAATCCATTTTTTCTCCCCCCTGTAAAGTCCGAGGAGGATGGTGGGGTGGAAGCCACGCGTCTCACACAAGCCGTGTGAGTCAGCAAGGGGGTGGGAAGAGGTTTCTGCCACACATGTGCCCCTCTGATGTTTCTCGGAGACCTTTCATCGTGGACGGAATCGCTTTTTATAAATTATTTTACTCTTCCTTCGTCCTCTGGTCATCGTAAGGGTTGTGACTCCACAATCCTTAACCCTTAATTTTTCACCCCCTCGCCAGCCTCCCCTAGATAGGGGTGTATTCTTTCCCCCTCACACGACAGCGCGTCTCGGGAAGCGAAAAGGGTGTGAGAGGGAGTAACTTAGGGGGAAAAATATTTTCCGCTATAGACTAAGGCAAGGCAAGAGAGGGTTCTTTTCATCCCTCCAGGGAGGGTAAGGTAGGGAGAGAGTGTGGTGGAGGGGCAAAGGCTGGAGGGAGAAGCGTCGTGGAGAAAACGACGCCGTGGAACTGCACAGCCCTCCGAAGTCTTACGAGCAAGCCGACGGGACCCTGCGCAGACGGAGCAAGTGTACAAGTAAGGAAAATATAATCTGACTCGGGGGTTGTAGAGAAGAGGGGAGAGACGAAGACGGAGAGGGGTAAGGAGTGGGGAGAGGAGTTTTGCACCGTCGCGCAAACCCTGCCAGCGTCTAAGAGCGTCGTCAGAAAAGAAAAGGATAGCAAGAAGCTAGCGCCACCAAGAGAGAAAGAGATAACCACACCATCTTCGTCTTCCTCCACCTCCTTTTTCTGCCTTCCCCTCCATGCTCTTCTTCACCTTCTTCTTTACGACCACCACTACAACAACAAGAGCCGGAGGTATGGGGCGACGGCCACGGCGGCGACTGGTCGAAGGAGGAGTAGGAGGAAGAAGAAGAAGTAAGAGAAGGAAAGGAATGAGAACGCGGGTTTCCTTTTGCTTCGTCAGTTTGCGCGACGCCAGCGGAGACGCCGGGCGTCGTTTTCGAAGGGGGTTTTCCTTCCGTAGAAAAGAGTGCATCTTGACGCGCGTGTGAGATTGTGTGGTGGGGGTGGTGGTGGCGGACCTTGCCGTAGTCGTCGCTGCCGCCGCCTTCTTCGTCTTCGTCGCCGTCCTCTTCTCGCGTTGTTCCTCCGGGTTTCGAAATAGTCTTCGTGGTATTGCTAAACACTTCACTCCTTCGTCTTCGCCGCCGACGTCGTTTTCGGTAGTCGGTGCTAGCGCCCAAGCCACCCCTTCTAAGAGGAGGAGGGGGTGGTGTGTGTATGTGACACGCACACACATACACAAGACACCTTGCTCTTACACATCGCCGCCGCCGTCGTCGCCGCCGCCGCCGCCGCCTTCGCCGTTCCTTCGTCTTCGCGAAAGAGGGAAGCAACACAGAAATTTTGCGTCTTCATCATTACCTTCGCGATCGTCGTCCCGAGCAGTAGTATGGTGGTGCATCCTATGCCACTTGGACACGAGCTGGTCGCCTAAGGCAAGGAGCTCGTTATAAATATTTTCTTATACAAGGACTTGGTGATTTTTTTTCTTTCTCAACTATGCACGTGTTTTTTCGTGAATTACCAAGTGGTGACTTTGTTCAATAGCTACCTCTATGGACTTATTAAAGTCGTATGCAACTTATTATTTATAAAGTAAACATTTGAAAGGTAACAGCTGCATATATTCAACGACCTAATGTGCGTTATTAGATTATTTAACGGTTACTGGAAATGGTTTAAGCTTTGGACATTGACACTTTTTAACGTGTAATTTAGATATTAATACATTCAAAGTAATTGAAACTTTGACGTGTCTAATGAGTTGTTTTGCTTTCTTATGTTTACAGATTCACACAAAACCACCGCAACCTGAATCACAACAGCTGTCAGCATTCATCTAAAAGCATTTCTCCGGGCATCTGAACTCTCCAGATTCCAATTGCTGCTGCTACTACCTCTGTCACCCAGTGGTTCACTGCAACACCGCCAGAGGGACGACCTAAGGCAAACAGCTGCTCATAAAGAAATATAAAATATAAGTTCGGAAGTAAGAAGAATTGTTTTTACTACAACTCTGTGCTGAAGAAGAGTTCTGTCACGAAGTTAGTTTTAGTTTCATAGCATTCTTCCGAAACTCTGAAAGCTACAACCAAAGTGTAACTGAATTGGTCTGAAAACTGTGGAATTAACGCCAAATCAGTCCGGAAACAATCCATGTGTTTTGTGTACTGTGACCTTTATCGAACGTTTCCAGAAATAAATGCAAAGTGAGATAAGTCGATCAAGAGTTACATTCTAAGTCAAGCACCAATAAGAAACAATCGGCTATTCGTAAATGCCTCGCAGAAGAAAACGATCATTGCATTGATCTCACACATAACGTTACTTAAAAAGAAGAGAGAGGAAGGGTTTGTTATTCATCAAGAGGGTACAGTTAATGATTCACCATTTCTTACAGTGAAAGCGAAACGTATACCCCCGGTGGGCGTAACGGCCACTTTCCCACCCATCCGTATTCCATAACAAAACGCAACATTACCAATCAAAATTCGGAAGGTATCCCCAACCCCAGTTCCTACCTATTTGACACCCTGAAGTCGCTCATCCTTCAGTACAACCCGTCACTCACCGTCCCCACCAAAACCGAAAAAGAAAACCTGTTATCCTCCCCTCCTACCCCATCCCAAACCCAGCCCCAGCAACAGCAACAACAACAACCACAACCACCGCCACAACAAACGGAAGGGACAACATCTAGGAAGTCACCGCCGACGACACCGTCCACCAACACATCAGCAAGGACCCCCACCACCGGGAATAACTACGAGGATCTTCTCTGGAATCAGCGCTGTGAAGACCTATTTGACGTGGATTTCTTCCAGAGTAGCAGCATCCTCAGCAACGCCGCCGCAGCTGCCGCCGCCGCCGCTGCAGCCGCCTCCAACAACAGTCCTAGCAGTAACAATCCTAACGGCGGCAGCAATAATAGACCAGCAGCCACGGCTACCACAGCCGCCTCCGCTGCCTCCACGGCACCCTTCAACAACTACTTCTGCGAATCGTCGGCGGCGCGGTTCTTTGAACCCCCGCCGACTCGCGGCGGAGGCGTCAACATTTCCGACATAACGACCACGTACACGACGCCGCTTGACCTCCGGGCGACGCCGATCCCGGACGCTGCCACTTCCATGTCCGCGGCAGATGTCCAACAGCAGCAGAGGTCCGTTTTCAAAATGAATCCAGACTTCTGGCAGCAAGCCCGGGGTCCTCCAAATATGCCTCCTGGAGGTGGAGGCGGAGGGGGCGGACAAAACAATCTCGGAGGCCAGCAAACTCCCGGAAACAACGGCGGGGGCAGCAACAACGACAGCGGCAACGGTAACGGCGGCGGCAACAGTGGCAACAACGGAGGGGCCTCTGCGGCAACCGCACAACAGCAAGCTTCAAGCGGTTGTCACACTCCTCCAGGTAGTGCATCCAGCGGCGGCCAAGGGAGCGGTCCTCAGAGTGGTGGGGGTCTCAGCAACACTCCAAACAACAACACCGGCAACAACAACAGCAGCAGCAACAACAACGCTGGCGGGGGTGCCAACAACGGCGCTAATGGTAGCAACAACGGCGGTGTCAGCAACGGCACCCAGCAGCAGCCGGGGGGTGGTGGTAGTCCAACGCCAGATCCAAAGATGATGACCGAAAAACTCGTCAACGAATTACAGGTAAAATGTTTCATATTCTCATCTGTAGTTATCCGTTGGAAAGAGTTTCTAATATGCTTTATCTTATTTGTTGACCCTTATGTTTCTAACTATAATTCATAATCCTTAAATAATTATTCACAATTTTCCTAATTACTGTCAACAAAGTAATTATATCTACGTAAATTAGACCTGGTAAGTTTCGCGAACGCAAAAAGGAAACAAATGAATGTCAAAAAGGGTATGCGAAGATAATGACAAAACTCCTCTTTCCAACGATATTTTAGTATTAATCTAAGTCACTGTATCTGTGAAGATATTGAAAATTATTTTTAGGTTTTGTTGTAGTTTCGTATATTACCACGATATTTAAATTTACATTTGGCATTTTGTTTGTAGTAATACTTTTGCTAGTAACATCTAAAATATATTTAAATGAGTTGCCGCCAACTATTGAAGATATTTAATTATATTTTCAGTGTTCAAATTCTACGGTCTTACAAATTTGCTTCACCTTTTACGAAAATATAAAGTATGACACGTTAAGAACTAAACTTCGTAAACTGCACAGTTCTATAGAAATTGAAATTGTGTTCTTTTTATATTCCTCCTTGGATGAGTATCGAAAAAGTTAATAAATCAAAATAAAATTACCTACAGGTTTTATACCTGTCTTGGCATGTAGAATATTTTCACTATCGCGTAACGTTCATAAAATTAAAATTTATATAATATTTTATAACGGCAATTTCTAAATATTTTATTGAAAGCAGTACGGGGAGTTTGATTTTCACGGATATAATGAATTAAGATACTGGAGTTAAGAAACTATTCTTAGTTGTTTTACACTCCAGCATGCATTTAATGCTTACTAGTGTGTGCTGTCATTTATTTCCTGGTGAAGCTTTTTAAACCCCCTTGTTTCTTTTCTTTGCCACGTCTTTGAAGCACAGTTTTAAAATGTTGACATTGTATATATGAGAGAGTTGAAGGTAGCAATTTTTTGCGCCCGAGCAGAACCGGTTTAGGGAGCCGAAAGCTGAAAGTATTACGGCAGACGGCAGTGCAATTCCCGGCGGCAGTTGCACTTCGTCACCGCAGTAATTTGACAACCACTAGATTCTATACGGCATCACAACTTTTGTTGGTTAACTCTCTCTCTATCATTCATTTGTTTGACTTTTGCCGTCAACTCTCCCACCATATATATTTTATTATGTAATTTAAGTATAAATAACGTAATTGTTTTCAATTTATGTTGACTATTATGGCAATTTATAAAGCAAGTTTATTGCAAATATATTTTATTCCTGTAGAATATAAGGCAAACGGTGGCTGTCATTAACAAAAAATATATTATTATTTTGGTGGAATACAGTTAACTGCTTCACAGCGTTTTACTCAGAAATAATTTTTACGTAGCATGCATGAGTCAGCACCTTAAAAAAAAGAGGCAAACTAAAGAAAGAATCTTAAAATCGATCAGATGTTAGAATTTTACTTCCTAAGGTCATTCTTTTCATATTCTTTTCTTTCAGCTCTCCCACCATAGTTATACCCCTCTTTTGCCACCCTAGTTTACTCCTCCACACCCTTTGCGATTTCTCTTTCTTGTTCCGTCTCATTCTCATTTCCTCTCCTCCCTTCTCCTCATCAACTTGGTTGTTACATAACTACCCCCACTCTATCACCAATAGCTTCCCCTCTCCCAATTCTCCCCTCTTATTTCACCCCTCCAGTTTTGCGATTCCTTACACTCTCCCCCTCATTTAGCAAGTATCTTCTTACCCCTCTTCCTCCACTTCCCTTTATCCCCCTCCACCCTCTGGTCCAGAAAGCAATACATCTTCCCCCAAAATTTTGGCAAATAGGAAACAGCAAAAGTACTGATTCAGAAGAAGTTAGGAGTATCACATTGGTCAGTCTTTTACAACCCTTAGACACCTCAAGGCCATAGTCTCCAATTACCTGGGTCCAAGATTTTTTTGGCTTCAGCAAAGTTGTGAAATTCATCCCAGTTATAAAGGTCATTAACACCAAAGGAATCATTTCCTCGACTCTCTCTAAAACATACTTAATATAAATTTGAAAAGAACATTTTACACATAAAATCTTTTAGTAATAATAGTCAGTGTCAGTAATCTCAGTTTTTTTCTGTTCGATGGATCTATTTTAACCAATAGTCCCTACTATAAGGTGCGAAATATAGCAAATTTAAATCTTCTACTACAAAATTAAGAGAAAATTACACAGTACAAATGCTAAACTAACATAATAGTGTAAACATCTCGGTGGAGAGATTTGCATAAAGTTAAAACTAACAGAAATTTACAGTAAAGTATTATTGTTACTCTTCTTTATGTTCACGTGCAATTCTATAAATTTTTAGTTCAAATTAGCCAAACGTAAATAAATATTTTAGCTATGCAAAGAAGATTTATGTCTTTAATTTATGCTAGAAATTTTTTGTTGCAAAAACAAAAATATCTCATATTTACTGTTTTATGTATTCAAGATATATATTTATATTCGCATAAAACTTGCAGATAGCAAAACTAAGCAGTCCAAAATTCAAACTTTATAAAGCATGGAAAATACTAATATGTTAATATATATTTAGCAATAAAATAATACGAGACAATTCTCGTTTCATTACATATGTTTGTCTGCAAAATTTTATTTTATCTTTCTTATTCTCTTTCGCTTTAAGTGTATTTTCGTATTAATAAAAATTTAAGGGGCGTCAGTTTCATTGGGTTTGAAAAACCCAAATGAATAAAACTGTTTTATACTACAATTAAAGTTGTGAAATTTACCCAATTTCAGAAATGTTAAGTAAACAGATAAAGACGATGAGCATCTAAGATTGTGCTCAAGGTACAAGAAATGCTTTTGTGACTGACGTTTAGGTATATAACTGTCTCTTTCATAGTACTGCATTACTTACAACTGTACAATATTGAGAAAAAAAACAAGAGAATATGTAAAATGTATAAATGGGCTAGCTTTACATAAAAACTGTGACATTACAGCACTGTGCAAATTCCCCAACACAGAGCATTCATATACAATTGCAAAAGCTCTTGGGCACTTCCTGACGATAATTCAATATTTTTATCAACCCTTTGTCTCCAGTAAATGTATTTATTTACACACAAAGAGGATATAATTAGGCACGAGTATGTGCAGACCGGTTTTTTTCTTCAAAGGCTGATGAGTTGACCACGGCACATTGTAACGAAAGAGGAGTTGCCACTCTTTTCATCGGCCAACTGAAGGGGAAGGGGAGCTTCACTCTTTTCTGAAAGAATATATTCTTCTAAAACAAGTTTTAGCTATTTAGATAAAGCTGTAAATATTTACCTTCTAGATTATTCTTAGCTTATATATAAATAGGTACTTATGGATAGAGTAATCTTTTATTATAGCAATTGTTTAAAAAATGTGTAAAGTATGATGCTTAGGTATCCATCATTATTGCTTACTAAGTTTTGAAACTATTGTTTTCAATTAATAAAACCATAAATAGAAATGTTGGTAGTGAATTATGCTGTGAATTTTGTATGACATTAAATAGTACATTTTGAGCAGTTAACACGTTTAAAATGTAATCAAAAATATTTATTACTTAAAATAATTTCATTGTTACAGACGCGCTACCATTCCCTTACCGATGACTCAATTTTAATTTTAATGTTCATCATTTTAATAAACAGACTATTTACAGCCCTCTCCTTTGGTGCTGAGAAAAACAAAATATATTCAATATATTTTCAAAAATGTGCGTTACCTTTTTAAAATAACATAATTCAAATATGTGTTTGTATTGGTTACTAATTTCTATTAAAATACTTGAATCCCTGGCAGTATTTCGATGAATTGTAAAAGAACATACTTTCTATCCTGTATAGAAATAGGTAGGTATTTGAATTTCAGGATTAAAACACCTTAATTTACTAATTTATAGAGTAAATGTAGAAGACGAAACGTAACAAATAGGCTGTCTATCAAATTGCCTTTGCTAACACGTTTAACAAATTATTTAGTTTAAATTGAATTAATTAGGATGAATTATACAGTATAATTTACCATAGTTTTGTTCTATGTAACATTTGTAATCGAACAGTAAGCCACTTTTAAAGAAGGGAATTTACTTACTGTGCTTATATGACAATGAATTAAAGTTTTGTTGTTAACGTTACCCCAAAGGACAAATTAACTAATTTTTAAATGTCAAACCCAAAATACAAATTTATTATTCAGAAATTGTAAGTGTATCCTGATTCGTCCTTACAGTATATGAAAAAGGGGCCCAAATGACCTTGTTGTCGACGAGCCCTTAAACACCACATTCACTCACTCACTCAGTATATGAAAATTACTTCAAAAAGAGACAAAAGTGCTTTATTAGTTAATGCTTCAAAGTATTTTCTATAAATTTCAGAACCTAAACAAACTTTTATTAGCAATAATATTTAGGCTCATTTGAAAGTTATATTAATATAAACAATTTATATGCATAAAATTATATTTAATTAAAACATTACTAAAATAAGAATTGTGGATCTAATTTTTATTAAACCATACTATGAAGCATCATTTTTGAAGAAATATATCCTATGATTATTCACTTAATGGTTTAGTAGTTAATTTCCTTTGAGGTTTTGCATAATTAAATGTTTATATATATACTAACGAGTATCAACTTACTCACTTTGGATCTCCAATATTTTATATACCTTTATTCCAGAAAGTTCATCGCCATATCCTTTGGCCCAGTCACTGGGAAAATTGTATATTGAATTACTGAATATATTTTGGAACCTGTAAAAAATTATTGTGCCCCTATCACACTTTGTCCTTTTAGCTGTACACCTCAAGTTCTTTACATAATCAATTCGCATTTGGTGTTTCAGATATCCATTTTACAATACGTTGAACAAATTCATTCTCAGCTATTGTTCTGTCAGCTGCTTAGGTATATAAATTGTCCCTGTGTTAAGCACCAAGATTTATATCTCACTTTTCAAATTATTTTTACAAACTTTAACTTAAGGAACGAATACATATTCTAGCATAGATAAAACTAGGTTTTTCATTTTCGAAATTTTCGAAATCGTTCTAATTTTTATAATATTTACTACAATAGATTTCATTAATAGCATATGTAATACGGTTCATTCTAATAGATAGTTTTTGTGTTACAGTGAGTAATTTATAGGCTTTGTCAACACTTACTCTCCGGTGATATGACGAAAGCAATTTTCAAACATCTTATTGACAGCTGAAAGCACTAATCGCTCAGAAAAAAGTGAGTTTGTTCCTAAAGTATTACAAAGAAAGGTTTATAAACATTTTCAGGTAATTAATAACGTTACCCTCCCCCAAAAATGTTCTTGCACAGCTTCATAGTATACCTAATTAGAGAAGCTAATGGCACTAGACATCAACAATTCGGTTTTAATACAGTTTTACACAGCGTCTGACTTTTTAATAAATTATAAACGAGTAAGCATGAATTAATGACGCATATTGCCAAAGAGCCTTCCAAATTACATCAAAACTACGCGTTCTCAACACTTTGTACAATCTCTCAATAAGAAACAACATGGAAAAGGAGTGACCAAAAAACGTGTTACGAGCGTTTAATATTTTTGCTCTTTTTTCATCCAATTTTCCAGATATTGGCCGAGCTGAGCATTACAAAATTTTATTCGCTTTTTGTTTGCAACCACAGCCAAATGGTTTCATCAGCGAAGATGTATCACGTCGCAGATATACATAAAAATTCCCTTTTTAATTACAGATAGAACATAAAAATGTGTTCACATTAGGTTATTTATCTCCATATAAAATTAATTAACATTATAATAATAAGAAAATGATATAAAATCTTTATTTAGTTAACGAGCAGGAGTTGAAGCAAGGGAGCGCTGGACAACATTGTGCCTATTTTGCAACAAAGTGGCTTGAAGAAGTAAACTTTCTATAAAATAACACCTTTTTCTGGCATATTTACTTTTCATTAAATAAATAAACATTCTCACAAAACATATTGATAAAAATATATTATTTCATAAAAATAATAGTGTTTTAACTTGAAATTTAGCACCAGACATTTATCAGAATATTCCAGATAATTCCATTCATCACAAGCACTGTATTGATGTATATTTTTCTTTTTTCTTACTCGTATCATGTATAGGTATGTAATACTTTACCTTGTTTCTGCAGCTTATGTTTCTTCAACAACCACCATACAAGTGCGAGAAAGCGCAATTACTCCTTGGTTAACCAAACAACCACAATTTACTTTGCCATAAAAACATACAAGCTTCTCAAGTTAACTCAAATATCTGATATATTTTCATAAAATATTGCAGCCATTCTCTTCATATGGGTAATTCAAATGGTTTTTTAAATATCTTGATTGTTATTAAAATACATAGACATTATATTCTCAAACAGAATTATTAAAATAACAATTTAATCATTTAACTTGATTTAATGAAATTATTTTAAAATTCAATTTTAATTTTTTTACAAATTTCAGTTAGATAAGCATAAATGTATTTTATGAGTGTAAAACTAATTTAAATCTCCAAAGAAACATTTTACAGGCTTTGTGTAAACAAACAATAGTTCGTATTATCTTCTAAATTGTCCATTAAATTTTGACTCGACCTTTTCCAGTAACCAAAATATCTGTTATTTAAAACGTTCTAACTGCAAATATAATACCCGTATTTAAAGCCTATATTGTTATGTTTTAGGAAGTGACTGCGAGAACTTCGAAGGGGTTGAAAAGCACGATGAACAAAATAAATAACTTTTTGGTGAGACCGAAAGCCACTTCGATTTACTGCAGACTTCTTTACCCTCACTGACGGAGCGAAAAAGCAATTTTAGTCGCTCAATTCATTCTGACAACTTGTATATTTACAGAGTCGCCTTTATCATTTTTACCAAAAATATCAAAATTCAAGCTATCATATTTTATATATTTTTTCAGAGACGAAATTATACTTTTGTGATTGCATTTTGATCACATAATTATTTTAGCTTCCTTGTGTATTAATCTACCTTTCTACAATAATTTCATAAAACGGTATATAATTAAAGTTAAATACTCGAAATGAACTTCCGAAAGCTGACATTTATACGAAAATATCATGCTCATGTTTCTAGTATGAGGGGTTTTATCATACATAAAAACTTCCTTTACAATACTCTCACACACGCACACGCACTCTAAAAAAAAAAAGAAGATCCGCAGGTTATCTTTTCAGTTAATATAGTTGGAACCTCCCAGTTTCAATGAAAAAATGTAACTATATTAATTTCTGACAATTGAAACTAGATACAAAATAATTAGTTTATTTAAACTGCCTTCGGAATCCAAAAGGATGACCACAAATTATTATTCTGTGAAAAGTTTTCTCGTACTGTCCTCAAATAAAATGAAAGAAAATCATTGCAACTGAAACCTACAAGCATGTTTAACATATTAACCAGTACCTTTTTATTTTTCAGCAATAAGATATGTAGTTTCATCCATTTCGCAAAGTAATAAAGTAATAAAACACTCTAGTTTATGCACTTTTTATTGTCAACTGGTTAAAGAGATGTAAGAAGCGTCTATTTGAACTAAGAACTTATAATCGGGCCTGTTTTGCTTAATGTCCTTAGGTTAATTTACCACAAGTAATGCTATTTTTTTTTCTTCTAAATTACAGCTTTCATTATACGTACATTTTCAAGTAAAGCATTTCCACGTCCTCCTTGTAGAAACAGTTTGAACGTTTTCTTTTGATTAAGCGAACCAGAAATTATTGCAACATAAATCAATTATTTAAATAACTGTATACTCTACGAACATATCAATGGAATAAAATTGGCATTAATACAAAATTATACAGGTATATACATCCCCGGATACAAATATATTTAATAAAACATATCTTAATGTGATTTCATAGGTTATTCACATAGATGTTCAGAGTTAAATATTTTTAACATTACCTAAGCAATATAAAATTGCAATAGACAGTTAAAGTAAGTAAATATTAGATTACACTTTTAAATTCCTAATTTTATCTACTTAATAGAAAGGATGATTAACTAATCATTATAAAGTCTGTAATTAAACTTAATATATGGTATTTTTCTCACATTATCATCGAAATAATTAACAAATTTTAAATGAGGTACCTGCTCTGTCTGTGATAGGCCACGTTATAAATGTGAATTCCTCGGAATTATAAATGTGGATATTATTTCTAGTATCAAAACTATAATTACATGTTTTCAAACATTCAATAAGCACTAAAAATTTACTAATTTGTCACAGTATATAATCATCAAATTAAAAATTCAGTCTAACATGTGTTTTAAATGGTAATGTAATCCAAATATGCATTCATTTGAAAACTATACTATGTTAAAATCATAACCATTTTTGTGAAAATTAAAAATATTAATTTTTACTGTAAAGAGCAATTCAGAAAGGGAAAGTTTAGAGAAATATAAACCGAAGTGTACATATTAACCTTCTCTTACAATTTTTTTCTTTGGGGGGAAGAAGAGGAGTCAATAGAATGCAAAGTGGTTTTGTCTTCCTATTGATGGATAGGGAAAGTAAAAATATAATGTAACTACAAAATCTAAACAAAACGTCTATCTTTGTTTGGTTAACAACACTATTATGAATTTCCAAGTTACCTTAGGCTTTAACATCTGATTAGTTTCACTACACGCTTTTACAAATGCTTATCCTTCTATTTAATTCACTTTAATTAAGATAATTTCTGTATGTTTATATTATTGCAGATTTTCTTTAAGTAAAATGGGAGTAAGGAAATGTAGGAACCGTTTGCATTATATAAAAAGCTTTTAAGAGTTTGTAGATACGGAATGGCTTTTAAAATTCAGACACAAATAACACTTTGAAAAAAAGTTCTCACGTAATTTTTGTGCTTAAACAAAACCTACTTGTTTATGTAGAAACATTTACTATTTAGCAGTTATGTATACAGAATGAAAAGAACTTTACAGATTGTTTACCAGAAAATTGAAGATAAACGTTTCATTTGTCATGAAAGTATATTAAATATGTGTTATTTTAAGCAAAATGTTTAGATCCATTTTTAACATAATCAATATTTTCCATGTAAAGGCAACTTTGAATTGGGAAATTTGCTCTAAATTTTCAGTCTTGTAACTTTGGATGATGCTGAACTTATATGCCAAGTGTGGTATTTAATCAAATGTCACACAGATATCTTTTGTTGGAAAGTGCTTTTTGTAGGGTCCAGGGGGCGTCAAATCATGTATTTCCGGAGAAATTTCGATATTGAATTTTTGGAAGAAGCACAATGTCATTTACTATCAGACATAGTAGAGAAATTAAAAATATATCACACGTAAGGAAACCAGTTTATATTTTGTGGTATTAAAGCACATTAATCTGGATAATCCGTTTTAAAAACCTTATCCAGGTTATTTGTGGCCTGCTTTTTGACCAGTTTTATCACTAGCGCCTCCATGCGGATCTTTCTTTAACTGGGTGTAGGCGTGCACTATCTCGGTCCCATAAAGAAACGAGCAAAGCCGACTAACTAAGACGCAAAAAATGTTAACGCATGCAAACCGCCTTGCAGGATAACCTTTACCGATCACTATAAATAGCATCTCTGCATACAAATACTTCATCAGATAAGTTATTTCTTCGTGTTGTGCTGCCGTGCCTATTTCTGAATCTATTAAATCATAGTGAAATTAAATCACTATATACTATGCAAATATTACAATGATCATTAACTGAAGGGTCTGGGGGAAAAGATTCACATGCCATGACAGCGTTTTCTTAAAAAATTGAATTTAAAAATTCTGTTCTAAATTCCTGCTACTATCCCAACCCTTATACCATTTTAATATAAATAGTTGAGGTTTTGACGTGTGAAAGGTAGTAACTGCCAGATTCAAAAAACAAATCTATGAAAACTTTTTCACCAATAGTAATACAAAAACTGGTTTAAATAGAATTCACACACTCATGTCATGTTACATACAAAATTTTGGAAGTCTTGTACTGATTAGTTCATGTTCTTCTCAATAAAAAAAACCTAAAAATTCACATGATTTAAAATTTGGCAGTTACGACCGTTTCCATGTCAATGCCTCACTTAAAAAAAGCTTTGGAGTATTTTAACATTTATCTAAGGTCAGGTTATATTTCAGGATATAATCTTGCCAGATAAATTGTGCATTGAAAGATATTTAAGCATTTTATTAATTCACATTACTTGGATCCGTGAATGGATGTTACTGCTTACATTACTTCATACAGAATCAAACTCTTCAATGTTTTCTAATTTCATTGGGTCTTCACTATAATGAGTTCTGAATGACTAATAAAAATGTGAATATATTGGAGGCACACATATTAGTAAATTTTGAAAGCCGTGAACGTGTGTGCCTTAATTTGACGTTCATTTTGGAAACTTAAGAACTGGCCATCTATAAGCCTAGTGAATGGTTCGTAAGAACTATGAGAAGCGCTTTCCCATTGGTTTTCCGAAACAAAGCTGAACAATTAAAAGGATCGACTCATAAATCCTAGAGAAATGTTGACTTTGCGGACATGTCAGTTATGTAAATTAGCAATACCCTCTTTCAAAGAGGCATTCTGCTAAGATTTGCTATTTATGATACTAAATGACATAGTCTGTCTAGGCCCTTCAATTGAGAGTTTGTAATTTACGTCCACCAGAGTCAAGTCATACCTATCGGACGATGAGTGAAATGGTTGAAATGATGCTCAAATGAGCCCAGGAGCCATAGAGCTTAGAGTTACCCGACATTCGTCTTTGAGGATAAGGGAAAACCCTGGAAAAGCCCTTATCCAGGTGACTCACCCTGACCGAGATTCGAACTCGGGACCTCTTGAACGTGAGGCAGACATGCTACCATCTACGCTACCGAGGCCGGCTTCAATTGAGGTTTAAAGCACTCTGATACTGTCTGGTAAATCGTTTTTGGATAAAATTAAATATTGGCAGTTTAATATGTACATTATTTCAAGTTTCTTGTTGCACTGTTTTTACTTTTATTTTTTTAAAAGTTAAGACGACATTGCACTGTAGGGAGAGGCAATAATGTTTTGCATTCTTTATATATTAAACAATGCTTAATACGATGAATGTTGAAAACTTATTGAAATAATATTTTCCATTGACAAGTACCTGCATCTTTTACATGAGTTAACTTTTACAATAATTTCACAGAACTATAGGCAATCCTGCCTGGTTTGCACTATCCCTTTGGAATCTAATAATTTCATCTTCTTGAATTCTAACTTTTTACATTTCTCTCTCGCATTGGAATAATTTAAAATAGAATTCAAAAGCAAAATTAATCATGTAGCTTCTCTGTATTTTGAGCGTATCACAATCCACAGTTTTAAAATAGTTCTTGTTGTAGGACGGAATATCTGATAAAATTTCCAATTTTACAATCCTCAATTACTAATATATATTTTACAGCTCTCCTTAAGCAGATTTTGGGAACCAGTTTTATGTGTCATTGATAGAAGCTTAATAGTTCTTTGGTTGTTTTAAGAAACTCAAATTCAGTTTGCTTAACATTTTAAAATTCATGTTTCATACAAGTGTAAATTATGCAGGAAAGACAAAGATTTTAAGTATTCGGTTTCAAAATTCAAGAGAAAATAAATGTTTTCTTGCCTTGTAATAGTATGATTACATCTGTGACAGATACGATAACTAAAAGAAATATTTATGTAACAAAGGATCTGTAACTTACTTGGCATGATATGCTCAAACATTTTTTTAGAATTTTTACATGATATTTACTATGGATTATAATAATGCTATGACAGACAAAGCACAAGATGGTCCTGAAAATGAAGACAAGATTTTATAATATCTTGTCATTTATTTCCTGTAATCCTGAAAAGGTATGTCAGCCTAAAATTAAATACAAATCAAGACTAAAAACTTGGTTATGCCGTGTTAGTGTGACAGACAGGACAATTTATACCCGTCTTGAATACTCTTTTATTATAAATTGTAAATAAAGCATAATTACCATTATATGAACATCTAAATGAGCATGCCCTGGTAGAATGTCTACATTGATTAATAAATTGTATTGAATAGCATTAGGCCAGGCATTTAATAACGGAACAAAAGTCTTTCTCCAAATAATTAATTCGTAAAACAAAACTTGCTGTCCAGTGCTCTTTTTATAAAATATTTTTAAATACACTGATACAACTCAATATAAACAAAAAGTAAGCATCAATTGGTACCATTAAACGTCATGATGAACATAAAATGAAGTTCTCTCATTTATAGAATAAGTTCTATAAAAAGTATATTCATACAAAAGTTTAAAAAATTTTGTATTTTTAAAATACTGGTAAAATGATCTGACTGGGGAGGAAAATGACAAAAGTCAAGAATAACACGTTTACTAAACTGCATCATTAATTTCCCAGTTCAAGACTGCATTTATTTATTTCTTTATTTTAAATCTTGTATTGGTGACAGTGTCGCCTATAACACAAAGCTTCTGCTACATGCATACGAAATAATTCAGTAAGTACCACACATGAAAAGGTAGAAAATAGACAGAATTAAGAAAAAAACTAAAAGTAAATTTGGATCTTCCAAGTTCAAGAAAATCACAAATTTCTCTGTTAATTTGGCTGTTAGCATTTTTAAACCAAAGACATGATAAACTCTATGTAACAAAATAAAATGTATATTGAAAGCGTATCGGAAAAAATGTTTTAAGTTTATCAAAACTTTGAAAAGAAGTACGTAATCAAGTATACCAACCGTGTTATTCCGCGACGTAATCTTGTAAGGGTTTTCACTCGTAAAGAAAGAACTATATTTTAGTAAAGATATAGTCAAACTGAAAAATTCATAGCCATGGCCAGGATTTGAACCAGGAGATCCATGGTTCAAATTCTGGCCATGGCATTGAATTGTTCAGTTTGACTCCATCTATCCAAAACTTTAGCCTATGCACGGCTACGATTAATTTCCATCAATTAACTTAAATATATATCTAAGCAGTTATTGAATATGAGTAGGTATCATGAATTAGTAAAACAACAACAACAACAACAACAATAATAATAATAATAATAATAATAATAATAATAATAATAATAATAATAATAATAATAATAATAATAATAATAATAATAATAACAATAACAATAACAATAACAATAACAATAACAATAACAATAACAATAACAATAACAATAACAATAACAATAACAATAACAATAACAATAACAATAACAATAACAATAACAATAACAATAACAATAACAATAACAATAACAATAACAATAACAATAACAATAACAATAACAATAACAATAACAATAATAATAATAATAATAATAATAATAATAATAATAATAATAATAATAATAATAATAATAATAATAATAATGTTCTTCAAAAAGTGAGTCACAATCAGAGTTCAGATCTACCTGTTCTTGTATAAAACATGTGATTTTTAAGCAGCCTGCATCTTGGCATGTATTATTTATATGATGTTTTGAAAGGACGTATATAGCCAATAGTCGTTTGCATGATTAATATCTCTGCTGCTTTTTTACTAGGACCTTATATGTACATGCATTAATGTAAGGGTCTTTACTTGCTTCAAATTTGCATCACTAATTTGGATTTCTTCTCGTTAAGGAGGTTAAACACGAACCCTCAGGGTATCTCCATGCGTATGGTCTCCCTCTAGACTTTCTTATTCCCTTACGGTAAAGGCGTTTGCCTTTAAAAATGCTCATGCTCTGCGGGTACCTACAAATGTTAACCGGTCATCTTGGAGAGAAATGAGCAACTGATGTTATTCATTGAAACTGAAATAATTCAACGACCTGAACAAAATAAGTAATGAAGATGGTATCAGGAATATAATAATTTTATGTAATGTAATGAAACTTAAATCAAAATAGTTACGGTCGACCGATATAAACAAGAAGTACTAGGTTTCGCTGACATTTTCAAATGAGTCACAGAAAATGGCCAAGCATGCTTTTGAATTCGAAGAAGCAAATGAAGTTCTTATTTTGGCATATAAATGTCACTATTCTAAATTTGAAAACCTCTAAACATCTTTCCCTTTCTCATTCGCCAATTTATTCATGTTGGAAATTTCTTTTGTATGATATCGTAATGAATCGAACTGAAGAAACCATAAATGTCACGATATAGCTTTTGGTATTATTGTGCAGATATACATTTACCCACATGCAGCCTAATGTAACATTCAAAATATATTTAAATGAAAATGCAACTGCACTTTCATATTTTACTATCTATATATTTCTTATTTCACTTTTTCTTCCCTTATTTATTTTCACTTTAAGTTCTGCAATAGTATTACGTAACTCACTACATACTTTTGGATGGCCTTAAGAGTTGCTTTATTTTTATAAATCGTGGCATCCTCGAGTTTTGTTACTGTAGTGTTCAACTTGATTGCATTTATTTTTTCTTGTGAATATTAGGGTGTGCATTAAGGGTAAATAATGAGAAAAGTCAGTGGCTATTAGTTGTCACTGAAATTTCTTGTTTGGTACTAAAAGTCTTATACTGTAAGAGAAAATAAATCTAAAAACGAATGTTATTTTTTAAATATTAAATAATAAAGTTAACATTTTGAGTTTTGACTAAGTTCCCACTATGCAACGTATCCCTTTGGATATATTCAAAGTGATTTCATAGTTTACGTTTAGTTTATTCGCATAATAATAAAATATTTTAAAAGTAATATATACTATACCATTTCATAAACACCTACTTAAGGAACTGTATCAGTGGAATTTAAATAAAAAATAAAATTTTTAAGGAAACACTGAATATTACTTCCAAACTTTATTTTGAACTTTAAGTAGGTAAGTTTAATTTTTTTTGGGGGGAGGGGTGGGTGGTTACTAGTACAAAATGCTCTGAACATTTAAATAGAGATATACTTAAATATGTAGAGTACAGGAAATAAGTGACAAAACACTGAAACAAATTTTTATGAAATGTTTTATTAACGTTATATTTTGAATAAAAGCGTATAAAATATATTAATATGACTAAATCAATATTACTTTAGCATTGAATGACTGCCTCAACACAAAGGTAAAAATAGCACCGTAAAATATCACAGAATTGCTACACAGATGTTTTTAAATGATTGGAAATATTTAAATAAACAAACGACATTTGTTTAACATTTAGAAACAATTCTGCATTTTGATTGTACTACTAGGAGGGAACGGTTAAGGAAGGAAAGAGAGGAAAAAAAGTATTAATACATAAGGAATGAAAAGCAATGAACGTAGAAACTAAAAGAAGAATAGCGATGATAAAGAAAGTTAATCCATTATTGATAAGTAGAGAAATGCGATGAGAGAGGATACAGAAAAGAATCGAGTGAGAGAGTAAAACAGTTGGTCGATGTTAGCGACACCACTAGTACAGCCGAAGCGCGGGAAGGGGGGGGGGGATCGGTTGAGCCGACAAGTCGCGACACCTAGTAGTAGCGGCAGCAGCCACCGAACTTGCTCCTGCACAATAAAACATACGACGGGCGTCCAGCGTCGGCGTCGGAGTAGCAAGGAGGCGGAGACATAGCGGGTATGTCGGTCAACCGATGTGCCGGCAATTAGCCCCTCGTTTGCCGCCATCGCTCACGAGCTTGCTCGGTTAACACAGCTTTCGTAACATCCCTTCCCTATTTGCTAAATAGGCTTGAGAGAACAAGCACATTCTTCGTAACGAAACGTCTTTTCGACTACACAGCTAGAAACTAACCTGCAGTAACTAACCTCTGTTTACTCTCCTCCATTAGGCGATCTGCCAACCAGCATTTCTTTCCTATAGGGCGTCGGTTCGAAGATTTTGCAGTCATGGTCCATGTTCCAACCCAAAACCACCACATCACCTGAATAAGTTCCTTGCTTTTTCGTATTTCTGAAATGGTATAATATGATTTTAGGATTTAGATAGCGACCTTGAATTTCACGTTATCCCTAATCAAACTCTTATAATACCTTTGGAAACTATAATAACTGTTGCAATATTTAGAAAACTGACTCGTTATATTCACATTACTTTTTGTACAAACTAATCTTGTAACAGCTAATCCTTCTCTCTGGTTCAGTTCCGACACAACAGCCTCGTTGGTATGGTCCTGTAATTGACAGTGTCATTTTTAAACAATATTTATTTATTTATCTCTTTTTAGTTTTGGTTCTTTTTGCATGCTCACTAAAGAAAAAATAAATTACACTTCACCACTGAAATACGCTTTTAACTATTACAAAATTCAAACCCATACAAAGGATTGCCTTGAAGGTAATCAAAGCCACAAACAAATTTGTATGAAATAATTTGAGTGCTATGTTTTTGCTATGTCCTTTGTAAGATGCTATCTATCTGTTGCTTTTACCGATTATAAAAATCATTCGAACTAAAGAGATCTCTTCAGTTATTCCCAAAAAGTTCAAGATATACCAATACATTTACTTTTAGCTGGGAGCTAGCTTAAACATTCAGTTGTCTTCATCAAAATCATTAAAATCACTCTTGGTAAAATAAAATACTCTAAAAATTACTCATTTTTTGGGTTGGGAGATTTTCATTCTCTGATAGCTTTGGAAGACGTAAAATATAAATGCAATTTTGGAATTTGTATGATGTTTTGTTTTGGGGTTATGTTGTTCACAAAATGATTGTTTTCTGTTTTTTCAGTCTCAGAACAATATTTCTCTTGAAATTTTGCAATCCGATTTTTGCATGGAATGCAATACTTTCCTTGCTTATTAGAAATGCATTCTCCTAGGGTAAATATTAAAATAAAAATCTCCTTAAAACGTAAACGTTTTAAAACTAAACAATAGATAAGGCCTTAAGATTAGCCACATACTTTGCTTACCTATAAAATAGGATCTTCAAAAATGAAAGCTGTGCTCAATAATCTAAGTGCCCGCCTCTGTAGCATATATGGTAGCGTGTCTGCCTCACGTTCAAGAAGTCCCGAGATTGAATCCCGAGTTACCTGGATAAGGTTTCTTCCGGGGTTTTCCCTTATCCTGAAAGACGAATGTTTGGTAGGTAACTCCAAGCTCCATGGACCTTGGGCTCATTTAAGAATTATTTCACCCATTAAGTCCAGTATGACTTAACACTGGAGGACATAAATTACAAAACAATGATGATGATAATTAATAAATAGTATCATCAGCAAAGTACAATGGTTCCAGAGTCATTCCAAGGGTTTAACATATAGCCGTTGCGTGTTCATACAAAAGATACACTACGAAATTTTATATAAAGTATTTTTAATTACTAGTATTTAACAGTGAAGTAGTTATTTATTCCTATAAAAAATCGACATTCAGATTTCATCGAAATGTATGCTTTGCAGTCACCCGAAGAAAAGATCCACGTGTTTGAGATAAATAAATGTTGGATAAGGATATTTCCCAAGGTACAAAACGATAATTTTCAAGAAAATGTTCACACTTTAAACTACCCTTTGCAGTTGTATAAAATTTTCGGTTTGCTCAAAAATGAGTAATGATTTTTATTAAAATACCAAGAGTTAAGATATTAGCATAAGTAAGATGTAGGTACGTCTTGAATTTTCGGGGGAAATTCTGTGATATACCTACTTATTATTGTTGTTAACTTTTGTGTAACTAAGTTATAAAAGATGGACAGCCAGATAGCCATTCAGTTATGTCTGGTAGTAATGGAAAAATAAAGCATTATTTCAAAACCAGCACATAATACTCATTTATTGTATCATTTGGGGAGGGCGGTGGTTGCTTGTGTTATATACCGCCTTTTGCATTCCGAGTCATATATGAGGCTTTTTACATGAGTGCAATAATTGTTCCCGGCAATGATTTTCACTCTCCACTGGGGCTTATCTTTGAAGTCATTAATATAGCCTATTCTGCATACATTCTCTCGGAACTCTCGGAAAGACATAAGAATAGTTCACAAACCATAACCAGGAACTGAACCCGAGACATACGGATTTGCTGACCATAAACCAAAATTTATTTATTCATTTATACCTATTTACAACAAAATGTTACCATTTCAGTAAAATTCTCTCGCAATTAGAATGGTCGTCTTCGGAATATAATACCGTTATTTTTATTTCTTGTTGAGGGTACTCTGAGGCCACCTGTGAGATTCCCATACAGAATTTTTGTCTTGAATGTAGCTTAGGTAATAGCTACTCTTAGTTACCCTAGCTTAGGTATATAATGGGCAGAAGACGAAAATTAGCAGGAATCTTTGTTGAAATATTATAGAATAAAAAGGATATAGGACCATAGATATATACATTGAGCTATCCTAACGATATACCTGAAGAGTGAACCTACCTTCACAGCTGCATCTTGGTGACATGGAACCACTGTGGTCCTCTCTGGCGTTCAAATGGGATGGAACACAAGCTGCGCTTTGTATCTATATAGCAATAAAGAAGAAAAAAATATGTATGTGAGATTCTCAAGAGGTTAGTGGCCTCTGTGCATTGCAAACGTCGACTGCGAATGTGAACGGGGGGACTGAAGGGAGTAGGATGTAGGTGATAAGGTACACAAAAATAACATTATCCATGTTGACTTAGGTCATGGAACCTCTCTAGGTCGAGATAAGATGGTTGTGTGTGCGCAACAAAGGAAGAATTATCACGCAGCTGCATAGGAGGCCTTTTCATGGGTGAAATATGCCCATAAAGGAATTTTTTTAAAATATTTTGATAATTAGTTTGAACCGAAAGTGTTTCTTTAATATGCTAAATTTAGCAGCTAACGAATTTGAAGGACTGTTATACTAGTTCATTTGTAGTACAAAAATATTTTCTTAGAAATATAAAAAGTTCTAGATTTGCAAATATGGTAAAGTTTACATCATAGGTGCTAAAGGCTAACAAATTATATGCTTACAAATTTTTATTGCAGTCATACAGAATGATTGGGCTTGAAAAATAACAGGTGGTATTTGAATTCCATGAACTGTATATTTTTAAAGTTGGTTTTGTATATTTTTAATATAAAAATCTCATTGATGCTTCAAGGCTGTGGAGGATGGGAGATATAAAGAAAAATTCCCCACCCCAGCTAGGATTCGAACTGGACATCTGTGGATTCTTTTAAGTTATCGTAATTCAACGTTTTCGTATCGGACTAAGGATGAGCCCAGGGTGCATAGAACTTAGTCACCGTCATTTATCTTTTAAGATAAAGGAAAACTCCTAAAATCCCATTAAACACCCTTATCCAGATAACTCATCGTGACCGAGATTCGAACTCGGAGCCTCTTGAACTTGGGGCAGACACGCTATAACCTATGCTACAGAGGCAGCATCTGTGGACTGAGAAGCAGAAACCCTACACGCTACACCAATTTAAGTTTCAGGTTATAAGTTGCTAATTGTTGCAGCAACAAACGTAAAGGGGAAAAATACACGATAAAAGTATATTAGTTTTGAATGGTTTTGATTTATTCTGAAAGATATTAATATTTAGGGAAAATATTGGAAGCAATTATTTATTAGTTTATAGTGTTTGTTACTATGTGGTGGCTTTACCGTGTAAAACCATTACATAGTAACCGCTTTGGAAAATATTTGAACATCGTATTAGCTTGCTGCATTCTTCTTACACTTGCAACATTTTTTGTAAACGGGTAATAACCACTTAAGGCTATTAACAAAAGATAGGTGGAACTTTCGTGTAAGTGTTTGCAGAAGATTCAGTACAGAAATTCATGTGAGTTTCAGATCTTTTTACTTATAAGGATCGCCCTTGCAAAATAATACTGTATTATCAGTTGCATCGTTGGAAATGCAACTATTGGCACTCCCATTAACAGTACTGAAGTGTTGGGATTAGCAGTAGCACCTGTAAACTGATTGTGTAAAGAGACGAAAGAGGGATTTTACTCAAAGTATTAAAACTCCCATCCCAACAAAAGAGGGGAAAGAGTGACCCTTTTTTATCCCTTTCGCGATGGAGGTCTTCGCACGTAACGAGTTTTCCATGTACCACGCAGTTCTGTTAACAGGTCTGCTACATTTGTATGCGTATACTCTGTAATACGCAACATTACACCCAATTATTTATTAAGCAAACTTATTCTTTATTAAGGAATAAATAAATACATATATCAAGCTCGAATTAGGTATTTTGCAGAGTACGAAATTCAGTGCATCTCTTTAGCGTTTAATAATTACACAAAACTTGCTTACGAAGAAACTTCTCCATGTTAAGGGCAGTTAGTTGGGTTGGGGACTTTTTATAAATATTTGTTGATCATCTTCGGAAAAAAAAAAAACTGAACTGAAACGTCTGAGCTGACTTTTCTCTTTTATTTACGTTGATCATACATTGAAATTCCTTTTTTAAAAGCACATTTTATCCAGAGGCCTCGAAAAGAAATATTTCTTGTGAAAACTTGATATTGTATTTTTGAGAGGAATTAAAAAAAAAGAATAAATAATAAATTAACTTCCTTATTTATTAAGTACGCGGTTGTGCTGTAGCAGTATTTACGAATTTATACTCCAAATAGCACCGTAATTGGTTACCAGATGGCTCTGTGAAGAGAAGTGTGCCATCTGCCATGCGATTACTGCACTAGGTAAAAGTATGTAGTTTCTGTTTGAATCTGCCCAAATAGACCGACATTTAAAATTATAAAGATATTGCTAATTTTGCCTGTTGAATGCTCTGGGTGTCATTAAGCTATTAAAATTAGGAAAGTGTGCAAAATAACATTCACATAGAAAGATTAGAGTACATTAAAACTTGCTTTAATACATTTAGTAAATAAATTACTATCAGTCAACAAAATTTTATAACGAAAAGACACTAAATTTTGTCTTCTTCAAGAGTTACGTTTCACAGCATGAATACCCTAGAAATTGAATATTCTGTCCCATTAATGCAATTCAAAACAACGCAGGGGAAAAAACTGAAAGATTTATTCCCTTTGTACTTACCCCTATGTATGATTTTGTGTCCCAGTTCTTGAAATAATTGAACGCTTAGGGATTTATTTTACAGAGATAATACGTATAATAATATGTTCCAGACATTTGTTCATACAAAACAAGAGTTTATATTTTTTGATATATTTATAACCAGATATTGCAAATTTCTGTAACTTAAAATGTTTTTACATGAAGGTACTGATAAATATTCCAGCAGTAGAATACTCGTCAGTAATGAATGTATGTTTTTAAATTCTTGACATAGTATGAGAGTAATAGAAACTACGTTTCTATCACCTATATATGAAATGTTATGTAACGTTCTCCCTGCACTTATTTTTAACTTGTATTATTAAACTGTATTTGAGGTGACAGTTCTTATCTATTTCTATTTTCACTTGTTTCTTTGACAAATAGATTTATTTTCAGTATATTACTTCTTTAAGGGTTTTAATATGAGTATATGTGTGTGCTTTTAAGGGAAAAGATGTAATTTATATAGAATTTGTGATTTTGAAAATTACTAACTTACTAATAAATGATATTTCCAGTTGCAGTTTTGATTGGTATAGAAATTCTTAGCCCATGCCACAAATATTACAGCTTGCTCTCATACTAAAGGTGATTTTGTGAACTGGACTAAGAATCTCTGCGACAAGTGTTTACATGCTATTAACTATTAACAAATAGCGTGAAACCTTTTCTTCTAATAACATGGTTTTGTGGCTTATTATGATAGTTATATTTCATGCTTTCTCTCTGTTTTTTTCTCTTGTGCTGCTTTTCTTGCTGGGATTTTTGCTGTGCAGTCACGTACAAATTCCGCAATAAGCGATCGTACCCTAGAAGAATGCTGGTCCACCCTTCAACGAGTGAGTTGGCATCTCTTCCGTTGTGTATAGTATTCTTCCATTACTTATTACCATTTTATTACATAAGATTGTAAGCATAAGAGTACGTATTGATACTTTGGCTTTTAGAAGACGTATTCATAATACTAATGCTATACAATTAGATGTATTGGTGTTGGTAATACTAACAACTTGAAACGTTACTTCTTCAGGGTGAAAGCGCATGCGTGAAATCTTAGAAGATACATAAATAAATTATAAGTTTATATTCACACATGCGCATTACTCAGTCAAGAAGCGACGCCTATGTATTAACATTATACTGCTTGTGCATGCTTTTGTTTTTTCATTAAGTACGTTTAGATGTTTCTCTGCATGATATTTATTGCTTAGTAGAGTAAGATTTCCAGTGGCGTAGCTACAGGAGCTTGTAAGATAACGCTTCATTATATTCAAATATTTTATAGGATAATAATTACGGTTTTTGTAAGTTATTAGTTTTATGACTAATTAAAATATTAATTTGGAAATTGAAGAAACAATCATTATTTAGCATTAATTATAAAACATTAGTTTATTGTAGTTAGAGCACACTTAAGCTATTCTAAAATGCCATTGCAATAGAATGAGACATTGACACCTCAACAAGAAGCGAATGTTATCATGTAGTGATGTTTCAAACATTAGGATTGAAGGTCAAAGCTTGTCAGGGAAACGGATTTAACTAAGAATGGCTCATTATTCTACACCACAATTTAATGACCATAATTGTATATTTCTTAAAAATCAACGTCTAAGTTTATGCATTTGCATTTTTTATTTTATCGTTAGTATACTTGATATAACCAGCTTATAACCATATCGTAAATTTACGGTTTCCTGATTAAGCATATCTGTAAATTTAATATCTGTTTCCAATTTTAAAAAAGTAAAAAAATAAAAAATTCTGGTGAGCCAACAATACATTATTTCTTTTTATTGACATATTTATTTTTTACATTTAACCTCATTAAAATCAAATTTCAATATATGCAACTGTCTTCTTCATACATTTTCCTCATTTTCTTGGACAGCTGTTAATATTTCAATTGGCACATTTCATGAATTGTTTGTTCAGAACTTCCATCTTCTCAGTTATGACTTATATCTTCTTTGGTTCAGCATAAATATAGAATTTCGAATGTAGCTCCATTTAAATGAACATCTGTTCTCTTGAATTTTTTCATACAATTAAAGTACTTATACTTGGAAGAATATTCACTTCATCTATTTTGGATGTCGAGTGCCTTTCGGGTTGCTCTTCTTCTTCGTTGCCAATAATGTACCCCATCAACGGCCACAATTTCACACTTAATCATGATGTTAGCTCCATCTTTAACACAACTATATAATTTTCTTTCTTATAGTATGTGTACCAGAAATAATAAGAAAATAAACAGATTCAGTACGTCTTCCAGAAATTATAGTTCCTATTCAAATCAATAATCCTATATTATGACAGATCAAATAAATTATTAATTACCTATTTTTTTCAAAGATAACGCACACAACCAAAACCACTATGAATTATGAGACACGAAACTGCCATCTAGTATACTATTTCTACTAGACGTACTCTGCTCCTGTTGCAATTCTATATTCTTTGAATTTACTCCTCGTATACTAGATATTTATAAAGCTTCTGGTGTTGAGAGAAATTACGGCATTCATTTTTTCTACCATTTCTGATGCTTTATTTGCATTAAGCAATGTTGCATTGTTATTTCGAATACACAGTGCTCTGTTTTTATAACCTTGTGAGCACTGTGTGATATAATTTGCATTTTTTCTGCTCTTAGCGAAACGTACTGCCATCGTATTATATCGCACCTTGTTTACTCTTCGGGTGCAGTGCATAAAGCGGAACTGTAAAGATATATTGGAATATGTTACCCATGCAGTTACGCCACTGTGCAGTTGTAAACATGGCAGACTTAATGAGTAGCTTACGCTCCTCCGGATCTCTTTCTCTCCCTCTCTGTCACTCTCTCGCTCTTTTGTTTGGTAACCATCTCTGTTTCTCTTCCCACTTTCATTCACATTAATAATCAGATAGCCAGATAAGAAACATTTCATTACACATAAAACTCGTGTTTCTTGGGAGGCTTCGTTAAATAGTTAACACACGCGGCGGCTTCTCTGTATTCATTAGCCAATGGCTGTGGTCTTTGTAGTCACGGTAACCTGGGAAAAATGCAACCACTATTTATATTGATTTATTAAAATTATAACATATCCCAAACCTATATATATATATATATATATATATATATATATATATATATATATATATATATATGCCTAACAAAAATTTTCTTATTAAAATATAAAATGTTTTTGGTTCCTGAAAAATAAATGTTCAATTTTATTAGATTTAATCTTTTTTTCTAATTAAATGCCCATTTTCATTATAATACTTTCCAAACAAAACGTGTTTCTTAATATATTTAAGCGAAGTTTCTTTTTTTTGGCGTTTTGAAGCCTTTTCTCATATTTCCTTGTAACTTGTTTACACGGTAATGAAATCTCTTGTATTATCTTTATTTTATTTGTCTCAAAAGTTTTTAATATTTTCAGTGTTTATATTGGTACACGATTACAATCTGTTTTCTTGACAAGCTTAACAGAGTACCTCAAAAGTAACACCTACTAAAAACGCTCGTAACTTCTGAAAATATTCAGTTAATTTACATTTTCATTTCACGACTAATATACCTTGGGACACTTGAGTTCCACAGCAGTTAATGTCCATAAATTAAAATCTAATTTCAGAACTTCATATAACCTTTAGTTCGTTCTCTTTGTTAAAGTGTATATTTACTGAAATTTTGAATGATTCTGAGGCATTTTAGATGGCTTATATAAGCTTAATTCCGATAGTTAAAATAGTGAATAGAACTTTCTACCCTACATAGTAATTTATATAACCTGAACCTTCAGTTACTCTTTGTAGATCTTTCATTAGATCCAAAACATAAGCTTGAAAAAAGAAAAGTCAACACTACCAGAACAGGACAATGTTTTATGATCATAGTATCGTATAACTTCAAACAAATTAAACAAGGTGCTCATTAATCCAAGTAGAGACACTGCAACAAAAATATAGCAGTGTTGGAATTAATTTATTGCAATGCCTTCTTGGTAGATCTTGAAATTACTGGAGCATATAAAATCCACTGGTTTTTAAACGGTGTTTGCGGTTTCTGGTTACGAAAAAGCTCAGCCATGGCTTTTGAGAAACAAAAGCAAAGCGGGAGCCAACGAGTTAAATCGATTCAATCTTCGCTTGTTTTCATAAGAAACCGTTTGGTTGTTTATCGTATTTCACTCCTTTCAGCTTTGTGCCGTAGATAAAATTTGCTAACGTAGAACATAATCTAGAATAACAGCTTCAGTAGGTATAGGGTTGAGTTTAAAGTTTAGACATTCCTATTTTATTCCTTGAATATTTCAAACTTAATTCTTGCTGCCTCAAATTTTATTACCTATGTTTTGGAGCGGAGAGTGTTTTACATTTACGTAAAACAACGAATGTTAAATATTACGTTCTAGGTGAAGCCGTTGTTGATCATATTGAAAAAAAAGCCCGCCTCTATAGCGAAGATGGTAGCATGTCTGCCATCACGTTCAAGAGGTCCCGAGTTCGAATCTCCGTCAGGTTTAGTTACCTGGATAAGGTTTTTCCGGGGTTTTCCCTTATTCTAAAAGACGAATGTCAAGTAACTCTAAGCTCCATGGACCCGGCTCATTTGAGCATCATTTCACCCATTCCAGTCATCGTCTGATATGACTTAACTCTGGAGGACGCAAATCACAGAAAAAAAAATTGTCAGTTTGTATAAGAATCTTATTTGATTTTCAGATGTCTAAATTTTGCAGTAAATTTTGTTTCGTATATAGGTATGATAAGCGTTGGCTGGAATGAACTGAAAAATAGACTAAAATAATTACATATTCCTACTTATAAACTTGTATCTATGTTGGGCAGGTTTCTTAAGCTTCATGCTTGAATTTTCAAGAGTAGCATCTTAACACTTAATGTAAGTCCATCTTTTTTTCAATAAAAAAGTAGTTATATCTCTTAACTTCAAAAAGGTGCATTAACTGAAAGGCTAGTTATGTTTGTAAATTAATTTTAGAAATTGCAACAGCTAAATGCAATTTATGGAATTATTAGTCATATTTTTATTTGAAAATGCTACATATAATGGAATTAAAAGCTGAAGCAATTTTACCAAAGCATTAATCTAATTTAACTGAAAGTTCTTTCGTATTTCTAAATATATGCAGCACTAAATAATGAAGTTTTTGTGATTTTAATAAGGGAGTGCACTTTCAAAAACATCTTCCTCTGAAATTGTCAAGATCTTTCAAAATAACCTTAATAAAGTGTGCATTGGTGATAGAATAAATATTACTCTATTTAATGTGAGGAGCAATTTCAGATTTGTTTGAAATTGGCGAAGTTAAAAGTGGTAGCACAAGGATAATAATTTGTTATGAATAAGAGTTTCAATTCCAACTCCGAATTCAGCCTATTCAATAAATTTTGTTACGAAACTTTGAATATCCTAACAATCCATTTTGGACAAAGCAAATTAATCTTTTTATACAATTTTTTACCTTTATAAATAGCACAGTTTCCTAAAATTCCTATCGAATTCAAAACAGTGTTGCAAAGTACATGTGCTTAACTTTCCCTTAAATCGAGGTTTATGATAATTCTGTCTTAGCACTCGCTGTTTCCGGTATGCTGAGAATGTTTTAGTATAGGAAAAGCTTTAAAATTATTAGATAAATTCCAGATATTAAGAAAAGATTTCATAGTTTCCGAATTGTCGGACCAATTTCTGTATAATACATTCTTGTTGTTGCGTACAGTAGTGTTTGTGTGTAATAAAACGAAAAGGGGGAGTGACACTTGTGGTCAAGAATATCTAAATAAAATATGATTTTGAGATTATACGTACGCTTACTACACTTGGAGCATTAACATTTAAGACGAGCTTGTCTTTACTTTTTAAAACCGTTTCCACTCACACACAAAGAGTGTAATACATTTTGAGAGCAACAGAATAACTTTACCTTCACTGTTAGTCCTTGACAGGTGCTTCACCGTATCCGCTTAATTTGATGCTTGGTAAGGGAAGGAGGGTCGTAGCAAATAATAACTTTCTCTTAATTGTACTAGGAGTGATTAGTACTTTGTGGGGGTAGTAAGGTAGAATTTCCATGTAATAGATAGCATCAGTTCTCCGTAATTTGATTTCGCTTGGATTATAATGAGGTGACAGCCGCCGCCTATCAGAACGCAGGTAGGTGAGGCCAATTGTTGAGAAAATTAATTGTTTTCTTCTATGTCTTTACGTGTCTTCATCTGGATGTTGTGTCAATGTGGGGATTGTACGAGCATGCTTAGCATTTTAAGTAGCACTTTTCATGGATACCCATAGCGCAGTAAGTACTCCTTATTCTAATTATAACTGTAATTAGGTTTGTAAGATAGGAATAGATAGGAGTCAACATACAGGATATGTTAATTTATACACGACCAGTTAAATATTAAATAATTTGATAATATATATTATAAACGCCCTTTAGGTATACAATTTAACTATTAACGAGGTACTTAAACCACTAAATCTGTAATTAAAAAGTTTACACGATATAATTTTTTTGTACAGTATTTCAATAATCTACTCTATCTATTCATTAATTTTATCAAGTTTAAAATGAATCACCCGTAATTATGTCAAAATCTAACCATATTTGAAAAGTTTAGATAGATTTTCTTACAATTCTTATGTGTCGATTTTTAAATATGTTCGTGTAGTGATCTATAAGTTATTCCATACGTACAGATGGATAAAGCAAACCTAATATGTGCTCCTCCACTAAGAGCTATTTCACAGTAAGAAGGAGTGCTTTAGAAGTAGAGAAAGCTGAAGTTTATTGGAGCCAAACAAATGGAGAAAGTTACTGTGGTGCTAATTTGTTAATGCGATTCCAGTAACATGCATTTGCTCTACTGGGTAAGGTAAACCTATTATTTATGTCACTGAAAAGTGGCCGAAGTGAAAGAATCCTGCCTACTTCTGAACCACCCTCCTCATCTGATTACTGCTGGTAGGACGAGTCCAGACTTTGTACACACCACTCTCCCCTGGATACATATCAAGAATTTCTGCTTGTATGTTTATCTTCCGCCTTTGTGAACACTCGCAGCATTTTATTTGCCACGACAAGTTCCCGCATTACACTAAACAGCGTTGTAGACTTATAAATTTCTCTCTGGAAATAAATAAATAACCTATTAAGATTGATTTTTTTATCTTAGTGGTTCGAGAAGAGCTGTTATTGGTAGTTTTTTAAAATTTTCAAATCCTTTCACTGTGTAGGACATATCACACTATGAATGAAATCATGAAATTATGTTCAAATAATCCTGAGGTCAATACTTTCAGGATAAGATAAACCCCGAAAAGAAATTATTCGGAGTTGAACTAGGGACCTCTTGAATATGTTGGTACCCCTGCTGTCCATTGCAGCTTTATGGGTATTACTGTCTATTATTATTTAATTTTTAGTCACTAGTTTTGCTGTCATAAATGAACAATTCGTAATACGGCACAGTGCCTTGCTGAAGTGCTCTCCATTCGCAGAAAATTATATATTTATAGGTAATTTTGTACAATTGGTAAACGCACTACACAAAAGTGTAGATATCTGAAACTCTAATTTATTTGAATAAATTTTCGACATATCTGTTATTAATTGTTCATCTCTTAGATATTGTTGCAATTCTTTTGAAGTTCTGGCAACATGCAGTTGGTTTTTCACGATTGCAGGAAAGTACGGAATTTTAGTTGGAGCATTTAATGTCCACTCTTTTCTTTATTCCCTTTGCATCTATTAAAATTGTGCAATGTGGCTATTTCTGTAAATGCTTACTATATTAAAATGAAGTAAACTTGCTTAGCAATAATTTGTATACCAATTAATAAACGATATAAGGCAGAGAATGTTGTGCACGATTGTTTGCAGAAAATTCAGTTTAAAATTCTATGAAAATTTGAATGTATTATTTTCTCCTTGTTTATGATATGAACATAGACGTAAACCACTGTTGGTATAAAACCACAATGTATTATAATTTATTCATTACCTTATATCTGTGACAGTAATTCATTTCTTAGATATAGTCAACAAAATTGTGATGGCCAGTAGATTAACGGGTACGGAGGCGTCATTAGCAGAATGAATCAGACCGAATTGTGTTATCCATGATTACATTTGGGGCATAGTGAATGTATTGGCAGCACTGTGACACAATCGGCCCAATCATGACTGGGGAGGGAATACCGGCTGGAGACACGGGTTCGCACAATCCCGTTAATTATTTATATCGAATTTCGTCAATGCATATCCAGGTTCGTTAGGGCGCCGGCCTATGTGCGTGCCAAATTCAAAGAAGATCAATCCACGTCAAAACACGATAAAAATGAAAAATGTCACAGACATATGGCACTTGTTTACATCTGCCCTCTGTCAGTTGAGTTTGTTCATTTATCTACAAACTTTTAAAAATAACAATTAAAATGTGGTTTTGTGTACGTAAAATGAAACTAATCAAGCCCTTTTTTTAAATTTAAATTTAGGATATTCGGAATTCGTTTAGTAATTCATTATTATATGTCAATTATTACCAATATAAGGCTGTACTTAAAAGAGATTATGACACAAAAAGAGTTCATCAGTGCTAAAATAAAACTAACGTTACAATTTTTTTTAAAAAAATAAAGCTCAGTTTTAATTTACTATTTACAAAGATAAATATATACACACTGCCAAATATAGTAATGTATGCATCTCTCATTTTCTGAGGCGGTAATACAAATTTATAACTTCTCAGTATACGAGCCTGATACACCACTGAACCAAAATAATATTGGATACCAGAAAATTTCAGTGACGAGGTGAAGAAATTTAAGACGAGCTTATTTAAATTAAGTGAATACCAATAGAATATCAAAACTAATAACCTAGGAACTAGCCGGAAGTAGAAACCTTGGGTGATAAACATTACCGTTGGATCAGCCTTTTTCGTTTTGAGAACATGTAGCATGCAGTAAGGCCCAATCCATGATAAGTAATTATAAATTTTTCAATCATTTTGCGCTAGTAGTTTCAATATTCAATTGGTTTATGACTTAAAATATAAAAGTATGTAATGTTTATATTTATTGAAATATAATAATTATTTCTTATATGCCCACAGCGGTAGCGTAGATTGTAGCGTGCCTACCTCACCTATAAGAGGTCCCGAGTTCGTATCTCGGTCAGGGTGAGTTACCTGGATAAGGTTTTTCCGGGGTTTTCTGTAAGCTCCATGTACCCTGGACTCGTTTGAGCATCATTTCACCCAATTCATTCACCGTCCGATATGACTTAACGTTGGAGGACGTAAATTACAAAAAGATATATATTAGAACAAAATCAATATTTTACCTGATTTACTGAATAAACAGAAATGTTAGTTGTTTAATATAAACAAATATTATGCCACCAAGTTTGTTTAAAGATATGAGTTCGTGCTTAATAAACATAATTACTTAACTGCTTACTGGTAGATTTATAAATATCTTAGGTCACACATGTTTTTAGACTAAATAGAGAATTAATTACTGTCTAGAACTGTGATTTATAAAAGGTAATTAAACTTAAAATTTCAAAAAATATCGTATATTATTTGGATTAATAAGAATAGAATGTAATATCAAGCAAAATTGATTTGACACATTCAGATTTAAACATTTCGAAAGAACACGTTAAATTCATTCTTATTATTTTTCCGTGTTTATAAAACAGCTCTGGTCATTGGTAATAGTTGTGTATTTGCAGAGCGAATGGAATATAGCGAATATGCTGAATATCATACGTCGATATACATATTTATTCTTTTCAAAATATATCTAACTACACTGTAAATATGACACACATATTTGAAAATTTAATCTAAGTTATAAACATTTTAAACCATTTTTAAAATCCCTATTGTTAACATATTTCACTTCTAATGGAAAACTTTAGTTTTAAAATTAATGAAACCTATAGAGGTGAAGGTGAATCTATAGTCTGCATATTTAATACATTTTTGGGAAAAAACAATATTTCAAAACTTTAAGATTCAAGTGAGATGTATCTTTAAGATTTATATTTTTCATAACATTTATGTAGTAAATACATAATACTTGATGTGCCACGAATTTAATTTTGGTTCAAAAGCATGAGTAAACAATTTTTGTCTTAGTATCCCTCTGTTGTTTTTATTACGTTTCAAACTTAAAGGTTAATTTGGAGAAAACTAAAGCACCTTAAAATATTAACTAATATCCACCATTTTCAATAAGTAGGTTTGGAAGTTAGTTGTGGGTTTTAGTCCTTTCTTTTAATTTTTCCAGATATTACGAAAAGCCGCTTAGGCTCACGTTGGTACCAGAGAAAGTTATTTTGTTTGTACGTCCCGGAGTTTTAAGGATTAAGATAAAACAACAATAAAATTACAGGCTAGTACGTTTTTCCTCCGTTATCCAGGAATGGTCGCTGAAGTGCTTAAAGTTGCGCTACAAAATTTTGGGCTTTAAAAATTGCCTTTGTAATCTCAGCTCGTGGTCATAACTCTTTAAGTCCAGTACTTATATTTTTATGTCACAGAAGACGTAGAGGCGAGTTTATAAACCAGTGTTTGTGTTCACGAGTTAGCCCTCTCCCTGAAAAACTTTTCCACCCTCCACTTGATAACCCCCCACTCTAGTGGCCGGCTTGTGATCATCAACGAGAGGAAGAACCGCGGGTTAAAAAATAAATAAAAATCTGATGTGCTACATTCTACCCTCTATCTTTGTTAGGAAGCTTTTTTTTCTATTTATGCTAATCTTAAAATTCTAATACCTATTCTGTCCCTGCAATCACAAAAAAGAATAAAACCATTAGTAACGTAGGTGTGTCTTAGAAATAACTTAACCGTTTAAAGAGATCTACATACATGTCTTGTGCAGTAAATTTAGGCTATCCTTAACATTTACCAATTATGCAAGGTCAAACACAGACACAAACCTTCTACCCTAAACTGATTTATTGATTCAGGGGACCTCTAAACATGCATTACGTGGTAGAGAAAGTAAGAATATCATAAATGAGATAAAAACCACATTCCTAACCTATATCGAATACTCAGCCACAAGGGTTTATTCTTGTCTACCTGCGCCAAATAAATTCCTCAACGTCTTCACAGCATTCTGGCTTGTAAGGAAAAAGTAATTCGCTATTGTAAATTAAAGTCACGAGCGTTATTCCAAACACCTGCAATTAAATGAGATAGATCGGCAATTTACTTCACACACTGCTTTAAAATTACAATTTTTTCTCCGTTATCTAATGTACTGCCCTCTTAATGTTATCTAATAATGAGGTAGTACACATTTTGGGAGGTCAAAGGAAGGTCTTATACGAGTTGCAGCATTACTTGTACTTGGACATACCACGGCGTGCATGAACTCCTTGTTACTACTGAATGGATCGATAGTTTTTAAGTGGTTAACCAGTTGAGCTCGATTCCCTGCTAAGGTGTGGAAACTTTTCTTTAAGTAGTAATATTTTTTGTACTAAATTTAGTGGAAATGGTGTAGTAAGGTTGTATGAGTTAAAATTCGTTAAAAACAACGTAACATGATGTACGAAGAGTAAAAATACGATCGAAAGTGTCAGTCAACGCCCCCTTAAAATGAACCAAGCAGCTAAAGGAGCTTTAGAAATGAATAGATCAAAATTAAAGACAAAATGTAGCGTGATAAAAAACCATTCGAGTTAAGGAACTTTAAACCCTAATGTAGACGGGTTCACAGGCTCTTATATAAAAATATATTTTTAGAATCGTCTTTGAACGTAAGGTAGGACCAGTTTTTTCCCCCTTCTTTTTGTAATGTACGTCCTCCAATGTCATATCGGACGATGAATGGAATGGGTGAAATGATGCTCAAATGAGCCCAGGGTCCATAGAACTGAGAGTTACCCGAAATTCGTCTTTCGTCTTTCCGGAAAAAAACCTTATCCAGGTAACTCACCCTGACCGAAATTCGAACTCGGCACCTCTTGAACCTGAGGCAGACACGCTACTACCACGCTACCGAGGCGAGCAGGGTCAGTTTTGACCAAATTTAAAATGCTTTATGTAAAGGCTCGGAAAATTCTTTCGAAAATCTACATATTGCATCTTTGGAAATTTTTTTCATTTATGAGTCGTGCTTTTCTTTGGATTCAGAGTAAATAAAAACATATTTCCAGACAAATTAGGTAGAGAGCAATACTTCGTACTGAAGACAACTGGTACACAAACATCTTTATATGTTGCTTCACATGTTCTCTATACATTTTTTTTTTTTTTTACTGCAATTGAATTAGGATCTTCTTGACCTTCTTCAGGAATTATTCCCTTTAATGCTCTTCAAGTTGTTTTTTTCTTACGAAGCTTATACGTGTCTACCTTATCTAAATCAGAATATATTTTTGTTGCACATTTTGACATTTCGTTGTGGTATAAGAAGGTTGCAAACAGTAACATGGCTGGTGCTTTAACGAGATTTAAGTAAAGACTACAAACCCGCCGATGTGGCATATAAAAGGTGTATAAACTATATTTGACAGTTGTGGAGTTATTTGGTATAAAGTATTCCCCATCTCGAGCAGTTGGAACGCTCAGTGATACAAAAGACAGATGTGCGTTGGTACATATGTACCAAAGTGGAATGGACCTTCCTTTCTTTTGTTAACGTGCGAAGTGGGCAGGTGGGTGGGTGTACGTACATGAGAGGAAGTGGAGGGGGTGGGGCGGAAGAGGATGTATATATTTTGGCAATCCCCTCTCCTCCTTCACACAATTGCACCCGCTTTACGGCAACCAATGACCAAGTCTGGTCTCGCTCTTTTTTTCCCTTAGCAAACGCTTCCCACCCCACCCACACACAAAATTGGCGAATGAGGTGTCGGATTTTTTTCCCCTTCTTCCTTTTCTTTACCCTCCTCTTTCGCTTAACGTTACTTTTTTTTCCTTTCCCTGTGGAGTATAGCGCAAGAATGGCACAATCGCAGCAAGTCAATGCCTTGTTAAAATAAGCTTAACCCGTAAGGTGATTTAGTTTTCTATAGATAAATAATAAACTTGATAAGAAAGTGTGTGCTGGATTTAAAAATCTACATACTTTAAAGTTTGGTCCACTAATATCCTAATGTCCCGGGCTCAATTCCCTATGGAATTTTGGGAATGTTTCTTCTGTCCGAATTATTACCCACCTTTCCAGAAATGTAATCTTAATATTTTTAAAAAATTGCGTAAGTAGCATGAGAGGAGTAAACGAACTGCACATCGTTGCTCCAAAGCGAAAAGAGTGGATGTTAAAAACGGTACTAAGTCACAGTTTCAAATTTCACATCAAGACAATGTAATGATTAACGATAAATCCTCTAAACATAGGAAACTACCACTTGAATTTAACATGAGTGGAATGAAAATGTAAGTACAGTTGCGGTGGCTTATTGTTGTAAAATGAGAGTAAAAGTATTCTTGCTAGAAAATAAAATATGTAAATTATAATCGATCACAATGAAATTGTCTTATCGATTGATAGAACTACATAAGTAACGTGTGACTGAAGCTGCATGTAGCATGCCAATTGACAATCGAATATTTTTTTTCCTCCCTCCCAAGTGGCTGATGCTTATTTTCTCCTCTCGCTCCACTTCCCCTACATTTTCATCCTGTCCCTCTTTTCATGTACCATAACATTGCGCGTCAAAATCAGAAGGGTGTGAATTGAAGTGAAATAAAACGAGAGCATGCCAACCCCACAAGCGATAAAAAGATGGAGAAATAAACGTGTAGTGGGTAATCAGAGTGGTAGGAAAAATTGTGCCCCACGACGTTATTTATAAGTTACTTGGAAAGATTTTTATTGTTCACATCTCGATCATATTAGCTTTCTACCACAATGGAAGTAAACGTGGACCGTACAACTTAAAAATTAAAATTCAAGTCTTCAATAGATGCCCTACAAAGATGTTGAAGAAAATGCCCCACCCCAAACTACATTATACATATGTAAAATATTTCTTTATTTATAGCATTGTTATTAAAATGCCCTTTTTTCGCAAATAGCGTCTGAATGACTTTTATAACTATTATCCAATAATAGTTAAAAGTTACTACAGCAAAAATATAATGTTCATTGTATAAAATACAATTCATGGTGACACAATTTTAATGGGTGAAGCACAGTTCCACGTTGACGTTACAGTTTGAAGCAAATAGTGTTTTGCTCAGGGTAAAGCAATGAGGTTTAACTCAAGGTATGCGTGAGTATGTATGAGAAGGATGGTTTTAATGTCATTGGAATGCACATTTCCAACTGGTTTAATGACTGCTTCTTTTTGTCATTACATTAAACTCGAAGTTGCCGACCATGGGTTAAAAATATCACTGTTTAGAGTTACTATATGTGAAATGCTTATTACTCGGTAAAACTTAATTCGTTCTTCACGAATATATGAACCGAAAAATATCTTCTCTCATCGCTTCTGGCTGCCTTCGACCAAGAGAGAAGAGGACTGCCCTAATCGGCTTCAAGCCACGAACTGAATGTCCACAGCTGCGCGTGGGTGTGTTTGACTTTCACTTTCTTGAAGCCCTTTATTCAACCAAAGATTCCCTTTGATACTATTTTGTCATGCCTTTATGAAGGGTCCGAAGAATACCCTATTCGAACAAAATCAAGTGCTACCCTTTAGAACTCTGCTAAGGACACTGTTTCTTTTGTTAAAACAACTATTCATCCCAACTATTCGACTCAACTGCACCTGCACGCGTTCCACACAAGTATACATTCCTTTGAAATCCATCATGACTCTTTACTTATTTCAATGCTTTAATTTCGATATCAGTGGCAAATACGTTTTTATGAAGCATTAACTGCTTCAGAAATATCCGTTATTATACTCGATTATTCTTTTAATTTACGTCCTCCAAAATTGCCATATCGGACGATGAATGGAATGGGTTAAATGATGCTCAAATGAGCCCAGGGTTCATAGAGCTTAGAGTTGCCCAACATTCGTCTTTCAGGATAAGAGAAAAACCCCGAATAAACCTTATTCAGGTAACTCACCCTGACCGAGATTCGAACTCGGGAGCTCTTGAACGTGAGGCAGACATGCTACCACCACGCTACCGAGGCGGGCACTACATTCGATTGTCATGCTGTATCAGTGGTCTGATATGGTATTTGGTATGAACTGTTGCCCATTGTCTTCTACATTTGCATGTAGCAAGAAGGTATTACTTAATTTGGGATTATTTGTAACGAAAATGTGTCTTGAGTAACGTAGTATGGATAAAGTAGTAACTTATTTGAATAGTTTTATGTACAAATAATTTTGTGGTGCAATTAATTTATTTTTCAGTTCGCAGATCGAAGTAACCAGAAATATTGTGGTAACAGTTGTATTGCTGCCTACAGATTGACTTTTGCTTTGCTAAGCGATGCCCATAGTTTGTTTATTTATTGCCAGAAGGCAGTCCAGTATTGAATAGGCTTGCAGATATAAGGCATTAGAGGCGATCGTTAATTTCCTCTCTGCACGTGGCAGTATTCCAAGCCTTGATGTATATTTCTTTTGCCTGGAGTCGTTTTCTTCTCCCACATCCGGCTTCCAAGCGGTTTCTTAGCACTCTTTTAAATGAGAAAGAGATTCAGCGATACGCTAATCCTAGATACAGAGGCTTCGTGTTATGATGTGTGTAATAGCTTTTGGTCAATTTGTTAGTCTTGATAAACGGTATTATTCTCATTTGTTATGCCTAAACCTGTTTACTCTTATTATCTCTGCACTTGCTACGTTGAATGAGCAATAGAACTACTTATACCACTGCATACTTTAAAAGAAATTTTATGATAACCAGAGACAGCTATAGCTGTACTCAATCTAGCCCAAGAAAGGGCACGTGTAAAGTTACAGCCACAGTATACCTTTCTAGCGAATGACGAGTTCGTTACTGCACTGCATGTAGTTTGTATTTCACACAATTTGTACTTCAAATAATAAATACCATTAAATAATAGTAATTGAATATTAATTTCATTTAAACATAGACAAAATGTATTTCTATCTCCTCATTGTTTACTGGAGCAAAGCAACGGTCGCCTAATGTAGGTACTTTATTGTAACATGGTTGAATGCACGTCAGAATAGTGCAGTTAAACATAGAAGTGGTAAAGCACCTTTAAGTTCATAAAAAAATAATTGAACAACGAAGGGAAAAGAATTTGGAAACACATGTCGCCTTCATTGACCTGGAAAAGGCTTTTTATAGAGCAAATAGATCAAAACTGTGGCAAATATTAGAAAGTAAGGGTTACCCACCACATATTATTAATGCAATAAAAGGCAACATATACACAAATACAACTATAAGAATTGATACTGGGGATAGGTTAACAGAACAAATTTGTACCAATACTGGACTAAGACAAGGGTGTAGCTTATCGCCTACTCTTTTTAGTATATATACGGACGATATTCTAAATGAATGGAAGATTTTAGCAGACACAGGAATCAAAATAAAAGAAAATATTTATATTAATACCCTGCTGTTTGCGGATGACCAAATATTGATTCATCGGAATGAAAATCAACTGCAAAAATCAATGTATATTCTAAATAATAGGTATTGTACAAAAGTATAATTTTAAAATATCAGAAGAAAAAACAAAAATTATGGTTTTTAAGGAAATTATAATATAAGATCAAAAATTGTTATACGAAATAGGATTTTAGAACAAATATCGAGTTTTAAATATTTAGGATGTAACATAAGTTTTAGAAATAATGCTGATATACAAGAAAAAGTAAACAAATTCCGAGCAATATGTGGGACAATCCAAAGAACTTTTAAAAACAGAGTGAGAAAGGATACAAAAATGAAAATGTATAAGGTAATGGCTATTCCAACTTTACTATATGGAAGCGAAACCTGGGTTCCAACACAAAAGGGTTTAAATAAAATACAGAAATGAAATTTTATAGAAGCGTTAAAGGTTGAACAATATTGGACTAAATAAGAAATGAGGATATTAGAAAGGAATTAGAAATCGAACCAATCCATGATAAAATATCAGAATGAAGGCAACAATGGCGTGAACATATATTAAGAAAGGAGGATGGAAGATATCCAAATGCAGTATTAAACTATAATCCAAAAGGAAGAAGAGACAGAAGACGACCCAGGAAACGCTGGAAAGATCTATGAAGCCGGAACGGGCGATATGCCCAAACCATGGAGTGAAGAAGAAGAAAAGCTTTTGAATATGTTCAAACTTTTATTTGAACATCAGAAGTAGCCACTGTGTTTGTGGCCAAGTTGTAGACAGGCTGATTATAAACCAAGAGATAGCATCACTATTTTAACCTAAAATAATTTTAAATTAGGTAATAGGTTTATAACTGCACAAGATATGCGAAAACAATTCTTCAATATTTACAACAATCACGAAGAAATATAGGTAAATTCAAAATATGTAATAACGACATCTTGCAAGGGAACATACTTGAATTTTTTTTAATTTACGCCCTTTAACTTTTTAAGTTATATAGGACGATGAATGGAAAGGGTTAAATGATGCTCAAATGGACCCAGGGTCCATGGAGCTTAGAGTTACCCTACATTCGTCTTTTAGGATAAGAGAAAATCCTGAAAAATCCTTATCCAGGTAACTCACCCTGACCGAGATTCAAACTCGGGACCTCTTGAATTTGAAATATTCGTCCTGAAATATTTCTAAAGCAGTTTAGATATTTAAAAAAGGTGAAATGACTAAAATTGTATATTTTACCAATTTTGCGTTTATCGTTTAGTAAATAGAAATAGGAAATGTACATATAATTCACACAGAACGAAGCGGACGATCCGGCATTCACAGAAAAATCAAGACGAACATAATAGTGTTTTAATAAAAATGGTTAGATAATTTTTTTCAAAACAGAAAAGTGATGACGAATAAATGAAGTGGTTGATTTCTCTAAAAAAAAAATCCTTAAACACTGTTAATTGAAATATGAAATTTGTTCACTCTTCAATTTTTATTTATGAAATATAGAAAACAAGGACACGTAAAAGTTGAGTTTTTGAAAAACTCAAAATTTGAAGTTACTTCTAGTAAAATTTTCATCTCTAAATGTTTAATTAAATCGTATATTTCCTTTATTTGTTATTGAAAGGTGATAGAGAAAGTGACAAAGGTTCATGTGACAAAAGTGTGAACAAGTTTTCTATCCTTTTATTTTTCTTTCTTGTTTTAATGTTGATATTCTTTCAACAATTCAGATATACAGAAAAAATAAACAAAATTTAATCGCCTTGGTAGCGTACAGTCTGTCTCACGTTCAAGAGGTCCCGAGTTCGAATCTCTATCAGAGTGAGTTACCTGGATAGGGATTTTTCCGGGGTTTCCCTAATCCTTCAAGACGAATATATGGTAACTCTAAGCTTCATTGACCCTGGACTCATTTGGGCATCATTTCACCCAGTCCATTCACCGTCCGATATGACTTAACGTTGGAGGACGTAAAATTACCAAAAACAAATATAATGTTAACCAATAAATAATTCAAAGGACGCTTTATAGTTCGTTTTTGCATTCCTAGTTTTTATTTTATCTATAAATATATGTATTTCTACCATTCTTGTTCAAATATGTTAATATACCTAATGATTATAAACAATTTTTGCCAAATACTCACAATTTAGTAGTTATCATGTTTAAGGCATCTTATCCTACATAGATAGTAAGCTGAAACCATATTTTCTTAGGCTGTAGTAATAATCAATTTGAAAAAGTATGTAATTAAAATAAGATAATGCTTTACTTGAAATGAAATTATTCAATATAGACAGGTGAAGAAAAAAAAAAAAAGACAGGAACAAAGTAACGTTGATGGTGCATCTCGTTTCGATGCTCTATCACAAAAATAATTTTGCTCAGACGGTTATGAGATGCATTGCAGGGACAAATTCCATCCCTTGCAACCCCCTCCCCATACCGACAGAATTTTTTTTCCAATCGTTCATTCGTCCATGGTAGGTGTTTGAATATTTCAGGAACCCATCAATCAATCAAATTCACCAAAAATTACTCCATTCCATTCGGTTTTGGATAATGGCGGTCTTGGGCTCACATCCCGGTGAAGGTAATACTCATACTGGCAATTTAAACCCTCATCCCTCTCCCCTCTATGTCCCATGTATTGTTTGAAATGCGTTAGCCCCCTCCATCGATATTTTAAGGCCTCTGTCAGAAGTAATTAAATTTGTACGTATAAAATGAATCAATAAAACTAACAGGAAGGTGGGTGGGGAACCTGCGTAGCCGGGGTTCGAATTCCGGCTCTGTTCACGCAAACTCTTTGTGTGTCCCATACACAAATACAGACGCGCTCACAGGTGACTGATTCTCACTACAACGGCTGGAATGTCGTTTTCAATTTCGAAAAGTGGAAGAGAGAAAGTAAACAATGGGGGTGTTGATTATTCATAGCCACCCTAATGAGAAAACTCCATAATACCATGTAGATATTTTTATGTTCACGCTCAGTCTTCCATTTTCAAAACTAGTGACAGCCGCACGCCGGTTTTTAAACAAATGGACGCAGGTTCGACTGCCTATGCATGTGATGTTTTTTTAAAGGGAGATATGGGGCTTGTTTGCAGAATGCATGTAAACGTTAATGATATAATTATGCTAAAAACAGGCGTGGTACTCTCCCTGATAATGCTGTTGCAAATAGTCCCTCTTCAACAGAAAGAAACAAAGAACAAAAAGCAACCAAATGTAAGTAACGATAAGTGTCCCTGCGTTATATTATTTAAATGAAAGGTTGTTCTTTGTCACTTTATGTAAAACACAAATTTGTATCTAGAAACGGTTTTGCATTAGGCAACACATACTTGTATAAATGTAAGTAAAATTAATCAATTGGGCACATGTCTTAAAACGAAGGGTAAATATTTCAAATGTTATATAGATGACACACTATCCTAAGCCTAAGCCTGGTCAAATTTAAAACCTGAATTAGTTTTCTTTTAGAAATCAAATGTAATTTATACAACTTATATTTTGTGAAAAGCTATACACGTATCTTGTAGTAAAAGGTTTTCACTTTATGGCTCTTTAGTAACAAAGTTTATTAGGCATGAAAAGAATTTCATGTTACTTTGTCATACATACGTTTTAATTAAAATAATTGTTCATACTCTGGAAAAAAGCATTTGCCATACTAGAGTTATTAGAACTGAAATAATTTCAGGAAAATCATCTTAATGAAATCTTGAACAAGATTAAAGTTTGATGTTTTTATACCTTTCAGTAGCTTTATAAATGTATAGATGCATGTAAAAATTACTCTGATAGATTCGAGGACCAGTGCAGTTGCCAAGTTTTGGGTTCACATGCTGTACTTAATTCCTCTACCTTATTACCCTACATGCTGTAAGATTTTAGCTGGTGCTTATGAACTTTGCTAATGTTTTACGGAAAAGAGTAATGCAATGGCACAAAATGGTTTTTAGAATATTCTATTACAAATTTCAACCAACTTCACGATTGACAAATTTTCTTCAAATTTTTGTATAAAAATTTAATTAGTTTGCAGCTTTTAATGGGTTCTTTTATACCTCCACGTGTACAAAATAAGAATAATGGGTGTTCTGCAAATAAACAAAGTATTACTATTGCACTCACATGACTTACTCCACAGTTGTACTCACTTTTCTATATTACAAGTGCTTATTCCAGGAGTGTGTGTGTGTGTGTGTGTGTGTGTGTGTGTGTGTGTGTGTGTGTGTGTGTGAGAGAGAGAGAGAGAGAGAGAGAGAGAGAGAGAGAGAGAGAGAGAGAGAGAGAGAGAGAGAGAGAGAGAGAGAGAATGGGAGCTACCTCCCTTTTGAGAAAAGTAGAGGCATTTAAAAATGGAAACAAGTTACAGGGAATAATAGAAAATAGCCAATTCCATACATGCACACACACACACACACACACACACACACACACACACACACACACACACATACGTGCGCGCAATATTTGCTATAATTTGTAGTTTAAGGAGATCTTATCTATTTCTGCAGTAAGATTTCTTATGGCTCACCGTATGCAAAAGCAATTCTGAATGAAGATTTTTATCAAGAAATTCAGGTTATACCAACATTTGATTTGTCATCAAAATATTTTAAATATGCTTATGGTATCGCTGGAGCAAATCAAAATTTTCGAAAACTGTTCTATAAGTATTTGTGGTAGAGGCATTTTCTTGAAACTTTGCTTGCCGCATTGTCGAATTTAATGTGCATTTTATTTTTGAGTTAGAACCTTTTCCTAAAAGCGATTTTAGGGATGTTAGGAGGCCTGTATGTTTCCATTGAAATATCGACATCAAATGTTTGAATGGAATACAACAGTTCCCTTAATTACCACCCATGTTCCAGAAAGAATTAAAACACATTCCTTCTTATTTTTTATGCTTCAAGTAAAGCACAATTAAAAAGAATTAAAGGCACTCGGATCCGATATATTGCGAGAATGATTATAGGCCGCGCTGATTCATTTGTTGAGATACGTGATAATATTCTAAAGCTCTGTGTGCCCCAGCATGGAGTACACGCCTTCTCTTCCCACCTTCTCCAAACCGCCTGCGTGGAATTTTTCTTCTCTCACGCCGACGCCTTGCGTCCGCGATTTTTTCCCGCCCAACATTTTTTTTCTTTTTCCTATCTGTTCCATCGCCGCCTTTTGGTTCCTTAGCAACGATTAGTTCTCCACCCACAAGTTGTCTTTTTATTCTTTCCCTTGACCGCTCCAAGTGGGTGGAGGGTTTTGCGTGCAAATTAGAAGTTTGTATGCGTGCATGCGCGTGCTCGCAGAGTTTTTGGCTACATATGACATTGCATTAGCATTTCTTCTTATCCTGCGATGAGTCATTCAATTAACTAACCTGTGATAATTCGAAATGGAGACCAGTTGTGTAATAAATAACTATCTTTAGATTATTGTACTACTTAAGCCATATAAGCTTAATGTTTATGCAGAGTTACTTTTTTAGGTTAGTATGAGTTTTTAATGAATATAATACTTAATATTCAACTATGTAAATATAAGATAAAATGATAAGCATTTAAAGCAGGCTTTATGATCCATGAATAAAAATAAAAGCATTTTAGAAAAGTTCCTGTGCTTCTGGCTTGGTATTTATGTTCAAATCTCCTGAGAAGATTGAAGATAAAATTCCTGCTCCCCAAACTAATATTTACATACAAATGTTGTATTTTATTCTTCCTAAAAGGCTCTTAAAGGGATTTTATTAAAATGAGGTATATTTAAGGTATTTTATGATTCATTTACATATTTTCGTGTATATCTTGAAATTTTTAGGAGTAGCTTCTGAAGTTATTTTCAGAAAATGACTTTTCAGTTATTGGTAAACCGTAAGCTCGTTTAAAAGTTGAATATGCATGAAAAGGACACACAATAAAAGTAGTAAAGTCAGGATAACAACTAATCCTCAAAACCGTGGATTAATGTGAATGCTGGAACGTTGCGGAAGTGCTGGTTTGAGTGGAAAACTGCGAACAACAATTTCTTTTGTAATTAGTTTCCGTTTGTCCTTGGCTACTAATGATACTCTTCCTGTCTCATCATTGCCTCATCTAAAGAAATGCGAAGAATACCAACCAGATGCCAGAAATGTTGTCTTTTGTATTTATGAAAATTAATATTACAACGGAGGTTTGTAGTTCTTTTGTTTGGGTAGAGGCAGCGACATTTCTTACAGCTTCCTTTGTTTTTCTTAGTAATAGGTGAAGATTGCACTAAATTTGATATCGAGGTTACAACGGAAATCATGTTTTAAGATTCCTTAATCTAAAACAAGTATAAAAGTACTCTTAGAAAAATCTGTGCAGCACTACAATTAAACACCAAATTTATTAATTCAGTTCATAAAGTACAAGTATCCCATCCGAAACTATATGAAATGTATTTTTCCGAAATGTTTGAAAACATGAAAAAATGGCCATAACGATTCTGATTAAATATTATGTTTAAGATATTTTCATAACGAAATCTTTATCTTGAGTTTGCTATTCGTCTGGGTCTCTCAAATGTTTAGGTGCTAACCTTCTGATGCTAAGGTCGTGGATACAAAACCGATGGTTTTTAAGAGTGTTTAAGAGATAACCTTGTATCCGGAGAGGGATAAAAATTCGGTACACTACACTGGCTCATTCTGCCAATTGACATCCTCTTTAGCAAACAAACGTGTTTTTATATACAACTTTTTACAATGTTTATTTTATTTATATGTTTATTTACTTTGAATTTTGTGGAAATATTCCCCAGTAGTTCTCTTCAATCTGAATAACTTCTGCAAACTCGTAAACCATAAGAGATAGATAAAATCACTATACATAAAATGTAGATCCCTTTTAAAACACACAGTTTAAGTCTAATTCACTTACTGAGTGAACTATTTCTAGGTTATTCCTATTGCTTTTATTTTTAAATGCTTATCCTTTTCTTCAGATAAACGCCTTATTTCTTTTCGTATCCTTTGACCATACAAAGAGAAAGGAATTTTAGTCATCGTGTACTAACCAGTACTTTAAAGACCTGATTATTGCTTAAAGCCTATTATATACTCCCATAATGCCATACACCTATAAGTAATTTCTGCAAGTGTTCATCTCGATCAATATCTCACATATTTTGTTTTCCTCAGCACTGACAACTCGAATACTCAAGGAATAGTACAAATGGTCTACAACGCTCACTTGATTCACTTTTGTTTAACGCCGTAGTTGACTAGTTTAGACATGTTGGCGCTAGTGACCTCAAGAAAATTAATTCTGCCTGTTTCTTGACGATACTTGGTAAACGCAGGGCGCGTGGCGCAGTGTTAAACAGGTCTCATCTCTAAGATCTAAAAGGAAGTCTACCAAAAGATTTATATTTGGGAGAGGGAGTAAAAAACTGGCCCTTGGCGTGACTCTTAACTTTTAAACCCGCCAAGCTCTGGAATAAAATGCAAATATCAACAACTTCACAGTTCATGAAATTGCTTTGCTTTTTCTGACGCCTGTCTCGAGGGAAAATCTTGTGAGGCATTCTCGTGTTTTAGACAGTAACCAAAGTGACAAGGTGAACAAACAGTTCTTCAGATATAAAACACGAAATGAATTAGATATAATTAAATATATAACTTACTGATTATTGTTGAAAATATATAACTAAATTATTATTAAACCAAAAGCAGTTTATATGCTGGAGGTTTTGTTTTCATCATGTCAGTTAACATCTGGACCTTAATTCTTTACGTAATTACGTTTCCTGGCCAAAGCAACATACTTTTCCAACAACAAACTAATACAAAAGTAGGTCCATATATCTTAGAAGTGGTTTTTAATATTAGGTGTATACAACTGCAATGCTAATCTTCTGAAAATTACTCTCTCTTTCTCTACATATTTTCATTTTTCTATCACTTACAGTAAGAAATAGAAATCACTGCATTCTATCCAAAATTTTGATAATAGCATTTCACGGGAAATACCTCTTTTGTGTTTCGCTGAACATAGAGAAACCATTTCTAGAAAAAAAGGTTTAGTAACACTTCATTATTTGAGTCAGAAATTGTTTAAGCATGCTAGGTAACGATTTTGAAGGGTATTCCAAATAACCTTTTATGTGAATTTTATTAGGATTTCTACTTTTCTGTGGTTTCCTTTTGTTCCAGTTAAATCCCAGCAAGTTCTTCTATACCGCCATTGACCTTTTTGCCCGTCTCGGTTGCGTAGATGGTAGCGTGTCTGCCTCACGTTCAAGAGGTCCCTTACTCGGTCAGGGTAAGGTACCTAGATAAGGCTTTTCCGGGGTTTTCCCTTATCCTGAAATACGAATGTCGGGTAGCTCTAAGCTCCATGGGCCCTGTACTCATTTGAGCATCATTTCACCCATTTCATTCACCGTCCGATATGACGACGTCAGAGGACGTAAATTACAACAAAAAATGCCCTTCTTCCAGTCCTCTTCTCTGCATTGCATTATTAACTTCGTCCATCCATGTCAAGCCTGCCCTTCCTCGCTTTCTTCTTCCAGGAGCTGTCCAGTTAACAACCGTACATGGTAATCTTTTTTTCTCTTCAGTCGTCTACGTGTCCATACCATTTTAATGTCCTTGCTTCTAACGTATCAATTACCGATCGTCATTTTGCATTTTCTAAAAATATTTTTACTCAGTATGGTATGTTTATTTAACTAATAACATTGAAATCCGGAATACAGCATGAAAAGCTTATGAATTTATCTTTATTCGAAATTAATTTTTCGTCAGCTTATAAAGCTGATAAACTATAAGACATAAAATCTTATTTCAACAAAAATAAAAAGAAGGGCCCATTACATAGAACAGTTTGTCAAATAAGTTTCTGTTTTCGAAATTTGTTGTGACATCTCCAAGGTTTGCTAGATTTAAGTGTCAAGTAGCAAGGATAAAATATCATAGATGCTCTTTTTTTAACTGCAATAACCTGCTATATTAAAACAGCTGTGTTTTATTTTCAGAATCATGCATGCTACGTAGACATATAGTAGGTCGAGAAAGTTATAAGTACATAATTTTTATTTTCTGTCCGTTTCTTTATTCACCTCTTTAGCTTCATAAATGTTCGCAAGCAGCCTACGTGTACATTTTGTATATTCGAACATGTATATGAACGACTCACGCATGACAAAATTTACCTTAAGCCAAAAGTTTGTCAACGTGCAGTCTGTTTGAAATAAAACTGAAATTGTAACTTACGATTGATTTTACACAATCCTTGAAAGCCTCGAAGGTGGCTTAGTGACATTTATAACGAGTTTAATGCCAGTGAATTTTCATTGCACTTGAAATGTCACTACACAGTTACAGAGTTATTTTTATCTCCCGTCTTTATGCACTTCGATGAGAGGCTGATAACGCTCTTATCTCTTGCTTTCGAGACACCTTAATCATAAATTAAATACATTGTTTCCAAAAGTCACTCTTGTTATCTCTTTTTGCACTTTAAGATAAAATAAGTTAGTTTTGAAACCTCTTACAAACAGTAAAGTTGCAGTTGTTACTAAGTTAAATTTTATTGAGCAGATATTTGAAACCATTGATTAAATTCTCCAATTTTTATTAAAACATAATATAAATCTTGTGTACTAAAATATTCCCTTCATCCTAAAATAATACATTTAATTGAATCTAAACAAGTTCTTAAGGTGTTTTACGCTGTTGTGTTTGGCCTGTCTTTTTATTTTATTTTTATATATTTACCTTAGTCGTAGATTGGTGCTACTTTAATTCTATTTAAAAGAGGACATTGAGATTTCATCAATGTAGGCTTTGAGAGCATAGAAATCGGAAAATAGAAAATAGTTGTTTTTAAAATGATCATACGTGACAGAATAAGATAAGCAAATGTCAAAAATACTTTTATATTTAAATTCAATATTTTCATGAAATTCTTGTCACATAAAACTTCTTACATAGAAAACTTTCCCTTTAATTTATACTTTATTTTTAACACCTCTAATTTGCGAAAATTTCATAAAGTCCTTCTCATACTAAAATTTAATTTTGAGGCCCTTTGCACAACTAAAAACCCTTAATGTATCAAAGGCCTACTATCGTATAAAATTTATATTAAATGATACTTCTCATAACTTTAGCCGTTTTCGAAATATTTTGTTTTGAATGCTTAATATGCTGGTGAATTGTCTGAAGAAACACGCTCAAAAGTTTGCGACTCTTCCTTTTTTCTTATTAACAGAAAACTAAAATACTATAGCAATGAAAAACGAAGGAAAATATTTTAGAAGTGTTTGGAGACTCATTTTATTAGGGAAACTCTAGCATGAATGCAAAGATATTGAACGAATATTTTCAGATCGTGATTTTTTTTTTTTTTTTTTTTTTTTTTTCATGAGGAGAAAGTAGGAGCGGTTGGTTGACAGGAAAGGGGGGAAACGGGATTGGGGTCACGCATAGGCTGTGCATGACACAAAGTTAACCCCGCTTCACCCCTTGTAATATTTATATACCGTATCATCAAGAGAAGTATATTTCAAGCCATGTATTGGTCAGACGATTCAATCTATAACGATTAGAGTTATTATAATATCTGTAATGATTAATTTCAGTACTCATGTTACCTGAAACGCCAGAATTTAAGTTGGAAGATCACGTGAACCTTTGTGCAAAATACTACTAGCGGAATTTTTTATGTGAGTTGCACTTCATATAACATTAATTGAATGTTGCTGCCTTTAAACGTTAGTTTTATAAGTAATTGACTTTAACAACTCATAATCCGCAGCATCTAGGTAAAGCTAGATAATAATTTTGTACTTTACGAAAGGTAGTTCAGTGGGTCAGACACAGTTTCTTTGATGCCAAAGAGTCGTTTTATATCCTTTCGTATCGTTTTTGTTTCAAAGCTGTAAAACTTAAGAGACATTGTATGTATCTAAGTATGAAGGCTTTAAGGTCACTGCTTTGTTTGAAATAAACGACCATCGCTGTTCTATAAGTTGCGAACAAAAGAAAGAAGACATCCCAAAATTAATACTTTTTTTAAAAAAATTTAATATTCGCAACCTTACATAAATTCATTAGCTCATTGAATGATAAAAAAACTGCATGCACTGGAAGGTGCCGCATGATTAACTGAAATAAGAGGTACGTCCAGAAAGTAAGTTCTGTTTGGTAATAAAATTAAATTGTGTACAGATACAGAAAAATTATTTATTGCACAAAATTCTACAACTCTTAAACTACCTTTCCACATAATTGCCGAAATTTTGCAGGCATCTGTCATAGCGAGGCAGAAGTTTTTGTATACCTTCTTCATAGAAGTTTGCTGCCTGTGTCTTCAACCAGTTGGAAACATTTTCTTTCAGCTCTTCGTCATTGTTGAAGTGTTGGCCGCCAAGGAAAGATTTGAGATGCAAAAACAAATGAGTCGCTAAGAGCAAGGTAAGGGCTGTACGGGGGGTGGTCAAACAAGCCTCAGCCAAATCCCTGTCTGATGTTTTTCGTCGCATTTGCAGTCTGTGATCGTGCGTTGTCGTGAAGAAACACAAAACCTTTTAACATCGGAAATTTGCCGATAAATTTCAATTGGTTTCACTTTCCTAGTATTCAGAAAACGAATCACAGATCTGATTTCACAAGCGGCGGGATTTTCAATCAACACCGACATTGTAAACAAGCACAACAAAGCGTACGTGGCTAACAGTGATCTCACAATGGCGCGCGTTTCTTCTCCCTGATACAGAGCGTCTACCGCGCATGTGCGGAACTGCGATCGCAGCGCTTCAGCGGAGATAAATTGAAACAGAACTTACTTTCTGGACGCCCCTTGTGTAACTTCAATCTAGGCTATATTTCAAATCTATTTTTAAATGCACATTCAGCAAAGATGTGACATTGTAACTAAAGAAACCAGCTTGTGTCATGTAACTTACTCCATTTTCTCTGATTGTCTTAAAGCTAGATATTAATAGATTCCTACTGTATGGAAGTGGGGGTAGTGGTCACATCAGCATTACCTGGAGTAGAGTTCGTTGCTATACCAGTTACATACATATAAATCTGCTCATATTTAATTTAGTCAATAAGAGACACAATATCTTCTTCTTGTGGTGTAAATCACGTAATAGGAGTTGGTTTCCTGCTATAAATACCTTAGTTGCAGTTGCTATGTCAGTCTAATTATAAAGTGCACTATACAGATACACAAGAAATTTTGATTGGATATGTTATCGCTTCCTAAGAGAATGAGCAAACACGTGAGCTGTGAAGCCTTTTAAGTTCTTCTGTATATCATATTTCTTTTGTTTCCTGGATTAAATCCTCGTAACACTACGTTTCAAATTAATCGATGGCAGCTTCGTCTCGGCGTTTCTATATGAAGTATACTGGAAAAAGAAAACTATTTATGCATACATGGTATAAACCTTTTTGAATCATAAAAAGAACATTTGTGTCAGCACTTGAAGTATGCGAAACCTCACTATTAAGGTAACTGAGGAGAGAGGAGGATAGAAGTTGTAGGAACTGCACTAGGACTTTTTAACGGCATTTTAATTTGAAAATATGTTCTTTTAATGACTGTGCCGTAAGTTTTCTTCTGCTCTGCTATAATGACCTACTTTCACAAACTACCGTGATGCGTTTCTTTTGCTCATTTCCGTAATTTGCAGTCCCCAAGAAATTCTACCTCATCCACCTTTTCATTTTTCGTCCTTCTCTGCCATTTAATCGCCTCATTTTTTTTTATCTTGGCGTTGCTTCAACCTCTAATAATTCTTTAACTCTTTTTTTAATTACACCTTATTATTTTCAAGATTTTCTCCCCGTCTTTAAGGACGGATATTATAAATTGCACTAATTGGTTGTAATAATGCTCTTGAGAAGTGAAATTGCGCGTTAATGGGTCCGGTAGCGACGATAAATACAAGATATTTGAACATTTTGAGGTAATGATCTGTGAAGTGGTTTTGAGAAGTTACTATGTTGTATAAACATTATGAAATTAAACCAATTTCTTCTTTGGCAGAAGAAAGTTTCAGAAAGTTCCATTTTTGTTCCTTATGATGTGTAGCAGACGTACAATTTTCTTTATACACAAATCACATTTGTTTATAGAAAACTAATCCAACCTATAGTCAAGGAAGGTTGGTAGGCATGCTTGCGTGATGGGCTTACATTGACTGCAACTGCATATACTTTTTGTTTGTTTATTTCCTTTGTTCTTGAAAAATAGCACTATAATTTTATCGAAAAGAAAAATATTTTAAAAATAAAGCAGCGATAAATACTTTTTATTTTATTATTTAAGAGACGTGTGTTTACAATTCAAAAATAGGCAATGAAAGTAAAACTAAATTTTTTAGTGAAATACTTTCTTGTCAAATATTGCATTTACAGATCCTCAGGGATTAAAGGTAAACGCACAGCAATTATTATCTTATAAACGCCAGCGGCTTAGGAAGGTTGGGGTTAACTCAAGAAATACAGATTGAGGAATTACATTTTTGTATACGTAGGGCTTGGCAACCATTCTCCTCAGTCATCAGTGTCAAAACTGGACTTTGCAATGACAGTCTCTATTATTGCACAGATGGTGCAGGAGATGCATTTGTCTGACAATATGTACCATCCCAAAGAGAAGCCACGTGTTTAAGCTATCTCCACGAAAAAAAAAAAAAATGTACCTCTGTCTTAAATTATGGGCAAATGGCCTCTGAGGTTTTCATTCTAGATTATCTTTAGAGGTGTTACTGCACAAAATTGTGTCATTATAGCACGAAAAATATATCTAATTATTGTAACCTTAATATTTCTTACGTAATTTCCAAATACTTATACTGTTTTGAAGTGGATTAATAGATTTTTACTCGTGGCAAAGAATACATGGAATTTCAGAACTATTACATATCAACCTGCTTTTTAGCAATCCAGCTATCCCTCTATCCTATTGTACCTATCTCTTAGTATTTAAAGTAAAATATAAAAATGTATAAATGTATGATTTAAGTGTGCCTCTATTAGCTATTAAAGAGTGATTATATGTATTGCTGAGACGTTTATTGTTAAACATTGAATTATTGAGTATTTAATATAGTAAAGAAAAGAAAATCTAGATAGAAATATTCTCAACGTAGTCGGAATGTAAATGAACATACGTGTAGTACATTTTGTCGGATACTGTCTCTAACATAATTATTCTGCATTCAAGAAACAGCGGTATCTGATTGAAACAGCTGGCATAAATAACTGGAATCGTTCTCTCGTGGCATTTACTGTTTCTAAAGTTAATCGCCATCTTAAAACTTTGACTTCACAAGCATTAAAATGCTGCGGCACTCGCATAAAAACTCCGGCGTCTAAGCCGCAACACAAGGCACTTACCCCGTTTATGCAGAGCGAGTGCATTTCTCAGGCTTGCATCTATGTTATCTTAACCCCGTTTGTTTGTTGCAGCGTTTCTTAGAAATGCATGCACAGATTATAAAGCTTTTAGAAGTACAGTCAGGTGCATGGAATCGTGCCGGTACAATGCTCAGGGTTTTAAACCTGTTTCCGGATTCTAGCACTCCATTTAATGTGTCTTTCTCTTCCCTTTCCCTTCGCTCCTGGGTGTGAAACCAAAGCTTTTTCCCTAAGTTGTTTTTAAGTGCCTGGCCTCTAATCAGTACGAGACGATTCATCTTGTGTGGACAGTGCTTATGAAGCATTCATTCTCCCCTTTTGCCGCTCACCTAGGTCTGACATTTGTTCATATGTGGACTTCATGTTGGACTTTAATTCCAACCAATAAGAGTTAAGCTTATTCAGGTCTCGTATCGTACACAAAGAAGGAATTCTAGCTACATTAAATAACAAAACACAATTGGAAACCAATGTACTATACAAGAGTTGTTAAATCATTAGACTTGGCTTATAATATTTACTTGCTAAATATAATATATGAATGGTGACGAAAATATAAACTCAGATGATTAAATAAAGTGTATAATATCGTCAAGAACCTCAGCTATCTTAAAAGGGGGCTGAGGATGGCCTAATGGTAAACTTACTGCGAAAGTAACCTAATCTAAAAAAAAATCAGAATTGTGGAGAGAATTACCCAAAATTACAAGTTACTCACCATACTTTTATCAGAGCTCTCTTTTCAACATTGAGACGACAAACTCTGCATAATTTGTCCTACTTCAAACACACAGACAGATTCCTTTCCCTTATCTTTTGCATACAAACTCGTGACTATATTCCACGGATCATCATCATAACATAGCTTAATTTTGTATGTTTTGTTTATGTATATGTTGTAATAACTTTTATAAACCATATTATTACTACGATCAAAGTTACAGATGTTGAAAAGTAATTCACCATAAACAGCTTAACACCTAACTTAAATTATTTCTTACTGACTTAACCAAAAGCATTTGAAAGTAATTATAAAATACTATTTGTTTAGCCTTATTTTGAAATGCTTATAAATACTACCTACTGGTCCTATTGATCTTCATTGATATTTATGGGTGACTCTTCAGTTTTTCACATTAGTATTAATTTAATAGGTTTTTGTTCGTTATTTAAGTTTCTTTGAAAAACAAAGGATAAGTGTTTCTTTCTTACGAAAGATATTAGCTACCAGCCTGAAAAGATAAGTGTATTTAAGGATGTTTACAAGCCGTGCAGGTATGTGAAATTTAACAAAATGTACAAAGTATTCTTACAAATTATTCCGTGAAAATGGAAACCACAAGTTAACACATGAAATCCCTCGTCAACAAAACTAAGATTTGTTGTTTATTCGCCAAGGAAAGTAGAGTGCCACAGGAAGCCTATTTATGAACTAATTTTCTTGATAGTGAAATTATAAGTGGTTACGTATTTCTGGACCGAGTATGCTATAAATCACTGAAGTATGAAAACAGTTTGAAGATTAAGCTACCCACTCATATATCTGGGATTTAATGCTCGGTAAATGTCTTTGATCAAGTGAAGATGTTATTTATTTAGTATGCCAATTATAAATAAAACCTAAAGTTTCAGATTTCGGAAATGAACATTACACGACGAAACCTAAAGTACTAGTCATTCAACGTTAGAACTCCTTGATCAACTTAAAGCAAGTAATTAAATAACCTCATGAGAATTTAAATGACAGCTATTATTATTATTATTATTATTATTATTATTATTATTATTATTATTATTATTATTATTATTATTATTATTATTATTATTATTATTATTATTATTATTATTATTATTATTATTATTATTATTATTATTATTATTATTATTATTATTATTATTATTATTATTATTATTATTATTATTATTATTATTAAACAGCATGAGAGTCTCAGTCTCGGGCTAGACGATGTGTTCATGTCTGTCTGTATGTCTGTGGTTCATTGCTAACGCTTGCATAGAATGAAGACGCATTGTTTTATGGCAAGCCGTTGTTCTGTCTTGCCACTCGTTCCATATGTTAAAGCTGAATGCAGCGCCATGGCTTGTATTATTTTTCCTCCTGAGGGATGTTGGTAAGAAACCGGTTTGGATTTTTTCTTTCTCTTAGAAGCCTCGTCAATCTGCAGCAGGCAGACAAAAATAAAAATAATAGTGAAAAGCAATGGGTGAAGGATAAAAAAAAGAGAGGAGGAATAGAAATTATACATCGTTTTTTCTTTCTTGTTCACTCGCATTCGTCATCACAGCAGTACATGCATAGGAATTCCGGAGCAGAGAGAGAAGATTCAAAGTCAAGGTCTGTTGTGAACACGAAACTTAGTACCCTTCAGGGCCTATACTTTGGGATAGGTTGTGGTAATGCATTACTATTATCTGGGTAGTTGAAGAGTCAGTTACCGTGCTAGATTTGACAGATGATGTCGTCCATATACCTATCCACTAATTTCTGATCGTTGACATGTTTCCAACTTTTCCGTCTACTTTCTTCTTTTTCTCGCCAATACAAGCTGCCAATGTGCAAAAACTGAAACACCTACTCTAGTGCAACTAATAAAGTATTAGCTCACACATGTTTCTCTTCCCTTTCTTCACTAGATTTATTATCTTTTTTCACCTGCTCCCTCACATTTCCTCCTTAGCCCTTCTATGTTAATATTTTGTTCTTCTCTTTCTTTTCTTATGATCTGTCTTATTTTTAGTTTTTCATTTTCTTCCCTTTATCCCTACTTCATATTTTATTCTTTCTCCCCTTTCTTCACTCTTCCTACCTTTCTGCTATAAGTATCTATTTTATACTCGGCTCTTTTCTCTTCTTCCTTTTTCTTGGACAATGTCTGCTTTTCGTTTCGTTTTTGTACTGTGCTCTTTTTTTCTTACTTACGTTCTCTTCGGTTTTCTCGTCTTCTCTTTCCCTCTCTTCTCTTCGACTTTCTTTTCGCATTTTATTTTCCATTCTCTTTTCTTCTGTGCTCTCCTCTGCCTTCCATCCGGCGTTCTCCCCTTCTCTCTTTTCTAACTCATCGTTTATTTTATCTACTCGTTGTTCTCTCTTTCTTTTTACCCTCTTTTGAGGGTTATACAAATATTTTTTAAGCTCAGGCCTTTTGTTTCTTATATTATAATAAACACTCCACATAATGAATCTAATAATAAAACTTCTCTAAATATTTCCAACAGAAAGTTAATATTTTGAAAAATGATATCGTTCGCACTACAGTTATATTTAATTAGTGAGTCCCTTAAGATGTTTTCCTATATTTTAACTTTGCAGTTGAAGGTTTGGCATCCAGTAAAGAAAAAGCTTGCCAGACATAACATACGCGCTCAGAAAGCAACCTTCTTGAGCAAACATACTCCGTCACTCCTTCCGAGTAAGTTATGGCGATATTACTGCCACTCCTTTGTTTAAGAGCTGCAGACCAAATGGCACACAACCTTTGTGAGGACGTAATAAAAATCCATCCAACCATAACGAATCTGTAGCGCACCGCTACCTCATGTTTGCATGAAACGCAGCTGAAAGTATAATAGTCACGAACAACTGTTTAACTACAAGAAAAACTAAACTCTTTGACTAAGTAGCGAAGGGAAAACCAGATCAACTTAGCTTCCAAGTCTACTGAAATTAACAGAAGTTCATAGCACTTCGGGAAAACCCCGCGTTTCTTTAAGTTGAAGCGTCCAACCAACGATTCGTTGTGGATGTGATTCCAAACGGAGCTGGAATCTCGTACCTTGTCGCCAAGTTCGTAATACCTGAACAATAGTCCGAGTTTAAATTTTATGAATTTAGTGTATGAACGAACAGAGGCTTTTGTTCCTATGCAGCACATCTGAGAAAGCTTCGAAGGCTGCATCAATTGCATAAATTTGCTCTTCCCTAAGCACATTTGTTTTCTCGCTTCTAGAGTTTAGCGACTACGTTTCCTTAACGGAGGAATAGAACTGCAATACAAGTATGTCTCCCAATTGTCATCACTATGATTAGGATTACTACAGAGGAGATTTGGCACTTCGACCAGTCTTGATCTACTGTACCTAACCCCCCAAGTGGGACATCCCCGGGAGGAAGGATGAGGTGAGAGGAGACAGAGGGCAGTCGTCTCAAGAATCCACGACAGAGAGCAGTGTCCCTACATTTTACTTAGATAGAAACCTTACCCGGTAGGCCAGGACAAAGGACATCCCCCCGACTGTGGTTCGGAAGCGATCCCAATACTCGGTTGGGAGACCGGCAACGATCCACCGGAGAAAGTGGTTCACTAGAGCATATCATCCTGCCATGCACACCGAGACACCCGCCGACACCTCTATCCTGAAAGAGACCACCAGATAAGAGATAATATGAAATAATAGAGATGAAATGGAGAGACAGGAGATTTGGAGTCCCGGGGAATCGAAGCCGGGCCTCCCGAATGTGGGGCAGAGACAAAACCACCTGAGCCATCCCGCTCGGTAATTGTCAACATATGTGACCACATCATCCGGTTTTTACATGTGTATTTTAGTGCAAGCCTGAATATTTTCGTAAATATTTCAGTGGATTAATAAGAATTATCTAATGTAATTGAGGCACAACACAACCATCCTGAATGATGCACAATGAACAAATATGATCTTTACAGCTCAAACAACAGAAGTAACACATCTGCTGATTCAATTGTTTTCCTTCAAAATGTTTCCAGCTTCCTGGCATTTGTTTTGCCTCTTCGGTTAAATTATAGTTTTGTATAGAGGTTCCTTAGAATACTCTAGAGAAACTCAAAGAGAGTTAATAAACAACTAAAATTCCGCCTAATAACCTCGAGAACAGCAATATAATAGACAGATACTCGACGAAACTGGGTTCTACTACTCGTCCTTGGTTTAAAAGAAGTACAAAGCACCTGCTCATCCTTAAAGTGCTATAAGAACTTCTATAAATTGTGTTCGGAAGTTCTTCAAAACCATCTTAATTTTCACATTACAATGTTCTACAATTGGGCTAAAAGCCTGTATCAGTACTAGTAGATGACCATACCTTTATCCAGACAAAAACGGGCAATTTCTTTCACCCCTCGCTGGATCCATGAGACAAAAGTAGAACCCAAAGGCACTTTTGTTCTTAGCCGTCACCTTTTTAAAATGAAACACTCCCCCCATCGTCACCTAGCGGCAGAAGTAGAAAGGGGTATAATTTTCTCCTCAAGACATCCTACACTCTGCTCGCGGAGGTATAAATGAAACGCACAATTTTTTTGTTCTATCATCTCTATTTAGTAAATAAAAATTGGGATGCGGGCCTGGGAAGAAGAGGGTTGCTCTCCTGAGAACAAGCAGAGAGGACATTGTTTCACGAACAACGAACTAGAAACAAAAAAAAGATTTGTCCAGTGTTGAAGCTTCCCGGGGTTATACCTGGACATGAATGCGATTTTTGTTACGGGGTGGGTCCATATGCAGATGAGGGTATCATATGCAAATTCATGAGAGAATCTGATGACGAAGCTTCGCTCTAACGATGACTACACATTATTTTAAGCCGTTTTATTTGGTCCTTGTTTTTGTCCCATTCGTGCAACTGCCATTTCCTCTCTGCGGATGAGAGACAGGAACCAGTACGACCAAACGCCGCAAGTGGCAGGACCATTTTAGGATTACGTTCTGCCTGAAAATTAAACATCTTTTTTTATTTTGAGGAATTAGAACTATGAATATTTAAACGTTAGCAAAACAGGTTTTGTACACAAAATAGTTTTAAAATATTTAATAATGATGATTATGATGTAGATGGTGATGTACTCCTTTTAAAGTATATTTAAACGAGTGAACCTCAAAAGATTACTTTTCGTATTATTTTATCTCTTAGTAAAGTAATAGAGGTGTTTATTGCATTTTTGCCAAAAATTCAAACTTGCATGTGTTTTGAAACCCTCTGAATCCAAAATGTGTGTGTGTGTGTGTGTGTGTGTGTGTGTGTGTGTGTGTGTGTGTGTGTGTGTGTGTGTGTGTGTGTGTGTGTTTGTGTGAGAGAGAGACAGAGAGAGAGAGTAACATTACTCAAAAACGAAAGTCAAAAAGCATAGTAATAGCAAAATGAGAGTTGCAGGCTGTTTTTCTTAATCATAAAAAGTCTTATTACATTCACATACAAACTCGTATACAAACGCTTATTTCTTTAAATACAGTACTTTAAAACGGGTAACTATGTGATGAAAGAAATTCCGTTCTATTTCGATGGCTAAGAGATAAAATAATAACTAACATCTCGTTCGAGAAAGGCAGAAGCATTGCAAAATTCAGACAAATAACAAGGAATATCTTATTTCCAAATTATTCACTCTACAAAAGACGTACATGTATGACACAACTTGTGGTTTAAATGAGCTTTTGTCTCTTAACTGCTTACCAGTTATGCAAAACTTAACCATGCTGTAAAGGAGTTTTGAAGGCGTTCCCGGCAGTTCAAGATATACATTTCATTTATTATGCATTTTAAACAAAATTTTAATGCATTTTTGAGCAAGTAAAAGGTTTCTAAAACAAGAGGAATTTCTTGAAAATCTTCCAGTCTCATGTTTGTAAGGTGTTAAACTTAAATACCACGTTTGGGGCTTAATGACCTTTTTCTTAGATTCAGGAAGTTCCAAAACGTATATTTCCAGTGAAATGTCCAGATCAAGTTTTTGGGTGGAATGCAATACTTTTCCCAGCAGAGAAAATGAAAAGCATATTTATTGTAACATTAATTGTTCAATTTCTTTTCACTTTACTTCTTTTTTCTCGAGATTAAAACAAAAATTAAAATTAATTTACCTATTTTTATCAAACCTGTTATCTACTGGTTATGGGGTTATCTACTTGACTTGGAACTTTTTCTTTCGTACAAAAAAGCCTATTTTATTCAGCCAAAATTACGATGCCTTACAGCTATGATTTTCTTATTCTAACTGAAAGGTTAGTTAATTTTAAGTAGTTTATTTCGTTATTTTATTGCGGAAAAATTTCTGATACCTCTGGTATAAGCAACATAGAAAAAAGTAGAATTTTTCGGGTAACAGACCTGTATTGGCACATTATACGTACTTCATTTTTTATAGTAGTCATTGGAGATATTAAGCCATATGCTAAAGTCACATTACCCCTCCGAGTAGCTAAAATTATGTAGTATTCTTTATTCTATAGAAGCATTATCCTGCAACATTTTTAGATAAAAGGAATAAAAGGTTTACGGTACAAAAATTAAGCAGTTTTATTTGAATTATAGTAAACATATTTAAAGTTAGATTGAATCAGATTAGACTGATTTGCGATCAGTGGGTTTATTTGCACCCAGAAGGTCTGTGAAGATTGAACATGTCCAGGGGCATACAGCTTAATATAACTTATACTTGAAAATTTAACGTAAGAGACACGTTATAGGTATACAGGCAATATGAAAAACAACATGGAAAACAATATGGGGAAAAAAGGCAGAGATAATTATATATGATAAAAATCAACGTTCACTTGGCTTTTACCAGTACGTCTCAACCTCTTTTGCAGTGGATACCATTTGTTGTCATTTCTTCAATAGATATACATTAACAGGCATCAAAAATTTATTGGCAATGGTTTGTCATTGGAACAGTTGGATTCTAAATGCACCGAAATTAATTTTTTTTCTATAAGATCATTAGGAAGAGCGCCAAATATTTTGATTGTTTCATAATGCGCACCTTTATGAAAGCAAGAAAGTTCAGTACTGCGATAATGGATATTACGCTTTTGTCTAGTTTATTCCATAAATTCCATTATTTGTTATTTTATTTATTTTCATTTACGTCCTCGAACGTTTTCATATCGGACGATGAATGAAATGGGTGAAATAATGCTCAAAGGAATCCAGGGTCCATGGAGCTTAGTTACCCGACATTTATCTTTCAGGATAAGGGAAAACTCCAGAAAAACCGTATCCAGGTAATATTATTTGATATAAATGAGGTCCTATTGCATACAAAGAATTAAGGCTCGAGAACATATACCTACATGCAAGGAAGTTGAACATACTACACCTTCCCCCTGTATAGTTATTTCTTTAATGATTTCTGTTTGGGTCATCTGAATTTATCAAATCTATTTTGAGGTGCTCATAGTTTATGACTTACACGAAGTTTTGTCTGCATTCAGTTTAAAACATCCCCGGGCTCGATTACTGTTATACCATTGACAACAATCTGGAACAAATTATTTGGGTTTCTTTTTTTAAAACATAAAACAAAATGGGGGAATTAGCAGAGGAACTTAATCCCCTGGAGATTGATATCATCAAATATTACAATTTATACTAGTAGTTGCAAGCAGATAGAGAGGCGTGGTTTGTATTAAAACGCGACATTATCGGACTAGCGTCATCGGGGATGTCACCAAAAGTTTCAAAACTTTGAAACGTTTGTCTTCGACAGCAGTTTCAGTAATTCCGAACTAAAACCTCAGTTCGAATTCGTTTCGTTGCCTATCTCCTTCAGTCATTTTTAAAACTCCGCTCCTCACGCCACGTACCCAAAAAGTAATTTCTAAGTTTTCGTATGAGAGAAATCTCAACTCCGCCCACAGAAACCACCCCTAAATAATATTACAAATCCTTCCACCCCTTGCCCATTTTCTACATTACCTGCAAGTCTATATTACATGCACATTTATCACGAAATTGCTGTAATTTTTAGGAAGTTTCGACAGGAGCATTGAAACAGGTAATTTTTACACGGTGTTCCGCAGACAGGATTTGGCACTAGGCAGCGTCGAAACTTGATGTGGGAACTGAGATTACTGCTTTCACCTATTGAGGTTTCTCAGAATGTACATATTTCTAGTAATATTTTAACTTGGAATTTTTTGTTGGAGTTTAGTACTTTTTCTATCTCTCGTAGAAGAGACAGTAAAAAGTAGTTATGAAGAAAATATACAGCTTCATAATTGTTGCCAGATAAAAATAGTATTACCTAACCAATGGTTATTATTCGCTCAAATGCTTCCACTTTGAAGCACTAGACATGAAGTACTACAAGATTGCATTGAGCTTATGTAAATTTTTGTTATATGTGTTAACTATAGTATTTCTATGCCAGTCTACATTATTACATTAACAGAAGTTGAAATGTTAAGCAGTATCACATCATTATATTTTAATGTCACTTCACACTCCCGATGCTTAAGGACGTGACACCTGTTGAGCACTATGTTATCAACTGCTGTACCCCCCTTGGAATGTTATTAAAGTTCATTATACTAAATAAAGAACCCTAACGGTTTTCATAGAACGCTTGACCCATGTTTAGCCGAAGGGGAGCTTCTTAAAACTGTTCTCGAAGTAGTTGACAGTCTGCGTTAAACAAAAAAACAGCTGAAGCTCAAAGGCTCCATGACTAGAGAAGCGGAAACAGTTGGTGACGAGAGTAATTGAGATGGACATGTTACTCATTAGCACGTTGTTCAGATTGCATGACGATATGTCGTGCTGCCGGAGTATGGACAAGAAATGTCTATTTCATTAGCATCCGGCACACGTAAAAAACCTGATCTAAATAATCTTAAGTGCCAGCTGATGTTTCATGAGTGACATCAATCTGATTTGATTCTCTCTATACTTATCATCTTGTTCTCGTTCACCTCTGCAATTAAGCGAGACTTGATGTTTTCTGGAATTCTTTCTGGTTTTGTTCCTATTTTGTAGCTATCTCAAAGAACTACGATGCCGAGCACGAGAAGTGTCAGAGGTAACCTAGCAGAGCCGCATTCGATTCACTCTGACCAACAGCTTTTCATGCTGCTCCCTGGTCGTTTGGCGAATACTGGGGTGGTTTCTTAACTTTTTGTATTTAGGTGCAGGAATCTACTCCCATTAGTATTGAACCTATAGGACCAAGGACCCGGGCCTCCTTCTACCCGGGAGCGATGGAAACTCCGAGGGTCTTTCCATGGGGCAATACCTTGAGTCTAAAAAGCCCCGCCCCCATCGACTAAAACGTTAAGACTGGAGGAAGGGGATACGCAACTTACGCGCGTCAACCCCGCAGGGAAGACTACCGATATGACCTCGGTGGGGCCACCTGGTGATCTAGCACACCTTCTACTAGCTCTGCAGGCTAGTACCCGGGAATTATAAGGCTACACTCTACCCCCTCCGGGGGGCCGTAGCCTGGCCGGGGGTACCCAATTCCCCGTGGGTGTCGGGAACACACTGCCCCTCGAGTCCAACCCAATCCGAACAACTCCCCGACGGGAGGGGCTCGGCAGTTCAGCCCGAGGTTCCTCTAGTAACGTCAGAGGTACCACGAGTGCTAAGGGTCCGCAGCGCCCGCACCACGGCAGCTGAAGGGGACGGATTCCCTCCCCTACTACCATCACTTCCTTTCACTTCATTTCTTCTCGTGTATTAGTATGCTTCTAGATTTCGTAGTACAAGACAACTGTAGCCTTCTATGGCGGGGGGTGGGGGTGGTAACCATAACGGACATAATCTAATTACATAGGAATATTTCGTGCTGTTTATACTCCCATGTTATATAAAATGTCATAAAACTGAAACTCCCAAAATTGAAGCCTGGAAAGTGATGCATGCGACACTTGACAGCTGGACATCCCTCTTCAGCTGTGTTACGGGTGTGGGGTTCGGTGCTCTTTACGTATGCCATGTGTAGGCCGTTACTCGTCAGGGGTAGACAATCCCTCCCCTACAAGCCCATATGTTCCTACGCATTCTGGACTCATTTTCGGGTACTTCCAGCTGAACTCCGCACTCGTGTTTGGGCACAGACTCCACATAGAGCGGAGCTGATGCCACCAAACTCTCAAGCGCGTACATTAGAGTATAGTGATAGTTTCCTTATGAGGTTTTGTCCAAAAATGTTCAAAATTCAAAATGTTTTACCTACAAATCATGCCCCAATCTTTATATCAGACACAAATTTTATTAGTTTTCATATATGTAACCATTTTTAAGTCTCAGAATATCACTTAAATTACCTGCACGCTACTTCCCGGCTCAGATGGAATACTTGACTTGTTTTTCTATTAAGTTTACCTTACATATTCAGAGAAATAGCCATGCGGAATATTTCTAGACGATGCATTCCGTTCTTTCATGTTATAAGAAATTAGGAATCAAAGATGCCCACCAAATGTACAACATTCTTATGACCTCTAGTGTGGAGGTGGAGTTATGGAGGCGAACGCCAATTTTCTTCACGCGCTGTGATTTGAAACTCTACCACATTTGACTCTGGAAAACAAATATGTGAGGAAATTGGAGTGGAAATAATACGTATGTCGAGTCTGTTCCGCCTATCGCCGTGCAAGAGGCGGTCTTTTCGCCGCATAAAATTGTTCACAGCCACGCAAGCGAGACTTTGGACTCCGAACAAATGTGTACAGTTCGATCCCCACACTCAAAGAGCAATGGTTAAAAAATTCAAGTCTATACTTGAGAAGTACTCATTTGTATATCTCATAGTTCAAGATAGAGTCGTTGTTGAAGCACTGACAGAGGTATTCTGTAATACTCTTTGAAATATTGAAGTTGCCCGCCTCTGTGGCTTGGTGGTAGCGTGTCTACCTGCTTTCAAGAGCTCCCGAGTTCGAATCTCGGTCGGGGTGAATTATCTGTTTAAGGTTTCAGATTTGTCCCTTGTCCTAAAAGATAAATGTACGGTAACTTTTAAGCTCTAAGGACCATATGCTCATTTAAGCATAATTTCATCGATTTCATTCTTCGCCCCATATATAACATTTGACGATGTAAATTAAAATAAAAAAACTGAAGTATTTTCTCTGAATTTTTAGGGCTTTATTAAAGTCTTAAATGTCAATACTATGGAATAATTAGTCATATATCTTCTCCTCTGAAGTAATGTTCTCTACCATTATTGCAAAGTTGAGCAAATTTTTACTGGTGACTAAATTATATCTATAACAAATGTAAAATATCACAAAACGAGGGCATGCTTTTTACTGCAACTCAAGCTGACAAAGCATTCTACAATTGGAATCATAAGTCCACTGTAGACCCTCTTCATTCTTTTCGGCTTTCGTTTTCACATATGGACCATTTATATTAACCTGCCTTCCATTTGAAAATATCATTTCCATATGGAGGGAAGATGATTAAAACACGTGAAATTTAATGATGACATAACAATCTGAACAAATGCAGGGACAACACTTCAGATTTTTTCTTTTAATTTACATCGTCAAATGTTATATATGATGACAGTCATAAATCTATCTTCATAACCCAGTTAACGGAAAATTTCAATCCCTGTCTCTGAAAACCAATAGCAATTTAAGGAAGTGATAAACACATGTTAATTCCAGTTGGAGTTCTCAATTGCCAAAGTTCCGATTTTCATTGTTCTGTTCGGTTTTACACGCAACTTTTATTTATTCTATGCTTAGGTGATGTCAGTAAATGCGAGGTTAATTTTGTGCATTTTATTTTTATTGTGCTAGTTTCACTTCAGTATACATTTATCGTTTTGTGTTATGGTGTATGCTTTAGACTCTATCAACTTGTTCTATATCTCTGTGTATTGCTTTAAACTATATGAATGTGAAATAAATTGACACTTTATGCACCTCATATAAATAATGTTAATATTCATAATTTAAAACAAATTAACTCGAATTAAACTTATTTTTTAAAATGCTATAAAATGCTAAATTACAAATGTGTAAATGCTATAAAATGCTACATTTCTGATTTCAAAAAGCTAAGTATCACGCCCCCTAGTGATTTATTCACAAAAGTAGAAGTCGTCAGAATGTTTTTGAATGGGCTGTAACTGAACTCACGCGAGTCGTAAGCAACTACCAGGTAGAATATCGGAACTGTGTCTAACCCCTCCCCCCACCCGTTGCGCCTCATTCATTTGGGTCTTGCTTTGCTGTGGCAAACTGTATCACATTTACATTGAGCGGGATGGCTCAAGCAGTTTCGTCTGTAGCCCGCATTTGGCAGGTCTGTTTCGATTCCCTTGGCAGACGAACCTGACCCATGGTTGCTTCGCATCGACAGGCGAATGCTGTATAGATTAATTCATTTATATAACGCGAGGGCAATCCACACAAAGTGAAGACTGACCCCCCCCCCCCCCCTCTGACGACCAGGGAGTTACCGAGCTGTCCCAAAAGGGCGCCCGGCGCCTCCGCGGGGCTATCCATAGGGCAAGACCTAGAGAGTAACAAGGGCCCCTCCTCCAATCTGGTCCGAAGACACAAGATGGGATGGAAGTGGATACGCCACTTACGCGCGCCAACCCCGCAGGAAAGGCTACCGAACAACCTTGGTAGGGCCGCCTGGTGATCTAGCACACCTTCTACTAGCTATGGAGGCTAGTACGCGGGAATATATGGCTTCCCTCAACCCCGTCCGGAGACGTACCCGATCTCCCACGAGTATCGGGAACCACTGTCCCCTCGAGTCCAACCCAATCCAAACAACTCCCAATCAAGGAGGGACTCCAATGTTCGGCCCGAGGTTCCTCTAGTAACGTCAGAGGTACCACGAGTGCTACGGGTCCGCAGCGCTCGCACCACAGCAGCCGAAAGGGACGATCCCTTCCCATACGGGTAGGTTAATTAATTTCATCTCCATCATTTCGTATCATCTCTCAACTTGCTGTTTTTTTTTTTTCTGGGTAGAAAGTGTTCGGTGGGGGTCTTGGAGCTGTATGGTAGGATGATTAGATTCCTGGTAAACACTTCCTCCTTCGGTAGGATGGTACTACTAGCGGGCCGTTTCAGGACCACGGTGGGTAGGATGCCGGCTATTATGGTCTCTCGGGGAGTTTCCACCTGGTCAATAGGGACCCTGCCTTATGCACTGTCGTGACTCCTTGGTCGCCCTGTCTCATTTCACCTCATCCTTCCTCCCTGCGATTGCACATTTGGGGCATAGGCATAACAGATCAAGACTGGTCACAGTGCCGAATCCCCTCCATAAGACATTGTAGTTGGGGATTAGCTATTTAAGCCAATAATGCTTTTCCCATTGCCAGTTGTTTGGTGTGACTGTCCGATAAGAGGTATGCCAAGGCCACATGGACAGCACAGACAACCGGTCACCGTGTTACATTCTGTCGTGGCTTGTCATCTGTCTAGACGTGATTTCTTAATTGTCTGCTTTTCTCTTCTTCCTTCACAACATGAATATACCGTGTTTCTTTGTTTCTTGCAATGAGCGTCACGCGCATTTTGATTTATGGCTTCGTATTTCTTTCCAGAGGCTTGCATCTTCTTTTGTTCTGTTAATTATAAAACTCGAAATACATGACGATCAAATGAAATTTCAAATGTAAAGCAAATAAAAAAGCGTATATAATAACTTCTTGATTTCTGCAGAGAAATTTCAGGTCATAAATAACTAATTTCTGCTTTGCAATGTCTGGTATTACTGCACTAGGTTAAAATCAGAGAGTGTAGGAAGCATTACGTCTAAACCTCAGATAGTAGTTCTGTGGTGCGTCATGTTTTTGCAGTCAGTTGTTACATTCCTAACAAACACTCGAGTTACTTATTTGAATTTTCTTTCAATTCAAGTTCTACTGTTAATCACCAATTGCAATAAAACTAAACTAAAACATGTCAAAAATAAACTTCTATACACGTTGGAATCGGCTGTAGTACTCATTTTAATATAAAACTTACTATTGTCAGTAATTGACAACAAAATAGATTAAATATTTAATTTATAAAACTCTCATTTGACATTTTGGATCAGAAAATGGCGTTCTCAACCTGAATACACACAAAATTAAGTATTAATAGTTAAAGCTACTAAATAACACTTGAATGCATTTTATAACGCTGAAGTTGGCAGCGTAATGGTTATTAATACAGATTCTATAGCCTGGTAGCCGGCCTTGGAAAATAAATGGATTAATTGTTTGCCCTCAGATGCAAAGTCAAGGCTGATCGGTCTGCTTCTACCTCCTGCATTGCCAGTGTGGCCAACTTCTGTTTAATCGCTTTACTTCTTAAAATAAGCATACTTACTGTTTTAGCAGAATCTATACTTTTAGCTGTTACCATTATTGAAATCGTGATTTGTCATATCTACTGTTAACCTACTTTATCTACTGAGTTCCATACACGACCTCTGATATCAAAGTAGCATTCGAAAAAGCAACTTTTACGATCTACTGAATCAAAAAATTGCAGTTTTAGAACAAAAAGGGCCATTTACTTCTCTCTCACCCTCTATGCATGTGTGTGCGTGTGCGTGCGCGTGTGCGTGTGCATGTGCGTGTGTGTGTTTTTCTTTCTCTCACCTTCATGTTACATTTCTATAACAAAAGAAAACTTAGTACAATAAACTATCTCGCAAAAGCATACAATTTCTCATAAAAATCTTTTTATTGCCTTACACATTTTCTAATTGTTCTCTGTCGTTCGTTCAAATTCTCGTCTCCTTTAAACAGTGTCATTTAAAATTATACAGTGTTTCTCATGACCTCGTGGAATAACACCAATATTGGCTTGCCCGCCTCTGTAACATAGGTAGTAGTGCCTGACATTCAAGTTCCAAGTTCGATTCTCGGGTAGGATAAGCTATCTGAATAAGATTTTCCGGGGTTTTCTCTTATGCTGAAAGAATAATGTCTGGCAACTGTAAGCTCTATGGATCCCAGGCTCATTTGAGCATCATTTCTTCCATTTCATTCATCGTCCGATATAACCTAAGTTGGATGACGTAACTTTAAACTGAATCTATGAAATTGGCTTGCTTTTAAAACAGTGACTCACGTCTTCCCTTTTTTCTTGTGGAGCTAAAACAATATGCATTTTATAATTGTATGATTAAAATTAAGGTAACCAATTTTTATACAAATAATATAATAAACAGAGGACTGTTAATTCATTAAGCTTTATTAATTCAAGCAATAATGTTTATTAAATGTATTCGCACCTCTAAAGTCTGGTGAAAACGCGATTTTTTGTGCGTAATTTATGTCCTCCAACGTTAAGTCATATCGGACGATGAATGGAATGAGTGAAATGATGCTCAAATGAGTCCAGGGTCCGTAGAGCTTAGAGTTACCCGACATTTGTCTTTCAGGATAAGGGAAAACCCCGGAAAAACCTTATCCAGGTAACTCGGCCTGACCGAGATTCGAACTCGGGATCTCTTGAAAGTGAGGCAGACACGCTACCATCACGCTACCAAGGTGGGCGAAAACTTGATTGCCATCCAGTCAGCAAGCCCGGGTTAGTTTCCCGTTAAATACAACTTACTATCTTGTGAACGTGAGGTATACTTCTAGGCCAAGGACATATTATGTGACATCATAAAGCCATTCATCGTGCTTGGCATCTTGACAATTGAAGTCCCCATGTGTTAAACTCATATGGCTTACTCTGACTATTCATACCTACTCTTTCAAAATATTATTGTATCTGCATACGAGTAATCTGAATAAACATTTGCAAGAAATTTAGGGAATACAGTAGAAAATGTATAGACAAATTTTAAGAGCTGGCCATTGTGTGAAGGACTTTAAATGTGTTCTCCTTGCATGACCACGGGGTAAAAAATTTTCCGCATGACAAAAGTACGAATATTTGAAAATTGAAACCAACAAGAATATCTAGGAAATAAATTTTATAATAACTTTTAGAATATACACAGTTGGTAATATGTATCATTCTAAAACATTGGATACAATTTATCTTAGAATGATAATTTTCTTTAATTCCCTAAAGCTGGATACTTACCGATAAGATATGTTCCTCGTAGAATTTACGTTTATTTTCTATAGTTTCTAAGGCAGTGTTGGCATGTTGGTGTTACGATGAAGGTTCTGTCGCTTCAGAAAGTTAGTCCACATCTCCAGGTACCATAGAAGGGTGTAATCCTGTGAATAATGCGATTATTTTTCCCCTTTCTCAGATTGCCCGGCACATAACGTCACACAAGGTTAATGAACTTCGTCTATCACATATGCAATGAGACCAAAGAGCGCCGCTAGTGTAGGAGACAGAGATAGCGCGAGTGTGCGAATCAAAGTAAGGAGGGGAGAGGCTGTTTTAAAAAAAGAAGCCCAGACCTTTCCCAACGTTATTGCTGTTGAGCTTGCCAGTCCGTCAGGAGCGGTAGGGGGACGGTAGTCGGCGAGAAAGGGGAAAAAGTGGAAAAAAATAACGCGACTCTCAATAAAAAAATAAAAAAAAGACCAGCGAAAGACGCTGTCACGTGACATACGCAAGTTATCCCTCTCCCCACCTCTCTCTCACTCTCTCGCTGTCTCTTACCTATACGACCCTTTATGCCTATATCTCTCTCTTTCACACCACCAACAGCACCTTCTCCTCCTGTTTCACATTCAGAAAGGGTTAAGGAACATTTACAAGGTCATTGCATGTTTGAGAGTGGATCGAAAAAGAGTGTGGCAGGTAGTTAGGTGTTTAGTTTTAAGATTTAGTTCCTCCCGCCAAGGCGGTGCCTTTTTTTCTAGTGTGTCTCAATTGTTTTACTTAGTTATGTAGAAGAAATGCCAACATTTCCAACTAAATAACGGTTCGGTTTAGTTTTTTTCCGTTCGTACTACGAATGAAGCGGGGCAAATGACATGGACGTGTTATCCAGTGACTTAAAGTGCCATATGTAAGTGCCTGTGTGTGATAAAAGTACAAGGACAACCGTCTATCTGCAGATTAAAACTTGGTAAGTCACCTGCTGCATCCACAGTAACATGTACACCCAAAACTAGGTCAATATTTCGATGAAAAGTTTATCACCAGATCGACTTTCATTTTTACCTTGTATTTGCACAGCTGCTCAGCATTACAAACTTGCTCTGCACTTAAGTTGTCAGTTTGTTTTAAGTAATACAGTGGTCTATTTCTTCTGTTATCGTAATCATGCTGTTATACAAATCTAAAATGGTATGCTCAAACTCTTTACTTGTGTTAACGCGAAAACATTCAAACAGAAGTCTAAGCAGAACATAGAATATTAAAAGAGAGGGCGGAGTTCATACTTTACTGCTGTCCTACAATGCCTTGCGCTTCTCCAGGAAATGTTTTATTTGTATTATTTCATTACTGAGATTTAATAACACTTAACTGGTAATTGTGTGACATTTTATAAACAGTACAGCTCGTGATTTTTAACAGAAAAATTTACATACGGCGGGAAAATTTGCTTCGTAATGATTATGAAGTTACGTAACATAAAATGGAGAAGTTATTGAGAAATCAATAGCACATTTTCTTGTTTTGTAGGCTTTATTAATATCCACCAACATATACACATTTTTAATATAGTTATTATTTTGTAACTTAAGAAATATTATCTTAGCTCGTAACAGTGACAGTTATGAAGTTAGAACACAGTAATTGCTTTAGATTAAAATTGAGACCTACATTATGCAAGAAAACTTGTTACCAAAGTAAGTTCAGCTGCTGAATTCCATTGGAATTAAAACAAACCAATTTCGGCAGTCTTACAGTACGCGTAGAACAAAAGAATAGCGCTACCTGCTCGGCATATTCGCAATAACGAAAAAAAAAGTTTCTTTTTTTCAATTATTTTTCCATAGCAGAGGTTTGAAAACGATGTTCAAATGTTTCCGTCAGAATAACACAAAGCAACGGAAGCGAAAAGCAAAAGCATTGTTACCCACGCATGATGTATAAACGTTTTGTACGTTAAAACGAAGCAGCTACTACTCCCTACCAGAAAGCCGAAAGTGATGAAGATGTGTTGTTAAATGAGAAGGCTTTTACGAGATGTACTGGGCGACGGGAGAGTGTCTAAACAATCGAAAGCTTTTTATTTGCGCGCGGTATAAACCGCCTTCGCTGGCAAACCGCGCCAGCCGCATTTTTTGTGGTCTGAGCACTGACCTTCCTCACCTCCACTTACTTAACATAGGACAGATACGGCACGACGCGCTACTATCTCTGCCAAAAACACTGACCCAGCTAAGCGCGTGTAACGCATCTAAAATACGTGTAGCGAGAAAGTGCGCATTTTATTTAAACACCTGGCAATGCAGCCAAGTGGAGAGATTTTGAAGAACAAGCTTTGCGTACAGAAAAGTTTAATTTTCATGCAGAAAACAATTGCCAACCCAGTTGTTCATGCTTGATGAATTATTATGTATCCCTTTTTTTGACTGACAACTAATGCCTATCTTTTTTTTTCTTTCAATTTATGCAAACTACTTTGTGTATGTTTGTGAACCTTGTAATTGAAGTAACAATAATTAAATTATAAATAAATGCTCAGTCATAGGTCTCCATGTAATTACTAGGAGAATTCACAAATGCACTCTCCTCTACTAGGAGAATTCACAAACGCACTCGTCTTCTGGGTCTAATTCATGTACCAAATATTTTCCTTCGTTATACATGTCTACAAAGGCGTTAGTAGTGCCCGCCTCGGTAGCGTGGTGGTAGCGAGTCTGCCTCACGTTCAAGAGGTCCCGAGTTCGAATCTCGGTCAGCGTGAGTTACCTGGATAAGGGTTTTTCCGGGGTTTTCCCTTATCCTAGAAGACGAATGTCGGGTAACTGTAAGCTCTATGGAACCTAGGCTCATTTGAGCATCATTTCACCCATTCCATGTATCGTCCGACATGACCTAACGTTGGAGGGCGTAAATTACAACAACAAAAAAAGGCGTTAGTGTTAGGCATGATACATCATCTGCACATAAAGAGCCGCTAGCTTCCACAGAGTCCGCAGAGACCTTAGCGTCAGGCAATGTATACCTGTTTCTACATGTGTCGTGCAGATGGCATGTGTGTGCCGTCTAGTGCACTTGCTTTGACTACCTGTGGATAGATAGAAGACCATTGGCTATTAACATCTATTTTCATGCTTAATATGAAACTTTGGGACGTGTTATTAAATATCTAATCTCATATTTACCTTGGCAAATCAGAGAAATAACGAAAAAATAGATTGGAAGGAATTTAGGGTCCCACTATTACAATCAAAATCTAAAACATATGCTCTAAAAATAGAAAGTAGCATAAGGTATAAAAAATAAGCTAATAATTATGTATCTTCAGACTGGGACATAAGGATTTATACACATGTTAACAGTGCCTGTGATGTAACAATTAAATCGACATCAGGCAAACAAAAATGTTTATGCTGCTTGACAATGCATTTTTTTCATTGAATTTTTGTTCAGTGAAATATTTTGCACACTGTAGCTTGACTCCCAGTACTTCATATTTCATAGTAGCCAATGGTTGTAAAAATAATGCCTGTTTTTTTTTTATTATTCTGATTCAGTACAGAATGGCGCTGGTATATTTAAAAATAAAATTATTTAATGTGTAGTTAGAGAACATTTAAAGCAGCGATGCATGCTGAAAAGATCAAACGCATGAACATCCGCACGAGCGCGCACGACTTGATGCATTCTGTTTTATGGAATTACAGAGGCGAATATTTGCCATTATTGATTGACGCTGCATTTTTATTCACGCCGATATCTGATGGTGCGATTATGTGCTAGCTGTCAGCAGTATCTACCAGCGTTTTGGAAGCGTGAAATCATGGCCTTCAGTTAATATAAAAATCTGTGGTAGTGTTTACTGCCTCTAGAGAAAGTCCGATGTGTTGTATTGCATGACTGTTCCTATCCATTCTTCAGAAAACTGTTATTATTCTTATGTCTACTTCTAAACAAGCATTTTAGCTTTCATTGCGAGCCTCAACTTTACTCAAGAGCTCTCACTCGCTACAGAGTTGTACTAAAAGGGGAACTATCATTAGGCGCTAGAGAGTTCGATGGTATAACCGTTCTCCACATGCTATATGCCAAAAATCGGGAGTGGAGGTTAGCTAGAAGTCCCAAAAATGAGTCCAGAACATATAGGCATAATAAAATAGCATTGTACGGCAGGGATTGTTTACTCATGATGGGTAGCGATCTGCAAATGGCATACGTAAGGACCGCCTTCCCCCACACCCGCCACCGAGCTTTTGAAAGATGTCCAGCAGTTGCTTGCAAGTGGTTGCATGCGGCACTTTCCGTCTTCAGTTTTAGCCTTTGCGATTATACTCCGGAATAGATTTTTGGTGTAGGTACATGTTTTATATACCTACATCAGGCAATTGGTAGCGTGGTGGTAGCATGTCTGCCTCACGTTCAAGAGGTCCCGAGTTCGAATCTCGGTTAGGGTGAGTTACCTGGATAAGGTTTTTTCGGGGTTTTCCCTTATCCCGTAAGACGAATGTCGGGTAACTCTAAGCTCCATGGACCCCGGACTCATTTGAGCATCATTTCACCCATTCCATTCATCGTCCGATATGACTTAACGTTGGTGTACGTAAATTACAACTACATCAGGCAAGGTGCGTAACGGTGTGAGTACAGTGATGGTTCCCTTGTAAACTATCTTAGGTGAATCCATCGTGCAACTAGGCAATACAGTACTCTCCAACAGTACTTTGCATCCCGAATTCAGTGAGATGAATTCAGTGAGACGAGAGCTCATGCATGCATCTGCTCTGTCCTGGACCAGTTTGTGTTTAATATTATAAAAGAGCTGTTAAAAAAACAAGGCCCAGGTTCATGTGACATAGTCATTCTCTGCATAGGAGAAGCATATGTCCATAGTTTCTGCATGCGTGAGGTAACTTTATCGACTAGCGGCAGGAAGCATTTGAATTAAATCTCATAAGTACGGATATTCCGCGCCATGTCAGAGAGATTAGACCGCTCTGCTCTCACCAAGCCGGCCCGGGTTCAATCCCAGGTGATCGCAAAGTGAGATTTGTAGTGGACAACATGGCGCTGGGACGGGTTTTCTCCAGATCCTCCGGTTTCCCCCGTCAGCATTCTACCAAATGCTCAAATGCAAAATGCCCTCAAATATATCATCCACTTCCTTCACCTTCACACCAGGCATTGGGCTGATCACCTATCCTGGTTCTCTATCGGATCCAAAGTTTCGGTTCCTCAGGCCCGACCTTAAAGGAATAGAGGAACAAGAATCTTCCACACCATATAGTGGTACAACTAGGGATGTTGAAGAAGAAGTACGAATATTGTACCTAGGTGGCGGTAATGTCTGTCCACCGCAAAAAAGCAAGTGGAGCATGAAGGAGAGGGGATTGAACTGTTTATCTGCTCTGGTAGTGGGTCTGTTTACTACGAAATGAGTATATGAGAGTGCATATGAGTCGTCCATGCTGCCAGATCTAATGGTACTTTCAGCAACTGCAGTGTTAAGTATTATGCATGGGTGACTTACGTGACATTACTGTGTATTATAAATGAGCGTAGCATCCTTATCAAATCCGGAAGGCGAGCATAAACATCATGCGAGCAGCAGAAGTGATTACGTTACACATTTCTCTGCCTTGCCTTCTTGTGACGGGCAGACTGTACAGTGAATCCTTGTAAATCTGGGTGTTTCTAAAACACATGAAAGTTTGATTGTTGGTAATAGAAATGTATTCGTGTATAGTACTGAAAGATTTAAACATGTTTGTCGTTTGTGTTATGTACTTTACCATTAAATTCGTTTTCTAATAAAGAAGAACACATGAAAAGCTGAACACTGGAAAGAAATTTGTGATAACGTGTTGCTTTTTCTGGCTACCTAACATGGTTCCATTGTCGGCAGGGGCGGGGAATATTTTTAATATGAATGTGCGGATATATAAAAGTAAAAGTTCTTAATTTATCAGCTTTCTCTCAGGTCAATAGCCCCCGCCATATCAGCATAAAATGAGAGGCTTTGGACAAAGCATTACAGACTTGAAATGTGTAACAAAATAGGCTATAATTGTAATTATTTTTTGATATCCCCAGTGCGTCACTACAAGTTCTGCTTGGTCTTTCTAATGCGGCCACCCAGCTGCTTAATGCATAAACTGTCTCGTTGGCGGTTCATTGCCTGCCACAAGTGATTATATTTAGATTGTGTGTTTAACAAACATGCAGCCAACAGCACTCAACGCCGTTATTCTTTTAGATAATGCCACAGTGAGCTCTGCTTGAGAATTCTTTTCTTCAGTAAATTAATTACACTCTTTCGTTTATTGGTGTTTATTCTCTGAAAGTTTATTTTCATCCACTTGATTTTAATTCAAATATAGCTACATGGTACATTTGGTGATAGAAACAAAGAACTGCTATTCAAGATTTACGAATTGACGCTATGCTGGCCTTTAAAAAGCTATCTGGATTTAGCACGCAAAAAGAATTTGTTTTAAACAGCATCTGCATTTTGGGTGCAGTGCATTTTCTTATATGTTTAATGTTCACCAAATGAAAAGATTATAAAACATCCTTCTCAGAAAGGTGGACTTCATAGGCTATTCCTATAATATACAATATATTTTGCTTTTTATTTGTCATGTACATGTTTTAAAAATGTGGTATTTTAGTAAAAGTTATTGGAGCTGCCTTTTAGAAAGTCGAAAATGTAACTCTTTTCATAGAAGAGTGGGTGAGGGGTATCGAGAGGGTCAGGAACACATTTTTAGGCCACCTCAGAAAAAGTGTATGTGAAGGAGGGAGAGAGAGAGAGAGAGAGAGAGAGAGAGAGAGAGAGAGAGAGAGAGAGAGAGAGAGAGAGAGAGAGAGATCCGACACAAAGTTTCGACACAGAAATCTCCCCACCCCTTATATTTTTCAAAATCTTTTATTTTGTCTAAAATGATTTAATGATTTTGATACCCTCCTCACGTAGATGGTAGCGTGTCTCCCTTACGGTCAAGAGGTCCCGAATTCGAATCTCGGTCAGGGTGAGTTATATGAATAAGTCTTTTCCGGGGTTTTCTCTTATCCTGAAAGACGAATTGGCTAACTATGAGCGCGATGGATCCTGGTCTCATTTCACCCTTTTCATTCATCGTCCGATATGATTTAACTTTAGAGGACGTAACCTAAAAAAAATTGATTAAATGAAAATGAAATGTGCAGCGTTTATCGCCTGCTTTTACTACATACAACACCGCAGGTGATGACACTGATGGTATATGAGATGAACATGGAGCACCGGTGGAATGAGATGGCAGGGGAAACCGGAGGTCCCGGAGAAAACCCACCCCAGCACCGTGTTGTCCACCACAAATCTCACTTTGCGGTCGCCTGGGATCGAACCCGGGTCGCCTTGGTGAGAGCCGAGTGGTTTAACCACTGAGCCACGGTGCGGCCCTAGATTAATATGACATATTTGCAGGCCAAATAAAAAATGTATCTTGAATATTCTGGGAATAGTTTTTAAAGTACTCTTCATTTGGAAGGAATTTTATATAATTTCATATAACGTTTACATCATAGGACATTACAATTTACTACACAAAAAAGTATAAATAGAGTTATTCAAAACAATTTGTTTCAAAAACGTTTTGTTACATCAGTTACATTCGGGATGTACTTACGTTTGTCACAAGTCCTTTGTCACTAATTGTTGTCTACATATCGCGGAAACAGTTTGGTATTTTAAGGCCCTTACATAGATATATTATGATGTCTATTCCGCTTTGTATATGCCCTTTGTACACGAAGTGAGTAATGAATCTATTTTACAAAGGTTTATTTCGAGTAGGTAACACAAAGTGTGGTGTTGTCTAACTGTATGAAGTTTTTCTCTTTCAATCATGGTACGTAGGCCATTCTTTTTCTAATATGTGCAGAGAGAAACTGCGGGAGTAGAGATGCTGGACATGGCATGGCTGGAAGAAAAAATATATCTATACTAGACAATAAGAAAAAGAGCCAGAGGTAAGAATTAAAAGAATAAAAAGGTGTCTGTCTGAAGGTCAGGCATTATGCTGGGGAGGTAACTTAGGAATGAAGCGAAGAAAATGGAGGGAAGATATCCATAAGGTTTGATATTATGCCCAACTCAAGATAGCTATTATAAAATGCAGAACTGTCCATAAAAAAGGCATACTTGACAGCTATTTCATATTGTATAGGTGGGTGTCACAACACAAAGCGTTTTTTATTTCTTCGGTTAGATTCTCAACATCAGCATTTCTTAATTTGGACTAAGTACAAAAGGTACATAGAAATCAGTAGTAATAATAATGCTGATAATAATGATAGTAGTAATAATACAGATATTTCATGCTTTAGCATCCATGACTTGTATTAAATTCGTGTATCTGTCAATAACCTTTAGTGGTTTCTCTGAAACATCAGGTAAAAACTCGGTTGGATTTTAGATACCACGACTCAAATATCCCCAAACAGAATAAAATAAATGTAAATAAAAATAGATCGTACAGTTAAATCTCCATCCAGGGTTCACTCAAAGAACAGCTAGTATTTTCATGATCCCAAACCCACACATCGCCAAACCTCAGTAGCAATAAAAGTGGCAAGTACAGGCAGGTGACTACGCAACTAAGGTGTCTATCAGAAGTTCTCTAACCAAATGACCTAGCAGTCCTTAGGCTCTTAAGCCTTGCACACTCATTCCCCCCGCCCCTATGTTAGAGGATGATGTTTAGGCAACCAGAATGTATTTTGCAGTCTGTTGCTGAAATTTTTAAAATATTTCTGGACATTACTGTCAATCTTAAATCTTACCTAAAATAATGTATGACCTGAAACAAGAGAGATTGACAATTTTTGCAACGTTAAATAACCTATCAATGCTTTTCAATTAAGAATTCTACAACTTTTAGTTGACTATCAGTCTTAAGTCTACATCAATGCATCACCTAAAATATCTTGTTAAAATACGTGCACAGATAAATATTGTATTTCATAAAATCATTAAGCGTGTTACCAACAGTGCTAGTTGCTTAGCAAAATTGGTTCATGGAAAACTTAGAAAACGTTCAGTTTTCAACTATGTAACTGCATTCTATGGAAACATTGTCTTTTAAACCGATGAAAAATGTATGTCTGAAAATAAAAACAGGCTTATATGGAAATGGACAAAAAATAGTCCTGCCACTTCTTCAGAACTTTTCCTCTATAGTTTTACTGTAACCTAATTTAAATTTTAACTCTCAAAAACACAATTGGAAATAAAACTTAAAGTAAAATATTTCAAGTTTTGAGATGAGTCCTTTAGAAGGCTATATGGTATGAAATTTTAACGAAAACTGTGATTTTATCGGTCTAGAAAACTTATGTCTGCTTAGGTAGCTCAGAACGTAAGAAGAATTAAAGGTTAGAATCATCCGTTTGAAAATCAAATAATAGTAGAAATTGTTCTGATCTTACGCTGACATTTTTTGTACGTAGTTGTACATCGTCATAAATGAACTAATGGGGGAAGTCCATATGGAGTATATAAAAGAAATGCTCTACAATATATTAAATAGTAATAGGAGATAACTAAACAATTTGGATAGGTACTTAATGCATATTACACAAAATGTTTATACATTACTTAATTGCAGAACACAACGTGCTTAAAAGTTAAGCTTAAAAAGAATTCAGTGAATTAATACCTATGGCCTCTTCTAGTTTGTCTTAGAAGACATTATACCCTTAATTTTCCCAAAAATCCTTGGTAGAACAACTTATATAAATACCTCAGTTCTTTTTAATTCAGTTCTTGCATATTACGAAAATGCTACCACATTTTGCTCTCTTTGTTTCACCTTTCATTTTTTTGTGTTGCCTAATAGAAAGTAAAATTTGTGGCGTCCTTGATTCAGGTGAATTGAGATAGAGAGGTCAATGATCTAAGTTGGACAATAAAACGTAGACACCTGCGATTCACTTTTACTTGATGCATATTTCAAGCTGGTGACAGGCTATTTATGCCAGGCATCTGATTGTCAAGTCAAAGGGACAACGTTTAGCGTAGTGACCGTGGTCAGGATTTCCATGCAAAGCTGGTTTCTTTTTCTACCGTTCTGCGTCACTCATTGTCCTTTTACTCTCTCCCTCTCTAGAGTTGTACTTTTTTTCTTCTCAACCTTGCCGGTTTGTCGCGCATTTCAAATTCCATTCGCTTTGTAGCCTGAATAACAAAGCAGGCTGCAAAACTCCATCGGGAAAACGAATACTTATTCGCTTCCTTCGTGATTATTGTCCTAATATGCTAACAATTTAATAACCGAAGGTGGTAGCGTCACGGTGACGTGAGCGACTTGCGTTAGGGAGGACCTGAGTTCAAAACTCCTACATGACCGAGTTTGTTTTCACAGGTTTCCTTGGTCGATAGGCGAATTCTGTTGGGTAAATTGATCGTCGAATTTTGCTGTCATACCTTTCTTCTTTGTATTTTCTTTCCGTCCTCTTGAACGTCGTTTAGTAAAATGTGCTCGCTCCTCGATAGACTACTGGATCAGAGCATAGGCTTGTAGGTCCTCTGAAGAGGATAGCAATCCTAAGAATAAGAAATTCTAGTATTTATTACAAAGGTGAAGATTTAAAGTAGCGCAGTAGTAAAGAGGCTTAAACAGGATGTTTTGTCTAATTTCAACTGGACTGCACACCAGCATTATTTCTATTGTCTTTGTCCCTCATCCATCAAGTCTCCTAGAACCCTTTTGTAACTCAAAATGGCTAACATGAATCTATTTTTACTTTCTCTATCACATTTTGTGGTTCTCTGAGTAAAACAATTTAAAATAATGTTATGTGTGGGTGCGCGCGCGTGCTTGCATGTCTGGGTATTTCTGTGAAAAGCAATCGAAACGAAAAGTTGGTTAAATACCAAGCTTGGTATATAAATTCAACATCTTCAATAGATACGACACAAATACCTTCGAGAAAATCTCCCCATTTCATATTACCATTTATTTACATGGAACACTGTTTGGGAAATTTTCGTTTTATGGATTTTTAAAGATTTTGATTGAAATTTGATATACTCATGAAAAATTAAATGTATATCAATATCCAGAGAAATGTATTAGTTATTTTCTTTCTTTTCCTAGTGGGAAATCGTCAATTATGCAGCTGCTGTTAAAGTTAGTACTTGGTAGCATTCATTAATAATAGAACATTTGTTTAAACCGTTGATTTCTGTAAAATATACACATAATAAATGATTGATGTTCATTCATTTTATTCTTATTGCTTGCAAAAACGATAACGGACACTACTGACCCAGTGATATATTGCTGCCTTAGAGACATCTGTTGGCCGACTTGCAATCTACAAGATACTCTTGAAAGTGACGTCAGCAGAACTGTTGAATTTATTTTGCAAGGATGACGCTGCTGAAACTGTCATTAGGAAGGCAGAATGCGCGCATGTGCTAAAATAACAACTAAAGTCGAAAGAATGACGACACTAAAAGGCAAACAGGAGCTTTGAACTTTGCTTCGAGTACCGGAAAGTTTACTTTGACGCTAAAAACTGAAAAGATGTACGCAGAAACTTAAAATAATTGCCCTTTGTACATTTAGTTTGCGTTTGCAAATTTGTGCAAAATTTTCCATTACATAATTAGTATTAATTCTGAATTCTGTCGTTAAACTTTCTTAGAAGCTCTTAAAATATAAATTCAGATAAGTTGGTAAATCCTTGTTCGAATATATTACTGAAAAATTAACGTTTGTTTGTCATTGAATGAACCCTGGCGCGACAGCCCTAAGAGGGCCAAAGCCTACCAACCCGACTGCCGACCTCACTCCCACTTACGGATGTTAGAGGTGAGCGACCACCCAACCAATACGGAGAGGAGATGTGGTTAGCATCTCGGCATCCCCCAGCCGGAATGTTGGTTTTCGTGACCAGGGCCGCTTACCTGGCGTCAGCTCCTCACTTACCTCACGATGTTGAATGGGCACCGGCCCTATACCCGGGATTTAAAATCCGCACTCTATGGATGGGATCGAACCCAGGCCGCTGCCCACTACGCCACGGCACACGTCTTGTTTTGTCATTAATATTTCTTATATATCTATTCCCTAGAAATTATGTGTGCTGCTTATTTAATTTTTTGCTCTATATCTTTTCAAAAAGTTCCTCTTAAAGCATTCCTAAAAGTGTATGTGACAAATTCTTGGCAGAAATTAATCACAAAATAATGAGACAGCATTCTCTCTTGTGAACAAGAAGTCAGCGCACTTTCTTAATAAGAAAGTATGCTAAATTTATAGAACGTGTGCTTTTTAACTTGTTTTCAATGCAATACAAAAAAGAAATATGTAGTAATGTTCATACTAAATTGAAGAAACACAAAACATAAACAAGTTTCCGCACAACTTCCCAAAGTCGAAGATTTCGTATGCAAAAGAACTAAAATACAGGATGTATAAGTATTGTCTTTCTATTTCAAAACATGTGAATACAGATGCGGCACAATCGTTAACCTTTCAGCAGGCCTTCTAATTTTTGACGTTAGAAGGTGTGTAAAATATCCTGCGCCTTATTGTTTGTATTATTATTTTGTGTAAGAATGTAACCTAGGGGCAGGAAAGACTCGCTACTTTAAAACGAGTGCTGGTTCTTGGTTCCACTTTTCAAACATAATTAAAAATTTACAGCTCACGAAAACACCGGCCCTTGATATTACTTCTGAACTTTGAGTAGCAAAATAGACCTACCCTAGCAGCCTAAAAGAGTTCAATGTCCATTTAGGGGCCATTATTCACAAATATGTATTTTTCAAAGCCGTTTAAAACTGAGCAAAGCTTCCATGTAAAAAAGCAATAAAGTATTGTCTACTCTGGATTATTTTTATGACATCAATCGAGAACATGTTTCCATAATTACCCTTAGGCTTTTATTAGGGAATAAGGCTTAGAGAGTTATTGTGACTGAAAGCTTGGAATAAAATATTATTCCCCTGACTTCCTATGAGACCATCATCATTTATCCAACAAAGCTATTTATAACTATTTAATTCTTTAACATGTGTTACACAGTAGCCCAGGGTTAAATAATTTACAAGAGTGCATACTTTTGGCTCATTGTGGAGCCCCAAAATGCAGTTCATTGGCTTTAATATCTTGATTGTATTTAAATTAGATAAGCCGCCTATTAAACGCTGGCTTTAACTGGAAATAAACATAGCGCTGACGCGTATTTGCACTTATGCGACATTAAGAATTCCTCAACAGTAAGCCACGTTTGGTAACCCGGGTAAGGGTAAGGTTTCAATTATTAAAGCAATTATGTCACCTGAGACGTGAAAAGTGTCCTTGAAAATTTGGAATATAATAATCCATACAAACTACTCATATTCATTCCTCATAAACATCACGTGCACTTACTTAGCATCATTTTTGTCATATCTTCAAAACGTTAAACCTGAAGTATTCACGTGTTTTTGTAATTCTTCGTTCTTTTTCACATATTCGTGTGTGTAATTGCAGTTAATTTACATGTTGGAAAGTCGGTACGGAATAAACATATCAACGATCTGAAAAACTCCGCCACATGCTTGTCCTTTGAGCCGTTATCATTCATGTGATTTTTTCTGCTATAGCGTCTTAAGTAACATAACTTGACTGTAATCGATATGTATATCTATTTTCCGGAATGATAATGAAATACATATTCACTGGAATTTTCTTCATCATTCGTTACTAAAATTAAAAACCTATATTAGATGTTTAGTATTTCTTTGAAAATTTTAGTATATTTTAATTTATTTTTGTCAGTTGAAGTTTTTATTACACTGGAGGATGATTTGATTATTAAATATTTTTAGCGTGGTTTACTTCACAAACTAGTCCACGCCCACCTCGGTAGCGTGGTGGTAGTGTCTGCCTCACGTTCAAGAGGTCCCGAGTTCCGATCTCGGTCAGGGTGAGTTACCTGGATAAGGTTTTTCCGGGTTTTTCCCTTATCCTGAAAGACATATGTCAGGTAACTCTAAGATCTAAGGACCCTTTTCTCATTTGAGCATCATTTCACCCATTTCATTCATCGTCCGATATGACTTGACGTTGGAGGACGTAAAATTACAACAACAAAAAAAAAAATAGTCCAATAGCAGTGGGCCTGTCTGTTATTTCTGAGATCATGGATTATCAAGCAAATTTTGGTCATAATAAGAGCCATCTAAATATGCTTAATTAATGTTGCGTCAGGCCTAAAGGTTTCCTGGCATCATTTTTCCACATTTATCTTCGTCTTCATCTTCGTATAAGTGCGCCTTACAGGTTGCCGATCCTACGAAGTCGACTGGATAAAAACTCAATAGCTGGAAAATGCATTTTTGTGCTTTAAAATGGCATATCGGTACTTAAAATCCTATTTTACTTTACCTACTACGTGCTTATGGTAAGTAGAGGAAGGGTATTTAGCCCAAAAATTCTATATCGAGATTTTACCGATATGATTTTAAGATTTCCGTAATGCATTTTTATGAAAAGTTTTGGGAATGTGTATAAATGCAAATAACTCAAAAAAACAAAAGTCAGTTACAAAATTTGGTATTTAAGTTCAGCGTCATTCATAGATGCGAGATGATTTTCAGAAAAAAATCTGCCTATCCAAGACTACTCTTTACATGGAACATTTTTCGAGAATTTTTGTTTTGTCAAAAATTGCTGTAACGATTTTGATGAAATTGCCATATGTTTTATGATATTTCAGCTACAAATGAAATATGTATCTTCAATTTCCTAGGAATATCGTCATTCAGAAGGCAGTTTTATTAATCTTGTATGTTAGTGAAAATCGTAGACAAAAAATTGCTATATAAAAATGTAAATGTTTTAGAAATTAAACTGTCTATTTCAGAAAATCTTGTTGTACCATAAACTATTCTCAGGTATAATTGCAATTTTTAATGACTTGTCGTTTTGTAATTATTGTTTATACATCTAATTTATTTACTTCGTAAATATTTATATCAATTAATACAAAAGTTTAATTTGTATACCCACTAATAAGTGATAGGGAATTATGCTTTTATTTCGGTGATTAACTTTGAAATGCTTTAAATGTTTATCGAAAAGTGACTTCATAAAATTGTTCCATTCCTTATCAATCAAGGAAAACCATATTTTAACACAAAATTATTACGTGTAAATCTTTTCAGCTGGGAAGGATATTTTACCTGTAAGCTAAGATTAAACATTGAAATGAGTTCGTTGTATTGCCATTTTGAGGTGTGGATAGTAATTGGGAGTTAGGAATGAAGTAGAAGCATTGCTTCAAAAATGTGAATGGAAATAGAGCACGCGCCTTTTGAACCGACCTGGTTCTTAGACATTTCAGCCGTGAATTCTAGAAGGGAGTCAAAAGGTTTAAGATTTTTATTTTTATTTTCGTTCTGCCAACCTTTACCTTCGTTAATACAAAACCTGGAGAGAGCTAATAGCACAAGCAGGAGAAGTCTGAAGTACATCTATAGACATGTAGTAATCACTGCAGCATCCAGTGATAAAATCACTGAAGACATTCAGTGGGCGTGTACAAATGCGCACGCAGTTCCTTTTTGCATTCACTTGTTCTACATAGCGTCTTCTTGCGGGTATGAATGTCTATGACGTAGTGTTATATATACGTATGTTTATAGGCGGCCGCTTATCGTCATGGATTTTTCTTCTCGGGGGCAGCAGATCGTTTTAAATAGACCAGAATGATGGAAAAACTTGGAAAGTAGGCTTGTACATCGGACGGAGAAGATCTTTGTACGAGTCTTCAATATTACTGCGGTATTCCATTGTTTTCTCCTAACCAGTTAAACAGTATGGCTTAGTATTTATTTTTTCGAACCGCACGGTAACAATTTTGTGTTCATAGACTGTGAATATGACGACAAATATTTACAATCTCAATCTCTAAATATGTCAAGCGCAATGGTTTTTTAAAATGACTTTAAATAAAGTAATTTGAAATTTTTGGAAAACCTAAGGAGTAAAACTCTAATGTGAACTAAGTTTACTTTTGATATTATATAGTTCGTTATATAACGGTTAAATTTTGAACGAAAATATTTGTAGCAATTGTGCTGTAGATTAGTGAAGTGAAGATGTACCGTTGTGCAAGTGCCCCTGGACCTGTCTGGACACAGACTCCTCCTTCGCAACAGTATCATCGCGTTTTGTCGCCGTCGTTACCGCCTATATTTAATGGAGCAAAATACGAACGAGGAGACTTCTTGCCACCGATGGAACTGCTTCGATCCTATGCTCCTACATCACCGAACCCAACACAACCTCCAAAACTTCCGCCGATGAACCAGTTTCATTATCATCACCAGGTACAATTTTTGTAATGTTTCCTTATATCTCAGGGTCATGTAGATGTAAAGCTTATTGTTAAGCTCTAATAAAAGAATTTTGATAATAATTTGAGCCGTATATTCTTTACATCAGTCTTAAGGAAGTATAAAAATACTTTCCTTTGGGTATATTTTCAAACCCAGCTATAAAAGCGTTTCAGTATTTTGATCAGTGCTTTAAAATCTATCATTAGCATCTATCCTTAGCATCATAATAAAAGAGCAGATATTGTAAACATGTACATATAATTCCTGTAAAATAAAGTTTTTTTGTGGCATTACCCATTTTCGAAATACTCTTATTGATCTGACTGAATGTTTCCACGTTTTAAGTGGGTGTATTTATATCTTATGTATGAGATATCGACCGACTTCATAAACTGCCGGTTTTGTTCCAGGTCTTGAATTTATATTACCATAGCATTAGCTACTGAAACAATTTACTACCAATATTTATCTCGATTGGTATCAACAACTTGCAGAATCGTTTTGAAAAGAACATATGAATGTTCTCGTATCATTTTTTCTTTCTAGCATGTGATTGTGGCTCTTTATGCTCGTTCTTTACGTGCATTTGCATTTTTTGTACTATCTTCGAATTTATATATTAAACCTTTATCTTATTACGTCAAAAAGACACTTCAATATCTTCAGCTTCGCTAATCCTCTAATTCCTCATAATTTAACAATTAGTAATATATATTTTCTTTTAATTTACGTCCTCCAACATTAAGTCATATCGGACGATGAATAAAACTGGCAAAATGATGCTCAAATGAGCTCAGGGTTCATTGAGCCTAGTTATCAGATATTTATCTTTCAGGATAAGGGTAAGTCCCGGAGAAAGTCTTATCCAGATAACTCACCCTGATCGAGATTCGAACTCGGGACCTCTTGAACGTGAGGCACTCTACCATCTATGCTACCAAGGCGGGCTAGTAATAATTTAAGTTGGTTGGTTGTTTCGTTAGCATCTTCCTTCATGACCTTATCAGTGTAACCTGAATAATTTGTACTCATTTTTACATATTTATTCAGTGTGTTCTATACTCTACTCCTTAAGTCAGTTTCTTTTTATGTTTTCATTCCAAATCTTTTGAAATTCATATTTGCACTATGATCTTTATGTTAATTTTCTTAAACCATTACAAGTGTCGAAATAATAATAAAAAGCGCAATTAAATTAATATATATATATATATAGTTATTTCCTTTGAAGTAAAACGTAAATACGTATTCTGCGTCTAATCTAGGAACTAATTGAGACCCGCACTTTACTCAATTTTAACGTCAGTTATTGGTATTGAAACAAAACACAATCTTTTCATACGCTATCGAATCTACAGCACTGGCTCTTCATTTATGTTGGTATAAATGCTTATTAGAATGAATAAATGAAAAACAACTGAGAATAAACTTCGTTTACAATGTCTAACCTTGTAACATAGTGATATAAAATACGTGAACAAAGTGTTTAAAAAGAATAACAGATCTGCATGTGACTTTGGAAATCTCTCGGCATAAAAGGTAACTAAACTAAGTAAGGTTTTAATGTGCGGTTAAGAATATCAGGGAAAAAGTAACAAACTTTGACTTAATATGGAATTGAGGTTGGATACTTCATTTCTGGAAACTGTCTATAACTGCCCGTTTAGGTACTTTAGAGCAGCATCTTTAGAAGGAAGAGTAGTTGGACTTAGTGTCGTCGAATAGAGAAAATATAGCAATTTTTACTTTCTCTGCCACGTATATGGTAGGTAGAGAGGTGTTGCTTTCCACCAACAATTCGATACCACAATTTCAATGGAAACTGTTCGCATACTTTTGAGGGTTTGAGGGTGTGTGGCGGTGTATGGGAGTAGTTGGCTATAACCGCATAAACCATGTTAAGCACCAAACATGTTATATAAGTTCAGCATCTTCCAAGGATGTGACACGAAGATCTTCAAGAAAATCCCCCACTCCAGGCTATACTTTTTATGGGATATTTTTTGGATAATTTTGATTTTCTTAAAATGACTAACGATTTTGATTAAGATGTATGTTTAACGTGTTTTTATAACAAACGAGACGCAAATTTTGAGTTTTCTGATAATATCCTCAGAAGTCGTCTTTAATCTTTGTATAACTTTTAAGTGTCGAACATGTATATATCCTTGTACAATGAATCATTTCTAGTTATTCCTTATTGCTCTGAATATTCCAATAGTTTACTTAAAATAGATATTTCGGTTTGCACGTTTTTATCTCTTGAACATACAAAGAAATTGCAATTTCAAAGCCACCACTTAGCAACCAGCTCTTTAAAAATTTCACTATCCCTTAAAGAATTTTCTCTGTACCTACTAGAAAATTAGCAATAAGAAAATTTTGGCAAATATTTATTTCGAATAACACTAAATAGAGGAATAGGGCTTTGCAATTATATTTTGTACTGGAGTAGAGAAAATCACGCGAATATTTTTGTATTCAAGCAAATAAAGTTAATTCTCCCTTACATATATATTTTTGAAACTTGGCACTAAAATAATATGGATTTTTGCGTGCTTCAGCAAAAGAATACAAAGAATTAAAAAGTTAGCTTAACATTTTTTTATGCAAGTTCAACAAAAATTTAGTAGAACTTCCGTATTCAACTTTTTCTTTAAAGTTTCCACTCCTCTTTTTCCTCGTTTCTTATTGCTTTATTCTTTTTAACGAGTTGTCCGATTCTTAAGAACCGGAATAAGTTATCTGGTTTTTATTAATGTTCGCATTCTAACCCTTCCAAGGAATGCATTTTTGCTGTGGGGAGGAAATGAATGTCTCGAAAAGAAAAGAGAAAAAGAAAAGATTCCGGCTCTTATGAGATTTAAATAAAAGTAACTTAATGAAGTGTGCTTCTTATAAAGGCTGCCTAAAAATTCGGATCATTTGAGCCTGGAGAGAAGATGGAAGAGAGAAGTAATTAAAAAAGACATTTTTTAATAATGTGTGTTAATTTTATACTCCTGACCTTAATTTTGGGTACATGATAGCAGAAGCGTCGGAATGTTATGTTTTATCTGTTTTAAGTATACAGAAATGGCAACATTAATAGTTGTTAGGCTGTAATCACAAAAGTTACCCGAATCCTCTTTCTTAGCTGATTCAGTATGTTACTTGCAGATGGCCCCAGTTTTGTAGTCACCTTTCTGTGCCATCTAGTTGTAAGCAATTTGTTTGGAAGTTAGGCTTTTTCAACGGTTTTAAAATGTAATAACGAATTTTGATCGAAAATGCATCTCTGGAGAATGAATAGAGGTCGAGGTCTTTGTTCTGAGAGGGGTCGAAAATGCTCGCCTTCAAAAGAAAGTTTCTGTTCACAAAGAACATCTGAGCGGAAATAAGTGTTAACAGGGTTGCCGATAACACGTCAGGTTAATTGTAAGTTCATGACTAGCACGATGAATAATGATAAAGACATGTGTTGGCGAGAGTACAGCATGTTCAGTTCAATACATGAGGGCTCACATGCGTAAGGGTAAGGGGATGAGGTAAAATACGTATAATTTACTCCTCCCTTTTCCTTCACTCTATTCCTGGTTAGTCTTATTTTAACTTTCTGTATTCCTCAGTGCACGTGCGTTACCTAATTGATTCATCTTCTGATGCATTATTGCCCATTGTTAATTGTTCTTATCCTTTCGTTTTATTTATTTTATACTTTGCTTCCTTGTCGCATAACTGTATGAGGTAACGGAAATATTGTGTAGACCAGAAAATTAGATATCGGCTTTTGTATGAATAAATTTATTTAGGGGAATGTGTATAGTCAGACTGTCTTAAAATATTCAAAAATAAGTTATTTATACATGATACTGAATCTTTTAGGAATACAAAACAATAATAGAAAATGTTATTTACCTGAATATTTTAGATGAAAATATGTTAGGAAAAAACACGTTCTCAAATGATTTTGAGCCGTCTGGTTTAAGGCATAAAGCTATATAAAACAAAACTATAATTGAAAGCTTTGAAAAATGTTAATATGATAGAAAAATTGACTAAATACTGCCATCATCAAGGCTGTGGCTCTTAATTATGATATATGGAGAATTTTACTAGCGTTTCTAAAATCAGTAAACGGTTAGATCCTTATTTCTTCAACATAGCCTTCAGTAATAAGTGGTTAACCTACCAGTTGCAAGATAGCATTAAGGAAACGCAAGGACGTAATGGATCATGGGCATCGCGGAGGATTCTATTGGTGAAACGAAGATCGCAATCCGCGAGATCTGCAAGCAACACATTGTATGAGGCAGAAAGGCTACGTTTTCTGATAAGGGGAGTCGTGGAGGCAACCGACAGGTGGTTGCTGTGGTAGGTGGGCGGTGGGAGGCCCCCACTGGGGATACGGAACTCCGTGCCCCCACCCCCTCATCCTTAAACTTGTTAGACAACTTCCGGTGCCATACGCACGTTTGCCTGTGTACTTGGCCATTACTTTTTGAAGGTGATGTTTAATAATGTGGAGTCCTCCATGGCGCTTTGTGTACAGGGAGGCAGGTGGGTCACAGGGTTCACTTTAATATCTCCACTCGTTGTTGGAGTCACAATGTACTAACACACACAGGAACATGGCACATTGTGGCACAATTAAAGCTCCTATCAATGATGCATCGCAGTGTTGTTATAGGATGTCTGCAAAATGTCTACACATTCGTGATACTGGAAACGTCCGTGCGAGTATTTGGTTAACCTTACCCTGGAGATGCTTCTTTGTCCCTATTTACTTATAGTAAAAATAGAGATGCGCATACGGACAAAGTAATACAAGAAGGACGGTGTGGAACTTTCTTCTTCAAAGGAAGATTGAGATAGTGACAAGGAGAAGAAGCATGGAATGTAAAGGGGTTCCGTAACGTTTCTAGATTAAACGCACTTCATTCCTCTCAAGCTTACACAAAAACCACTCAGTTAGCACTGGACCGTGAGCAGTCCGAACGAAGCCGGGGGAAACCTTGACAAAGCGCATCTCTACCGACCATCCGCACTATGCTAAATGCCGGCGTTTGGTCCTTGAAATCTGAAACTGGAGATGGAGTGGATAAAGAGTATAGGGATTGTTCACAGGAAAGTCATGGTAGAACAAAAGTCACCCATAAATCGCCTACCCACCCAGAAAACTACGAAAAATTCATGACTGGAGTGAAGAGTCAACGGGAGTCGATTCCGGGTCGTGCAAATGGGAGCTTTAGCGTATCCCTCTCGCTCGATCCTATAACTAGAGGAACTGCTGCATCCCACCATCCAAAACGTTACTTTTGAGACTTCATTGGAAATAGATTTAAGGCCCCTAAATAGGCAACAGTTTTACCTTCTTTACTACACACAGTTAGTATAAGCATTGTTTTCCACCCGACAATTCACTGGAAATAGAGCTTGATATTTCACTGGAAACCATTTGAGATCCCTGATTTAAAAAATACAGTTTTAGAAACTCTTCTGTATGTATATGTCTGTACAAAACTTGTTTCATTTCATTTCTTTAATAGTAATCTATGCCACTGAGATGAAAGCAATTATCGTTTTCAGTTTCAAGAAAATAAAAACCTTTAGTTCCGTTACGTTTGCATTTTGCTGTCGATTTTTATGTGCTTATTTATAGCATTAAACTAATTTTTAAGTATAGCAAAAGAAAGAGGGATGGAGAGAGAAAGAGAGAATAACCACTGGTTATTCAGGGTTTAATCGATTTTGAAAGCATTTCATAAACAGAAACGAGATAGTATGAGACAGAGAAAGAAATGAATTGTGGTTGGCAGAGGTGACTAAATATTTAGCAATTTAACACGGGCGAAGTTAGTTTCTTTTTACTAGCTGCAAGTGCTCGCAGCTCTCAGAATCTCCTTTCACTCCTTCGAGTAGGCAACCCAAATCACATCCAAAGAAATGAGTCAAGTTTCTGTTAATAAGGTTTCGATCATTCCCTGCAAATTATTATAATTTTTTCTGTACAAATGAAAATAAACATTGTGTGAAACTTGTGAGAAGATGTAAATTAAAATGTGTCACTATTTGAATAACATAGGTGAACACTTCTCTTCTCAGTTTCTAAATGTCCACGTTTTCTTGTATTAAACATTGAAAGGAAGGCTATGTAATAGAAATGTATTTATAACATGATATTTTACATTTTTAAAAATCAGTTATCGTTGGAGGCGAAGCATTTTATTGTGTTTTTATTGTTTATTCAGTGACTAAACAGTAAATACTCAGAAGAAGAAAAAGAAGAAGAACTAAATTTGTTACTGATCTTGTCGGACTGCCAAAAGACAATATTGGTTCATACATTTCGTGTATATTTTCAAAAACATTACTACACTGTGCCTCAACAAAGTACTCAAGAATAAGTACTTAAATAAGTCATCTAAACTCAAGCTCAGAAGTTAATTCTGAGGATTGAAGTTTCAAAACAGTGTCTACTACTCATCTATCACAAAGATTACCTCATAGTAGTAAAAAGCTTGTCACATATCACATGGCCTTCTTTATTCACTGTTATTTGCTTCTTTTTCTCCTTATTTCCTGTTAGACTTTTTGAATGTGTGTTGAAATAATTTCGATATATGCAAAGCCAATTGTATAAAATGAATGTTTAAACTTGATAGCGTTGATATAACAGAAAATAAAAAACATTCATGTAACTTCGATTAGCACTGCTTAAAATATATGAAAATTCAAAAGTACACCGGTAGCTAAATCTACGAAAAATCTTCTACAATTTCTCTGTAGCCAAGTTGTCTTTCTCCTACAACTTCTCAATTGTATCGTTTGATGTTAAATAATAATAAATTATGTTCACTGACAATTCTATATATGCTTTTTATTTTTCATGCCATTGTTCAAAGATATTACGGTGTTAATAAATTCCTGAGATCCATTTTAATATTTTAAAAATTAAGATATTTTCCATGCAAAAACAGTTGGAATGTGGAGGATTTAGTGATCTGCTGCATCTTGGGTACTTTTAACAGCGAAATTTAGTGTTCTTCCGATTGCTTGCCTAACACTGCTCTTTTTGTAGGGGGAAATGTGTGTGTTCTCCTTAAAATCCTATATAGAAAACTAGAGAGATAATCCACAGTTTAATGAATGTTGGAAAAATTTCAGAATACTGCAAAATTTGTTTTGCATTACTTTAAAAATACCACTTGCATTTTTCTGTTAGACTCGAACGTTATTGTTAATGATTTATATTATATCCAGTAACATAATTTAATTGTCTGCTAGCATTACGATTTGTAATAAAGAAGACTATATAAACTTGTTATCGGGTCTTACTGGAGAGAACTTTAGTGTATTAGTGCTTTCGTAGTACTTAAGGAAATTTGTTAATTTTGTTGAACTGGTGTAACTATGGATATGAAAGGTCATTATTTAGAAATATATAACCCAGCGTTACTGGAATGCATGCAGGTACTCATGGGAATTTTTAGATGGGGGATGCATGTCAACCAGTAAGACGAACATTTGTACCAAAAATGTTTCCTGATGCAGAGTTTGTGTTTGTCCTGTTATGCGAGCTCTGGGTCACAAATTTTGAAATTGATGGAAACGGGAATGAGAATAGGAAGGGGGTGGAAGGGGGGATGTAATTTGTTACTGCAACGTATCGATTCATTCGTTTCAACGAAAAATGCCGAACGTTATTTTCGGAGAGAGGAGACCCGAGTTCGAAACCGAGGCCGTCCATCTTGTTTTGTTTTAATTTCCTCCCCTAGTCCCATACTCAATTCCACCTGCTCCCCCAACCCATCCTGCGCCGCTTGGTTTCATACCAACCCTCTACAACCCTCCGATTGCTTTTGCACTGAAAGTGTTCATTGAAACTAAACAAAACTCGGCCCTACCAGGTAATATTTAATTAAAATAACATTCCATACATCGCTATGATAATGGCGATTGTGTGGCGGTGAAATAGTGCCATTGCACCATTGTTCCACTTAAAAATGAGAATTAAATGAATTAATTAAAAAGTTCATTTGACAGCATTGATTAATAAAGGGTACATGTGCACTACCATTTAAATGATATACGTTGTTTGAGTAGTGTGCTTTTTTCTACCAGTTTTAGAAAATAAAATGTATGACGTAACAAGGTTTGCACTTATGCCCTAATGAATAGTTCAGTATGTATATATATTTTTAATTTATAATATAGTTTTAACGGAACTAGGGATGTAATAAGACAAATATATTTTAGAATTCGATACTGGGACCATATTCTAAGTATCAACCTGATACGGTGCTATTTATCTGCTTGTTAAAAGGGGACAAAAATAGTTTGATTTTTAAGTCTATTCCCAGAAAATTCAAGGAATAATGTTTTATTTTTCATAATTTATATATCTTAAACATATAATTTTTTAATTGAGTTTCTTAGAACTATAAGAAATTCTAAGCTTAAATGTGAAATATGGTATCTATAAGACTTAATTTTTATTTATGCTGTTCACTGAAAAGAGTATTTTCATTAAACTTGGAACTAAATTTTCGGATGAGTAGCAGAGAAATAAAAGGCATGCAAACTCTCAGTGCATGTAATTGCAAATTATGATTTAATAACATTTGTACCCCTAAAATTTGCTTGAATTTGTACAAAGGGAAATTGTGGTTGATAGTGGAACCAATTAATAAATAATCTTATTCGACAAACTCCTGCACTTAGAGATTTATCCGATAATTATTCAAATTCAGTGAAATAGATACACTGGTGGTGATAGATTTTTGTATTAAATTTGTATAATTTTTATCGCGTTATTCCCGCTTTAAGACGAATACACCTGAAATTTCATGTACCGTGTTCAGGTACAATTTTATTCTAACTTGGCATGAATGAATGTAGAACTTATAAAGATGTAACTTTTCTCCTTATCTAGTAGTACTTGTTAAAATTGCCAAACATGGAACAATAATTCACCATTCCTTTTATTTCTTCCCCAGCGTTATTAAGAAAAATGTAGCTAGCTAGCTATTCGTCCATGTGATGTTATTTGAGAGCTAGAAGCGATAACAATCGGAAGAAATCCCATTATTGTGATGAATTGTCGTCTTGAGGAGCTCTGAAGAGAAATTGCTCCTTGGAGACTCTTAAAAAATGAAAGAAAACGAAAAGGCTTAAGGAACAACGTACAATATTTTCGGTCCCTCTCCCTCTTTCATTTTTTACTTGCTCTTATTCTTTCTCCTTTATCCCAACAGACTAATAATTTAATGTCTACCCTTAGCTAAAAAAAGAAGGATATAGCAGTAATTGTAACGTTAAAGGAAGTGAGAAAAAGATGAAGCATATTCGCTGGAAGAAAAATGAAGTTGTGCATTATGTTTTATTCTGAAAGCACTAGCTACCTATTAGTACCAGTTTGTCAGTCCATTTGTATGCTCGAAAGAGCTGAGAATAGGAGCTGAAGTTTATATTAATTATAGATGATGCTCATTGTTGAAAGGTATACCGAAACCAGAATGCTCCATTGACCAAGGTTTCACATATGAGTGTTTGCAAGACTAGTGATTTATATTCGCTAACTGCCCTTAACTCATCGTCTGTCACTTGACACAATGCACACTTGCATTTCGATACTCTTTAGACAAGTGAGTATTAGTATGTTTTTTCAGATTCAGTATGAATCCAGTTTGCACAGAGGGCACTAGTTGATTGCACTCCCAACACTAGACAAGGTTTGTTTTGGCAAGCAAAAGGGAAGCACTGCACCGATGTTTTTATCCACATTATAATTTATCCTTGTGAGTGCTCCTATTTACTACTGTTTTGTTTATCTAAAAAGAGTTATCCATTTCTTTAGTAATTTCTTATATTTAGTCAAAAAATAAAATATTTAAATATTATGTTTATTAATGACGCGGTCAACTTCCAGGATCCAATCAATATCGGCGGTGTGCCGTAATTTTGTCCTGGGGAGCTCCTTTACATGTCAGTAAATCTCCTAATATGGTGCTGTCACTTTTAAGCACACTTAAAAATTATCGGGCTGGGATAGTTTTAAATCCGCGATCAATTGGTAGTGTGCCTAACTGAGCCACTCAGGCCGATGTAGATAGGGAATCTAGCTGACCAACCAAAAGGAAAAATTGATCAGATACCCATACATTGTTGCTAAGAACGCTCTTGGATACTTCAGCCGGAGCAAACTATAAAATACCCTTGTACCCTTATGTAGTTTAATTTCACGCTGTATTCAGCAATCTGAGTGATTCTTTTCTTCTACTAACTAGCGGCAAGCTAAAGTCAGCCTGTCATGTTTTGTCCCTTTCTGCTCTGGAAGGAGAGGGTTAGCAGGTTCACTTTCATGATATGAATCATCTAACTTCTTGAATAGACCTCTTTGTAACGCAATAATTATACTGCTAACGTAAAAATTGTAGAGTGGGTGGATGAACTATTAATAAAAATTGCTGCTGCAACTGAATTTAAGTGCTTGATATATCATCAAGAATGCAGGAGGGAAAAGATGTGTAGTTATGCTCTTTGAGATAAGAATGAAGTGACAAACATATCAAATACATTCAGAGCAGCCTTATTAAGGGTGTCCTGAGAACAAGTGTCCTAATCAGCATTTCTTAGGACGAATCGGAATGATCATGACCGAAGACGAAATAAGGAAAGGAGAGATTGTGGTTACATCTCACGTGTAATGCGGATGTAACATTCTTTAGTAAAAAGATACTGATGCCTTATTTGGTTTTAAACTGTTTCTTTGACAACTTCAAAGGTTTGATATGTAGGAATGTTCTCATAGTCCAGTAGACGTTATTGATCTGAGGTTGATGTTAATATTCCTTCTCAACCTTACTTGTATATTAATTGCATTTTAAAGTTTGAGTTGTGCTCTTCATACATCACGTACTTCGGATATTTATCCTTTACTGGTTTCATAGGATTTCAAAATATGTATTTATGATGAAATTTTTGCATCCAATTTTTGGGTGGAGTACCATACCTCTGCAGCTTACGTAACTGTCGAATGAAAGTACGTCTCTGAGCAGAAAAACAGCACTAATTTAAGCTTCAGCTTATATTATACGTATTGTTTAGTAATTCACAAATATACAAACAAGAACACTTGAGGGAATCAAGTTCCTTCTTCTGCATGCCTGTTACATTACACATTTCCTCTTTTGTTCTTTATTTCAAAAGGAGGTTGGTAACATAGAAATGTTACCTTGGAAAAGAAAAGAGCTCCCTTTATCTGCTAGATCTGGACATAGGCAGGTAACCGCCTTACTGGCTGTAATCTCTATGGATTTAAACCGCTACAAAAAAGGAAGAGGAAAAAAATACTGCCTTCTTTTCCAGCATTTCCCTTCCGCCAAAAGCACTTAAGATTAATATCCCATGTTAGACAACAGATATGAATAAGTAATCACAAAAAATTAGCGTGAGTACGGGGAAAGAGAGAAAAGTCGGTGTATGCAGAAGGTAAAAGGAACTGCAGGAAGTGTTACGACTCATAGGGTGCGTGAAAAGTAAGTTAACGTATCACTAAAGTTTAAATATATACTTCTGGTTGTTACTGAAAAAAGACGGAATTGCTAATTAACAATTTTATGAAAACTAGCTTTAAAAATTGTTTGATTAATTATCACAGATTCAGCTGTGTTATAAAATCAACTAAGATCTGTATTTAAATTCCAAACATATAATACATACATCACGAAAAACAATCATATGTGTGTGCAAGTTTGTAATTTTCTGCATGCTCTATGAGTGAAAACTGTTAAGACCAGTTTAGAGTACAGAATACCAAATGAAATTTAGTTTTGTTTGATAGAAACGTTCTCTGTTCATTTATGCTGTGTTAGTTAAATGCTAGTATTATTTGTTGTTCCGGATTGTTACTCGTAAAACAGGCAGATTGCAGCACTGTATTCGCAGCGCACAAAGGTATGACGGACTTGGTGCATTAAGCTAAGTGGGCGTATACAGCGTGTTCACGAATTAACGCACTGAATGTTCGACATTATATACTGCGGATAAATTGAAGACAAAAGCTATCAAATAAAGTACGTTCCAAGGGGGACTATTTTAGCCTAAAAATTTAACCAACTGAGACCTCATTGACCCAGCACAAGTTTATCAGTCCAGATTAAAGCTGTTTTCTCTTCCCTTGCCCACTATATGAAGCATTTCTTTTTATTTAGTTATACTTACAGTTGGAGTCCGTCCCCTCGAGCTTCATCTAGCAGGAAACTCACCTTACCACTGGTATGAAGTACTTGCTAATAATTACTATTGTGTTCATATTTTTCCGGGCTTTTTGTTTTTAGCTATACCATAACTGTACCAGAATTGTATCTGGTGTATATTAGATGTATATACCGGGTGTTGCATGGTTGACGAACTCGGGGGGGGGGGGGCGGGGTGGGGGATGAAGCACTCCTTCAGGGAATGTTAATCGCTTGGGAAGGAAGTGCGGATTGTGGTGGTTACCTAAACACATTAGGCCCTCTACCCTAAGAACTGTGACCCTATTGGCAAGTACTTTGGCTTTTTACGTACCTGCCTGGTAGTGAAGTTGTTGCTATACAAAAAAAAAAAAAAAAAAAAAAAACAGCTTGTAGCTAGTTCAACCAGTACATTTATCGAAAACGTATACTCTTTGAAACCCGCATAAAAATCTTTCAGATTTCCATGTTTGTCATTGAGTGTGTCAATAAAGCAAAACTTCGAATTAATTGCTACATTTAAAAAAAATACTAACATAATTAGTATAATAATGTTTTGGTTATACTACATTTATGTGTAGAATTTGCCATAATACCGTTAGATGATTTTAAACGTTCTTCAGCTGAGATAAAATATGAACAGTTTTGGAAATGGCTAGTGCTTGTTGAAGTCCTTTTGCTGAACACTTGCATTCTGAAACAGTTTCTTGTGTTTCTTATCGCAATCACGCCTAAAGAATGCAAAGCGCTGCTTCTGCTGCTGCGACAGTAATATATATTTTTTTCCTCCCTTCTGCTGTTATACGTTGGTTTTCCTACCGCAGAGAGGGCGCTAGTGATGGGGAGAGTAAGGGAAGTAATATTTTAATGTCAAAATTTCCTTCCGTTTTTTGTTAGACGTGGTTCGCTGGTTGGTTACTTTTGCTGGCTTCTGTTTGTGTATGTGAGGAAGGACGATCCAATTTGTAAAATAAATGTCTCTTTTTATCAACTCTTTTTTACCATCATAAAAAAATAAAGATCCTTGCATCTTGTATGTTTCACAACTTTATTTAAGTTTCCTACACTTTATTTAATGCACGGAAAAGAAGGGGTGTAAGGTTAACGTTTTATGTTAATAGACGTTCACATTTATTTCAAGATTACGTAATATTTTAAGCCCCATAAAATGGATGTAGGTTTAATTTTGTTCATTGATCAAAAACTAATTCACTACTTGTCTAGTAATTAGTTATAACAGAAATAGAAGTATTTGTCATGACTTTTTCATAAGCCACTTTACATTATTTTAGTTAATTGGTGGAAATCAATCATTTCTCCACACAAGCCATACCTATATAGGCTAAGGTTGTTGATAGATAAGAGTCAACACGAAAAATTCAATACTATGGCCGGGATTTGAGCCACGGATCTCCTGGTTTCCGTCCAGTCGCTCTTACCCATGAGATACCATGGCCAACGTGTCGTCCTGACATTAAATTCTCCATTTGACTCGTATACTTCTCCAGTAAACCACTAGGCGCTCTCGCTTTCGAGATACACCGTTTGTGGCGACTTACTATCGTAAGTACTTGAGTTCCAGGCCATGGTAGCTCAAGGGTTAGAGCGACTGGACGGAAACCAGGAGATCCGTGGTTCAAATCCCGGTGATCATTGAATTTTACATGTTGACTCTATCACTTTACACACTGCTTAAAGAAATTAGCCAACAATTTTTTTTTAACGAAATATGCAGTAACACACTACTCACCTCAAATTTTCAATCTGTAAGGTTATAATCCAGCTATAAAATATAACATGTAATCACTTTCAATGTTGATATTATATTTTATATAAATACGTATAAAATGTAACTTCTCTTCTAATATTGGAGTGTTATTGCTATTTTCCTCTGCCTATGGTCTTCCATTCTTAATCTCTTTGCTACAGTTATTTATATTCCAGTACTCTGAAGAATATTCGTAGTAGTAAGCTTCTTTCGAAAAATAAACTTAACAGTTTCTATGGTAACCTTCTACATGTACGATTCAGTGAGTCATAATTTCACGTCCACAGGCAGGTCTTTCCAGCAAATTCAGCCTTCTCTGCATTGGTTCCACTTTTTCTCTTACTTCTCTCCTTTCTCTTTTGGTGTCCATATATGATTCATTTATCTTATTATTTTCCGAACCATTTTCCATTCAGCAGTCCTTTAGTGTATTTATTAATGATTAAATTCAGCTAATCCAATATCCAAATCAATTTCTTTGCCTCTTTCTGATTAGTATGTGTTTCTATTGCATCTTCTACTCTTTCCACTGCTTCATTACTGGTGTTATCTATACTCATCTATTGTCCATTTCCATATTGCTTTTATTCACTTAATTACAAATCCAAGCTTTCAGAAACTGCCATAGAAATACTGCCTCTTTCTCCAAAGATCGAAAGGAAGTATTTACTTTCCAATTGAAACTCATTTTCATTAACTTTTCGTCAATGTTTTACTGTTTCTGATAGTATTTTTGTCTGTTCACATGCTCCACTAGCCCATGTGGAAACAAAGCAGGCATCACAAAACTGAACAGCAACTAAATTGCACTATTTTTTCCTACACCACAGTCTTGACGCAGTAGAAAATGTTGTGTTGAATTATTCCTCCCATCGAGCCTCGCACTTCCTATAATTGCAAGCCCTTTTCGTGTAGAAAAGTGAAGCTAGAGGGAAGTCGGCAATACAGTTGTTACAACTACCTGTAGAAATTGCTGCTACAACAGGTTTCTCACCAAGAGTCCTCTATTTAATACATTTTTGCTGTTTTTCTTCAAGTGTTGAATATTCACGAGACCTTTTGCAGAACACAGCTACAGCATTTACTTAGTCATGCAATAAGCTATTTTGTCCGATTTCCTACAGTAAAGTTGCAATCACACATCAGACAAAACAAAACTTAGGTTTTTAAGTTTTCTCAGAAAACAAGTCTATAAAGTTGAACATTTTGGACTATGCTAAGGTTAAGCTTCATTTTGACCACTAAAGCGAATTTGATAGCCAAGTGAACGCTGTGAAAATGGCCAACTATGCTTTATGAACTATTAAGTGTAGAGGATATTAAGAAAAAATCTGATAGGAATCTCGTAGAGCACGCTTGAGAGATTTTCAAAACCGAATAACCAGTTCCACAAGAAACCCGTCCAATATGAATGTCATTAAATAAAGACATAATGTCTAAAGTTAAGCACTACCTGGAGCACTAAATTTATTTAAGGTATTTCAAATTACAAAATGTATAGCATTTGGATAAATAAGTTATTAAGAATTAATACTTTCCATGTCATTGTTAAGAAGTGAACGGATCTATTGAGTTGACAGTTTGAATGATGTGATTTATACAACAAAGAATGCGGCGTACTAGTGGGTCCTTGAAAACTTCAAATCCTTATATTATTGACAATTTTTAAATGTTGAAACGTCCCACTCATGAAAGAGTAATTCAGGACCTCATATTAAACAGAACTGTCCTTTCGAGTACTAGAGAAGAAACAGTATCCATGATGAAGCAAGGCTTCTTGATTGAAGATAGAAGGGAGATCCTGTGCCACTATTGCTTTTACTCAAGGATATTCAAATTGCGATGATGAAATGAGTCTTTAATTTTGTTCGAATTTCTAATTGCTCCTGCTGAATGATATCACTTGGAATGAACCAGGAGGACTGCAGAAGAGCAGGTGGGGAGATGAGTAGAGAAGAAACGAGAAAAGAATTTAAAGTGAAGATTTGAATTTCTTGTCTTTTTATTACGTTCATCTCTCCACGTCTTAGATTTTTAACTTCTCCCTCTTTTACCCTCTTCTCGTTCCTGCCAATATTCTTCTGAATCTCATTTACAGGTGTGAGGAACGAAAATGTAACTGGGGATGTGAGAGTGAAGGACCTTTCCTTCTTTTTTTTTATTACAATGACTTTTCATTAGAATTGCCCTTTCTTCTTCAGTGGCAGACATCACTAGGCAACATTTTCAAGAATTATAGAGCAATCTTTTCCTATCGGACATACCAGGTTTGACTATGGCGGTCGTTAACGTGTATAATCAAGTAGCCGGTTTCCATCGGCAGCTTCAGTTTACTTTATCTTTAATTACTTTGAGCGTATCGTATATTTTTCCTTATCACTTTATCTTAAAGTGCAAATATAGAAAGCGAAATAACTCTCTCTATAAGGATAACATGGTTTTTGGCATTGGATTTGTAGTTTTTCAATGTAAGGTGCAGTCATTGGATTACACAGAATCCTCCAAAAAAGCCTGTCCTTCCTGTGCCAGAATTTGTAGGTATACTAGAATGTCATGTATGATGTTCCAGTATAAAGAAACTATGCTCTGTGTTCTAAAAGGTTTATATATTTCACTATTTTTTAAAGAATGAAGTATGTTATCACTGGTAGTCTTCTTCTGCAATGTTTCTTCATCTAGACTTTGGATGTATTTACCGTAACTAATCATTTATTACTTTATTTTGGATATTCTAATTAAACTTAGCACATTATCTGGTGCACTCTTACTATACGATTTATTTTCATTTATACTGCCGTACAGCTACGTGCAACAAATTTTGCCCTCCGGTTCGCAACAATAGTTTTCCTATTATGTACAATTGACAATTGACACTCGATGCCATCCAATCCGATGCCCCTCCCCCCTGTGTGATTGACTAGAAACAAATCGTGACAAATGAAAATTAAACCATAGGTCAATATTAGGCAGTAAGTTTGCTTGGCCTGGCTGATACAATACTTCTGTACTCTGTAAAGGAGCAGGGATGGGAATTGGCAGGGAAAGAAAACTGTTTGACTTCTCAGTACCAGCCCGCCTTGGTAGCGTAGATGGTAGCATGTCTGCCTCACGTTCAAGAGGTCCCGAGTTCGAATCTCGGTCAGGGTGAGTTACCTGGATAAGTTTTAGCCGGGGTTTTCCCTTATCCTGTAAGACGAATGTTGGGTAACTCTAAGCTCCATGGACCCCGGACTCATTTGAGCATCATTTCATCCATTCCATTCCTCGTCCGATATGACTTTACGTTGGAGGACGTAAATTACAAATAAATAAATAAATAAATAAATAAATAAATAAATAAATAAATAAATAAATAAATAAATAAATAAATAAATAAATAAATAAATAAATAAATAAATAAATAAATAAATAAATAAATAAATAAATAAATAAATAAATAAATAAATAAATAAATAAATAAATAAATAAATAAATAAATAAATAAATAAATAAATCACAATACCATCCGAAATTGTAGTATTGCTGTACAGCAAGATATTTTGAATGTAGCTGCACCTTAACAATCAACTCCATGGGATAATAGCACTTTTCAAATTTAAATATATAATGCAGTGTCCCGGTATCTCGATATGAGTAACTCCAAGCTTCTATAATGTATAGACTTCTTTTGGGAAGGAAAAAATTATGTAACAGTGAATTTTTATGCTGTTATGTGCTTTATGATGTGTTAAAAGTACTTTATTCTAAAATTCTAAAATGTTTACACACCTTATAAAAATATAGTTGTTTCTAAACCGAAAAGAGCATCAAATTGCGCAACAAAATGGTATAAAATACGAATTACGACACTTGCGGTCTAATACTGTTTCACACTAGAGTATTTTGTATGTTTTAAAATCAGTGGCTATAAATGAAATTTATAATATATATTTTCCTTTAGCGTAATCTAAATATGAAGTAATTTTAAATTCAATTCCCAGAAAACAAAACGGCACAGCAGCTTATTATTTATCCAGAGTGTAATGAAGGTTATGCCCACCTGCACCATCAACATAAAATCTAATAGTTAATCAAAATAGTGCAATGCTACACAGTATGGCAAAAATATTACTAAGAATCCATATTTGTTCTCCAGCCGAGACGTAGCATCTGGAGTTTCTTTAGCACTATATAAACTACTATTATTTACTTAAGGACAGTAGTTCTAAAAATTAAATTAGACTGGCTAATCCACCAATAAAACATATTTGGGGGTCGTATTGGTTATTAGCCTTGTTTATTCCACAGCGGATAATGGTTTCTTAGTAAACCAGTGACCTACTGCGAAGAAGGAAAAAAAAAAAAAGGTTATAAAACACAATCACAGTTCTTTTTACTCCTGCTCGTGATCCCTCAATAGCATCCCTAGGAAGTCAACCCTTTTCATCGTCCCGCTCTTGCCTTCCCCTATGGAGGGGGTTAATCCATTGGAATCAGCGGCACAACCCTGGCGTGTTTGTTTTCCATGATATTGCCCCTTTGAGTTTCCCTCTAAATGCCACCTCTATCTAGCGTAACCATCAGATGAAGGAAAGCTCGCAAGTAATTATTCTTTGTGCGCTAACAATGCCACCTTAGTCACGTTTCCATTTGGCTAGGAACGAATGTAATGTTTGGTCAACTTTTAATTTAAAATTAAATTTTAATTTTGTGTAGGACAATTATAATAAATTACTTTATAATATCATTAGTTCATTATTTAATTATTTTTAGGTGCTTTTGCTAACATGACATAGAGGTATTCGTATATCGTTGATCTATCTTTCTCCTTTATCGGTTAGCTGAAAGTGCGTAATCGCTTACTTCAGAGTTTGAAGAAATTGTATCTTTATATTTTAGATTGGTTAAGACTAGCTATTAGAGGAAACCTTATAAATGTTCATTATGATTTTAAAGACGAACCGCTGGAATTAAGACGCCTTCGTGTGAAAAGAGTGTTCCCATCATATTTCACAGAGGCAACAAATTATCTTCTGAGATCCCCATTGCTGTACAAACCTAACAAATTAAACACCTGAAAGTCCTAATTCAATTACACTTTAAAGTCTGCTGCTGATTTTACTTCCAAATTTGTCTAACCGTTTGAAAGTCAAGTAATTCTGCCATATTATCCCTTAAGCCGGGCAGCTAAATAACACAAATTAAATCAAATACCAAATTACCCTGCAGTTTTGTAACTATGATAATCGCATTGGATTTAAACATCCCCTATTTTTTCCTATTCTTTCAGCAACACGAAGTCTGTACTGTAGACTGAAAGAAGGGTACTTGCAAATCCATGTTTCCTTTATAAATCTAAATCATTGTGACATTTCTACATATGCATGCTTATGAAATACAATGCATAAAATGAAAGTACTAACTACTTTAAACTTACTACTCACAAAGTTAAAACAATATAATAAAGCCACATTAATAAACATCAAGGAAGTTTATGCAGTTCGATTATGTTGCAACAATGCATGTGGCGTACTACAGTAGGCCGAAGATCCAACGTTGGAGCCCCAGCAATGGTACTCAGTTATTATTCAACTTTGCAATTCGTCAAGATTAAATGAGATAAAAATAATTCATGCAACTGATTACAATTTATTTGCTTCTTGCTTGTTTCAATTATATTAAATAAGGGTATTTTAAATACCATTCTATCAAGTAGTTTACAATTTTAAAATAAAAATAATAATAATAGGGTGTCTAATCCTAGTTTATATTTTTATTATCATAATAATCATACCTAAAAGTATTATGCATAAAGTGTGACTTTTGAATAAAACGCCCATAATTTAAAAATTATTTACTGGTCGTGCTGGGGAAACGAGCTAGATCTGATTGAATAAAGCAGGTATTCTCAATTTAAATGTGCAGATATCGATGGCTCAGAATGAAAAAGGTTATAGCTCAGCAAAACATTGCTTTTCTGTTATAGCTTGGTTAATTTTGAGTTGTATTACTTTTTATAAATAATCATGGAAATTTGCTTCTTTGAAATGATGTATAACAATTAGATTGTACATTTCTTTTTATATGCATACTTTAAATAACAATTTTTATTTACATTCAGCTCAATCTAAGTACACCTTTGCCGTCTCTTCCCATTTTGACCTCGCTTTTGCCTGGCCTTCTGACCTACTGGATCGTCGACAGGTGTCTCCTTAACTCGTAATCGGCCGCGCCGTGGCTCAGTGGTTAGACCGCTTGGTTCTCACCAAGGCGGCCCGGGTTCGATCCCAGGCGACCGCAAAGTGAGATTTGTGGTGGACAACACGGCGCTGGGGCGGGTTTTCTCCGGGATCTCCGGTTTCCCCCGCCACCTCATTCCACCGGTGCTCCATCTTCATCTCATGTATCATCAGTGTCATCGCCTGTGGTGCCGTATGTAGTAAAAGCGGGCATTAAACACTACACATTTCATTTCATTTCATTTACCTCGTAATCTCCTAATTCTCTTTCACTTTCCCCTTAGTTTTACTTTTTTACACCATGCCGCTTTTGCGTTTCTTATCAGGTCGCCTATACTTTTATTCTCCTTTTCCTTATTCCCTACATTTTTGCTACAATTTTTTTTCCGTTGTATTCCTTTATTTCTTCCATTCATGTAAATCTTTACATTATTTCATACAATCTTACGTACTTTCTTTTTTCCGCACAATTCTCAACCCGTTTTTTCTCTTCGTCTTCTTTCCCTACATGTCCTTTCGTTCTTTTTATTGCATTGGTCTGCATGTTTCTTCCTAGCCCAGTTCGTTTCAATTTAATTTAATTATTTGTTTTGCAAACTGCTTCGTATTTCTTGGTTACCATTGTTCTCTATCCTAACTGTCACTTTATAGAAACCCTCTTCGCTTCCCTCTCCTTTTCTTCATATACTTCCAATCAGTATTTATTCCAATATTGCTTCTAAGTGCCCACCATTTGTTTTTATTTTTCATTTCCCTGTGTACAATAGAAGTAAGTGATAACAATAAGTAATTTGAAATGTATGATTATGAGAAGCTTCAGCATTCTATATTAATAAATGACGCTTTTGTTTTAAAATATAAACGAAGCTTCCGTTATGACAGAATCAATAAGAAAGCTTCTTAGCTGTACCCTATCATTCCGAGCTATCGATGAAAGTAAGATAGGAGTTGTTTAGATAGGATGTATGTAGGTTAGGGGTGGTTGTTGTGATACATGAGAATGACGGAGGGGTGCGCTTGTGGATGCTGCAGATCTTCATGCACAAGTCGGCGATGCAGATGCACGCCAGAGATGCCGTGGTGGCGCACCGGAGCGAGGTGAAGCCGCACCAGTGCCAGCAGTGTCTGAAGTCCTTTTCCTCCAACCACCAACTAGTTCAACACATCCGGGTCCACACCGGAGAAAAGCCGTACAAATGCTCCTACTGTGACAGACGCTTCAAGCAACTCAGCCACGTACAACAGCACACCCGCCTGCACACCGGTAAGTACCTTCATTCACTTTTTTCTATCTTGTCTCTTCACCATTCACTATCCTGTAGTATACATGTTCCCAACTTTAAAATATATTTGAATGAGTATTTCTACATCTGCCATTTACAGATAGAGAAAAGGAAGGCTCTACGTTCTACTCAAAATTTAAATGCCTAATTTATAAAAAAAAATTACACATTTTAGGTTACCTGGACGCAAAAACGCGTTTTTTTAAGTTCCTTGTGTGTGCCCATGATATTTAAGCTTAGCATATTCCAAAGATGTGCCACAAAGATTAGCCAAAAATACTAATAATTACAGAAAATTATTCTATATATGTTTTATAATCATGTATTTTTATTTCTTCATACAGATACTAACCTTTAGATGAAAAGTTATTTGAAAATTTTGAGTATCTCCAAAAGGCTCTAACAATGTTGATTTAAGTACATTTGTACTTATTACTATGACAAATGAAATGTTAAGCTTAATTCTTTGCATTCTCTATGATTTTACACAATTTTTAAATCGCAAGAGATACAGATACCATTTCCGAGGTATTCCTTATTGGTTTGAATTTTCAAATACATGATTCTCTAAAATTTTCTCAAATGGCAGGCTATTTCTTCTCTCTTTCTCTCTCTGTCTTGAAAGCAAAGAGAACTTCAAAGTCACGACATAGCAACCAACTTTTTTTTTAAAAGATTTGGCAATCAGTTTCAAAAGTAATTTTTGCAAATTATAAATAAGTGATGTAATACATTTACGCAACATTCCATAATCTTTATCTTTATAGAGCCTCTACAAACTATACCAGCGAATGTTTGTTCTAGTATCGTCAAGTTAAAGGGCAACGAAATTGTGCACATATAGTTCGCTTAAACATTTTCTTGTCTGTACCAAGAGGATAGCAATAATTTATTTAACAGCTCGTTGCTATGTAGCAGCCCAGAGATTCCATTTCCTTTCTTTACATCATGGCATCGCAAGCAGCAGCTGGATATCACTTTAAAAACGGACAAGTATTAGGAATCAACATGAAAAATCCAATGCCAAGGCCGGGATTTGAACCACGGATCCCCTGGTTTCCGTCCGGTCATTCTAACCCATTGAGCTACCATGGCCTACTTGCCGTCATGACCTTAAATTCTGTGGTTCAAATCCCGGCCGTGGCATTGAGTTTTTCATGTTGACTCTATCAAAGACCTTAGCCTATAGATTAGGTATACGGCTAGTGTGAAGAAATGATTAAGTTAAAATAAGTACCCGCTATCTCGGAAATTACTTCCTAATTTTGTCATCTTCAAATAATATATATTAACTGGAATCGGAATTTTTTTAGAAAATCAAGCATTTCTGTGTAAAGGACATTTAGCGATAGTGAATTTTTTTTCCTAGTTTTGAATCTTTTAATTTTCAGGTCACTCTATGGAAGGCACACTAGTACCAAATTTGGTGTTTATCCGATTTTGTCGTTCTCTCTCTCTCTCTCTCTCTCTCTCTCTCTCTCTCTCTCTCTCTCTCTCTCTCTCTCTCTCTCTCTCTCTCTCTCTCTCTCTCTCTCTCTCTCTCTCTCTCTCTCTCTCTCTCTCTCTCTCTCTCTCTCTCTCTCTCTCTCTCTCTCTCTCTCTCTCTCTCTCTCTCTCTCTCTCTCTCTCTCTCTCTCTCTCTCTCTCTCTCTCTCTCTCTCTCTCTCTCTCTCTCTCTCTCTATCTCTCTCTATCTCTCTCTATCTCATACACATGGGCCTTTTTATAAAAAGGTTTTCTTTTGCATTCAAAGGGCTTCAAGTTACATATTTCGGCGAAATCTCGACATCAAATTTTTGGGTGTAATGCAATACTTCATTTTGCCTACTAAAGTAAACGACAAAGTAAAAATAATTCAGTTTTAGATTAGACGTTTTTTTTTTAGTTATATCAGTTGTTAAAGCTATTTAGAGAACAACACCATGTTTCCGATGTATTTAAGATTTGGCAAAGATTTAAAAATGAAACGTTTACCTTTGTGATCAAAATAGAAGTAAATAAATTAATCCACTTGCTCAGGCTTAAAAAAGTTTGTATTCTATACAAAATAATAAAATGAGTTTAACCAACAGATAGTTTCGATTTATAAAATGTTTTAACAATAAATCTATTGGTACTGTGTGCTAGGAATTCTATCTATTTCTAAGACGTAGAAAACACTTCACATTTTGTTCCACTTATCTCCCTTATTGTGGGTTATTAGAGTTGAAGATACATACATACCTATTACATTAAAGTATGAAGATTTCAAAAAATTAAATCTTGTTCCGCAATATCGAATATAATACGGCATATTTTGAGATTAGCACCAGAAATGAATTAAAAAAAACTCTAAATGTTATTGCTATTTCATTGCATAACAGTTATGTAAATAAACAGTAAAATTTATTTTACGTAATACACCATTCATGGCAACTTCTGAATTATAAAACTCTCGAACGTAGAAGTGA